>NNCF01132902.1:28614-159320 GCA_002313205.1 Laupala kohalensis
AACGCAAGTTGAACGCGTAAGAAATATTTTGTCGAGGGCTCCAAGTGAAGCCAGTTATGCATTGGAAAAGTTTTCCGAATTACGAATCGGACGAATACGAAAACGGTCGCACGTCGGTGACTGAAAGAATTTGCCGCAAAACCGATCGAGAACGAAGGAGCGCTTGGAAAGCCACGTTGTAAGCAGTCGTCGAATCAAGGTCACTGTAAGAACCTGGTAGCAGCAGTAGCAGCCTGTGTTGGAGAAAAGGGGTGTATCTAGCCGTGGTGGTTGGACACGATTTCGAAGAAAATATGCTTGTTGTGACAGGTCTCTGTGAGGCGGACATTTAAGCGAAGTGATTACGCTAATTAGGGATTTGCATATTTCTGTAATTCAGTGAGAAGCTAGTATCTTGCAAAAGAGAAAGTTTCGTTGGAATCGAGTCTGTCGCAGTTATTGTAAAATTTGGGTTTTTTCAAGAAGAAAGAAGAGACGAAAAGGTGTTAGAAGAACTATTAAATTAATTTCTGGAAAAAAGGAATAAAATATTGTTCATTTCGTGCCTGTTTTGATATTTTTCTTGACCATAATTTACTGTATAAGTGATAAATGTAAATGCACGGACCCATAGAATGAGCCAAATGTAATATTGCGCAATCAATTGCTAGGGATTTTTCGTTTCATATTTTATTGTGTGGGTAGCAGAGTTGTGTGTTCTTGTACATGTTCTGTATATTTTTATACCAAGTAATTTTCAGAATAAATTGTGGTAATCACATCAGAAGTACCGAATCCTCATTTTTTTTATTTTATAACTATCTTAATGCACGTTGTTGTTCACAAGACAACTATAAAAGGGTGCATATATATAAACGCAAAAAGCGTTGATACATGATACAGTGCCACTCACCTAGGATCGCAGAGCAGGGCTGTTAATGCTTCTCGAAAGGATTCCTCAGTGATTTCGTCGAAGTATAGTTTTCGAGCCATTCCTCTTTCCACGAGATTATTCGCATTTTGTCTCTGATCAGAAAAGAGGGGAATGGTGATCATGGGTTTCCCCCAATACACCGATTCCTGACTACCCATCAATCCGCCATGGGAGACAAAAGCTCGAACTTTGGAATGAGCTGCAAAAAACAAAAACAAATAGTAAATCCTCTTCCAACCATAACACAGTAAAACTAGATATCGGTCGAGTCCAGATGCGCGGAAATACAGATGATTGGGTAACTAGTGAAGAGATAGAGGGAAACCGACGAAAGACAGTAAAAATGTTACTTTTATTGCGGTTAGTGAATGTACGTACGTCTGTAGGGATAATGTATTTTAAGTAATGCTGTAAGTATACTGAGTACAAGTTGACTTTGATGTGATCAATAATTCTGATGAATAAAATATATAAATACAGAATGAATAAAATGTATAAATAAATATCCTACACAAAATGTAGTGGCTGTGGCGGGTTCATAACCAAATTTGGGTTACATAATATTTGAATATGCAGTTTTGATTTGTTATTAATAAAATGTAGTTCATAATTTTGCCCACGAGAAGGTGACGTTTGTTCTTTTATTTAGTGATCAGTCAGACGGTTCACTTAGAAATACCATCTAAACGTATCGGTTTTCACAATGATCAGCCATGACGAGGGACTAAAAATTCTGCATATAAATAATTTGTAACTTTTTTAGCTGCAGAGATATTGATATTTCCATTGATTTGTTAACGAAACTATGTATTTAGCTCTTCTTTCAAGGCCAAGAAAATAGGTGAAAAGAAATTATTTTTTTGATTTGAAGAATAACAGTACATAGTCGCAATATAAATTCACAGTATTCAGTAACACAGTAGAACCCCTCTTATAATGATTCATAGAAAAATAGACTCAGAAGCAAGAGGGGAATCACTCTGGCGAAATCGCTCCTACCCCTCCCCCCTTCTGTCCGTCACATCAGAAACACATAACGTCGCTTCATCCCGTTTACTTTCCAAGTACTTTCCAGCAAAGGTACGTCAAACAATCAATGCTTGAGTCACTACCTGCCAGCTATTATACGCTGAAAGAGAGAAAACTGTTCCACCGGATAGACCGATTAATCCGAGACCGGTTGATCCGAGATCGGCGAAGAATGGTACTGCTGTAACGGCAAAAGTAACGAAAGCATTTCTCGAAACAACGGAATACCTAGCTCTGTGACGAGACATAATACGTTAAGTTGTCCGCCTCACGTTACGCGATCGAACTCTGGAATACACATTAGTAAGCTTCACTCTCAATAGTCATTCAAATGAAGATTCACACTACTGATTAGCAGTCAATTTTAATTTTTATTTCTGCACTTGTAATTCATCAATATGGGCCAAACTTTGCATTTCAACTGAAATAACCCCTAAGAATTGTCGTTTGAAATTTTTGAAAAATAATGTTATTTGTTACTTTTTTTCCGATTCTCACAGATATTCAAAATAATGTACTTTTGTGAGCATAGATTAATATTCAATGCATACAATGCAATTTTATTCGTGTTTTAAAACAATGCTAGTACACATGCTTTTAATAAAATGAGAAAAATAATTCTTTTCTGATATACGCTTGTCTGTAGGTATTAGGACTGACCTAGAACAGCAGGCTGAGGCATCCACGACTGAGCCAATATATTCTTGGGCAATTCCTGCAGTCCGAGACGATTAGCAACCAACTCTCCATTACACTTCCACAAAACTCTTTGGTTCAAAGATCCAAGGACATCCATCATCGCTTTGAGTTGAGGCAAAGCCATGTCTTCCGCGCCACGCGCCACCGATCCGAAGCTCACGTACACAGCTCCATCATCTGCACCGTCCAACCATTCAAGGAGATTCTAAACATAATGAATCCTCTGTGAATCATTATCATATGGGTAACTCTACAGAAACTAATGACCACGTGATTTTTTTGTTCATGGACCTCACTCCTTTGTGATCATTGACCTGAGTCTTTCACGTTTTTATCTGATCCAACGTATGTACACAAAACAATGGAGGTTATTGAACAATGAAGCAGGTTACATTGGTTTCTGCAGGAACCCACAGGGTTTCTGCAGGAACCCACAGGGTTGCCACCACGTCAACCGCTTCTGTAAGACTACCTTTACCTTGACACACATGAATTTCAAAAAAATGACAAAGGAGTGAGACATGAAATGGCAAATAAGTGAGAAAACTGTCTTAAATACATTATTATCTGCGTTATGTACATTGAATCCGATGAAGCTGAATGACCTATTTCATTTGTATCAATATGCTGAGCTACCAAAAAATATAAAAAATTGAAGAAATCCAAACCTAACTGGTTAGGGTGTTTTGGACATATATTTCCCAATTTCTGTAGAATAACCCAAGTACATTAATACGCAAATGTCCCAGGAAATGTTACTTTTCTGCGTAACGGAGCGGAGCAAATCACTCAAATGAAGTATCGTACTTTAGAGCATTATAAGATGTCAGCGATTTTCTATAATTCCATAATGTCATTTGGTAACTCCGGAATGCCGCCTCTCGGATTTGATCTGCCCCGACGAGAGTGGACGGTCCTAAATAGGGCGCGGACAGGACACGGTAAAACTGGCTTAATTCTATATTAATGGGGATTTCGAACGGACCCCTCATGCGATTGTGGAGAAGAATATCAATCGAAGGACCACCTGGTGTACGACTGCAAATTGAGAACCTCTCCTGGAAAACGTGAGGACTTCCTAAGCGCAACCCCTTCAGCACTAGAATGGATTCGAGAACAGGATCTGCAGTTGTGACGCGTTGAAGTGGAAGGACGCTATCAAGTCGGGATTTTGATGTTCGGTGTTTAGTACCTCGATTTTTTATATCATATTTTAATTATTTATTTTATAATAGTTTTATTTGTTGTGTTCATGCCATGGCTGATGTTGATGTGCAGAGTATATGCCATGAGATAAACAAAATATTATTATTTCATCTTTCACCTTTTCCTTTCAAGCCAGTATAATTTAAAAATTACATCAAAAAAGTTACTTGACTCATTGATTTGAAAAGGATGTTACTTGATAACTTTAGTCCTAACAAATGATTTTCTTACGAGGCGATCGTGCAGGTTATCTGTGGCCGTCAGTCCAGCTGGTCCAACTGTACGTGAGTTACGTAAGTCTCCATTGTGCATTATCATATAATATTCTGCTGTCTTATTTACATAGTTCGTTCTATGAAACCGAGTAAAACTTGCCTTACAAACAGCTAGCTACTAATATTACATTCTCCAGTGGTGAAGGAAACACACGACAAGCACAAACACTGATAGAGTCGAAATATTTACTTATTTGTGAAGTAGGTATCGAATCTGTGCACAGCGTATATTCGAAATGACAGTGCGCTTATAAAACCTTTTTTTATTCGAGCTTTATTTAAAAACTTCAAGATTTATAGAGTCATATAAGAGAACTTCAGAAAAGTTTGACTTAATGCGGAAACGATGGTAGTGTATACAGGTTTCACCAGGGATTCCACTCGACAATGTTGGAAGTAGGTTTCATTCATCGAATGTAAACAGAATCCCATCCCACGATACTTACTGATCACCAATGTTCTATAGCGTACTGTTTCTTTAATAATAATGTTTAAATAAGCAGTGCCGTTAAATAGGCAAATTTTTCACAAATATTTTTAGTAACTGAGAAATAATTGTTATTATATTTTATAAATTAACGTTTTTCTATATCATAAACTTTTCTAATAAAAAATCAATAAAAGTACTTTAATTCTTCAAACTATTTAACAATACAGAAAAACTGGTTTTAATCTTTCTCTAATTTGAATTATAAATTTCAAAAATAGAAAAATCCTTTTTGTGAAGAGAAAAAGTGACTCGAGTCAGACATTTTGTATCATCACTTTTGATTCTTGAGTGAAATGAATAAACATAGTATTTTACGATAAAATCATGAAAATGTACTCTGCAAAAATTTGTTTTACATGTAAGTTAGAATTCATTAATTGTTCCTCACCTCTGGTAATTTGCCTTTAGTTGGGGACACATGCAGTCCACCTACTTCCACTACAGCAGGTACATTTGGTACAGCGCCGTTCATACTGAAGTGTGTGTTTAGGAAAATAAGGCTTGTGTTGTACAAGAGATCTTCCAATGGTGGGACATCAGGTCCAAAGAGTCTAGAAGTAAAAAACTATTACCTTAAAAACAGAATTCAATGCAAAACTAATATAATATTATGACCACACAGTAGAACCTCATCAAAGCAGAGCTTGCAGGCGTGGCTTATTAGGGGCTGATTAAAAATTCGTAGTGATGATTATTGTAATATGAAATGTTTATTTTTGAATGAATATATGTTTGCGTACTACCATCACTTACCGTATCTATGATACGGCTGATATGGGCATAATAGATACAATAAAATAAGGAAATATCGTATTTAATAAGAAATAGAACATAACACTTACTTCCGGTTAAGTGCGTCCGCATCGGCATACGCTGTCAGTCTCTCACCAATCATGGAATACACCGACCAAAATGTATTTTTGAATCTCTCCCAAAAACACATAATTGACGTACACTGCATGCAGAATAAAGGGGTAACTGCTGGATTCTCGGGATTGCCCACTCGGTATTGACCCCAAGGCATTCTAGCCAATGAAGTCATAGCGATTACAGGAGCTCCGAATTTCCATGCAAACCCGTAGCAGCAATCAACACCAAAAATCTCCGTGAGAACCAGATCGTATTGTTCTTGCGATTGGATCAATTTTTGCATTTCTGGATGCTGCATCGCCTGAGAAATTGTGCATTCTATTAAAAATTGAATCAGTTAAAGTTGTATCCTCTTTTAAGAACATCCTGATTACTCAATTACTTTCAAACAAATCTCATTAAAATTTGTATAAAAAATAAATAATGGAGTGGAAAATATTATTTCTATTAAAGCAGGAACTTTATTCTTCTTGAATTCAACCATTTTGATACAATAAAGAATGAACTCCAAGTAAATCAGAAAGTAGCACGACCCATTTCCTTCACTTAAATATTTCGAAATATTAACCCTTGAAAGTGGCTAGTATAATCTGGGAATTACTAGTTAGTAGGAACTAACCCTGTCACAAATGTACATATTGTCCCTCCATAAGTAATTCAAGAACCTTCTCACACCGTACTCCAACATGCCTTGAGGAGTAAAATTCCCAGCCATCATAGGTTGAGACCCTTTCAAACTGATGTCAGTATAGTTTGCAACAGGCGTCTTCTGTGGAAAATGACTCACCACTGTCACCTACAAATAATAAAAGAAAAAAGAAAAGTAACTTTAAAGAAACACTTTTACTTAGAATCAAGAACATAATCAATTAAGGAAAAAACACAATTTATCTTTTACCCAATAAAAGCATAAAAAATTATGTTCGACATACTAAATGATTTGTAACATTAAATTTCAATAATAAAGAAAGCAGTGAAATAATTACAATTATCTATTATACGATTACAATAATCTATTAAAACAGTGAAATAATCAGTGATTTTTTAATTATATAATTCATATTTATGTTTATCTTTCATAACAAATTATTTTCTTCATTTCTACTAATTTGTCGTTCATTACATTAATAAATACGACCTTTTTTGGTAGATTTAAAATGCTTTTTAATATTAAATTACCAAGTTTCGTATCACTCATATTTAACACTTTTAATCTTACGTCAATAATATTTAATGATAAAAAACATCAATAAATTATCCGTTCAAACCTCCTTTAACATAGAACAGATAAACAAATTATTAATAATAGACAGAAAAAAGTTCATAACTTGCATCTTGCAAACACGCCACTTGACAAGAGGGGAAGTACCTCGGTTTAGGCTAAATTTTATTTATAGCATTGAATATTTCCTTCACAAACCGGTCTAAAAGAGATAGTACATTAATAATAATAATAATAATAATAATAATAATAATAATAATGAGCGATGATATAAAAAACAATATCCCTTAATAAAGAAACTACAGTACAGAAAAACTCGGAAGGATAAAATCTTCAATCTTCTTCATTCCTTCAGTTCTTTTCAGAATACAGGGTTTCGGCAAAGGACTTCATCTGTTTTCCGCCAGCGGGATGATCTGCTTCCACGTTGTTCCAGCATCCCGGATTTCTCTTTCCACTGTCCTTCACCACTTTTCTCTTCGTCTACCTTGGTCACGACTACCTTGCGGGTTCCAGCAGAGTGCTTCTCTCTCAGTTGCGTTCCTGGGTTTTCATAGGGTGTGACCGATCCAATTCCATTTTCAGCATTTGATTTGGAGATTTATTGGAATTTCGCAAGCTTTTTCCAGTAGTTCTTTATTTGATATCACCAGCGGCCATCGGATATTAAAAATCCTTCTTAATCAACGATTTGTGAAGACTTGCAGACACAGTGTTATCTGATTTGTGAACTTCCAAGTTCCTGCTCCACACACAAATACAGACTACATTTGAGTTGTATATACAGGGTTTAGTTTTAAGAGAGATGTTTCTACTCTTCCAGATTTTTCTCAGTTATATAAAACTGACATTTGTATTTGCAATTCTCTGCTTTACGTATTTTTCCGTACCACCAATTTGCGTCACTACACTTCCCAAATATGTAAACTCTTGAACTTCTTCAATTTTTTCTTGCTGTATTTCAAAATCTAATTGTATAGTTGTATTCAATCTCATAGGGGTTTTTTTTTTTTTTTTTTTTTTTNTCTCTACATAGGTCTTCAAGTGTATTTTTCATTCCAGTAAACGTTTCTGACACTACACAGATGTCCGCATATTCCAAATCTTCCAAGGACCCCATTAAACCCCATCTTATACATCTCTTTGCTTGTGCTGTTACTTTCTTCAAATATCATCTAGGACTATGATAAATAACCGAGGGGACAAGATACATCCCTGTTTCACTCCAGAATTGACAGACAGCCACCTTGATGTTTTTTCCATTGCGGACGATGTAACATCTGAAACTTTTGTATAGTTCTTTTATCAAATCTATCCAGAGTCCTGTCTGTTCTCTTCGTATTTCTTTTTCAGTCTTATTTATCTTATTAAATAGAATTTTTGACCATGTCTTACTGGGTACTGATAATAGTGTGATGCCACGCCAATTGTTGCAGTTTGTTACGTCTCCTTTTTTAGGTAACGTTATCAAAAGCCCTTTCTTCCATTCTTCTGGCGTCTTTTTACCTTTCCAAATTCTTCCAAAAAAGTGGGAGAGAATCTTTGTGGTAGTACCGACGTCATTTAGAAGGACTTCCGCAGTAATATTATCAATACCAGGGGGTTTTCCCCGTTTTAATTTCTTTAAGGCTTCTTGTATTTCTCTTTTTGTAGGAGCTGTCATATTTCCTCCATTTTCTGCTCTTCCTTCCTCCACTTTTCTCTCCTCATTCTCCTTATTCTCCTCGTCATGCCCAGCATTTGGTTCATCATTAATGTTAAATACTTCGTTGAAGTATTCATGCCATCCTTGCAATTGTTCTTCCTCATTGGTTAGGAGTTTCCCTCCTCGATCTTACGGGGAGTATTCTCATTTGATTCATGCGGGTCAGCTTCATGGTAATTGTATAAAGTTCTTTTATGTCATTTCTTTTAGCAGCGTCCTCTGCTTGCTTTGTCATATTTTCAATCCTTACCTTCTCGTCGTTTTGCACACATTTTTTTACTTCCTTATCAACATCGAAATAGCGTTCTTGAAAGTATACAGATTTTTGCCCAGTTTTGCCTAAATTTTTCTGAAGTTTTATCTTCCTTCTATCTTCAATCTTTTCCCATATACCTTCTGACATCCATTCTTTTTTCTGTGACTTTTTAAAACCCAATATTTGTTCACTCCCTTCATTTATCCCGGACCTTATCGTATTCCAGTAACTTTCTACATCTAGCTCAGTGGTTTGCAAGGCTTCAAATCGGTTCTTTAGAGTTATATTAAATGTGTTACTTATCTCGGGATTTCTTAGTTTTGCTGTGTCATACCTTTTTCTTTGTATATCTGGTATGTTCTTTGAGAATAGGATTTTGACTCGAATAGTCGCAATAGTAGATGGTGGTCACTATCAATATCAGCACCACTTTTGTTTCATACATCTAAGAGTGATTTTCCCCATTTCTTGCTAACTGCTACATGATCAATTTGATTTTGTGTTTTATGATTCGGTGAAACCCACTTTACTTTGTGGTGTATTCTATGTGGAAAAACTGTTCCACCTATCACTAGGTCATGATGCGCACAAAAGTCCACAAACAAATGACCATTATTGTTTCTTTGTCCTAGTCCGTGTGTCCCCATTATCTGTTATAAGCCTTCATTTTCATCACCAGTTTTAGCATTTAAATCACCCATTAAAATTTTCATGTATTTTCTACGGATTCTACTGGAAGTTTGTTCAAGTTGTGAATAAAAATTATTTTTCATATTTTCATCAAAACTATCTGTTGGGGCATAACATTGGATTAGACTTACATTTCTAATTTTGGCTTTGAAGCTGTCGGAGATTGGTTCCCATCTCATCAAGCTGTTCTTCACGGTTTTAGAGATTAGTAGGTCGACGCCATTTCGGCTCTCATTTTCATCATTTGTGCCTGTGTTACTCCATCTGTGGTATGTAACTCACCAAAGTCTTTCCATCTTATTTCGGGCAACCCAAGGATATCTAAGCAGTAATTCTCCATTCATCGCTTCTATTAATTTTGTAGCCCTTATTAGCGTACGTACATTCCATGTTCCCAAAATATTCAAGCAGCTCTTGACATACATTGAAAATGTGAACCATTGTACTTTGAACTCGCACATACAATAGAACGACTCCTAGATAGACATAATTGTACTTGTTAATATTTTAATTGATAATTGTAATTATTTTTATTTTTGTAAAAAAATCCAAATAATTCTATAGAATAAAGAATATTTACAGATCGAAAATTTAACTGTGACCCACGAAGAAGGGTCCACCAATTTTACGTAACTTATCATTACAAAAATGATTTTGTAGCGAGTTCAAATCCAGTCTAACAAATTAAACACTTTTGGAATTATGTGACAGTCAAAATTTAATGGGAATTGATCGATATTTCCTACTTTTCACTATATTCCATCCTTTAAGTGTGTTTGTGTCCCATTTTCATTTTACCCCGGTATTTGAACACCACCGCTATGTTCCAATTCCAATTAATTCAACAGACAAGAAATAGTACGCGACAAATAATAACAGGATAGAGGAATATTTACCTCGTGTCCACGTTTCGCCAGTTCCTTAAGAAGAACCTCAAACATCACGAAATGGCTATACCCAGGGAACTGGAACAGTCCTAAAACTTTCCCAGCGTGTGTCCCGGACGGGACATGCATTCCGACTCCACTGAGTAATATAAACGTCGCTAAAGCGAAATAGTACCCACTGATGGCTACCATTTTTTATTTCAGTGGCTCTATCTGTGGAGTTATATTAAATATTAGATGTCACGTTAGCAGTGTGCTCACGTTGGATTCTCTAGATGAATTTAAATAGAGACTATCTCGGGTGATCCAGACCAAATATGGATTTCAAGCAATTTAGGGTAAAACCTTAATTTAGTCAAAGTTAATACGTACATAACAGTCTTATTGTTAACTCCTCATGCAGTTAATCCTGGTTAATAACACATAAAGTGAAGCAGTGTGATATTCATACTGTACATATATTTGTGTCCTCATGTTATGGAGAAAATTAAATTCATTTCTCGATAAATACTACAATAATTTCAATTCATATGTATTAACATTTACAATATGAATTAACAATTTTTACTAATTATAAAGTATTTTACGCCAAAATATAAGTAGTCATTTTAGTAATAATGATTAAATTACTAAGAGAGAAGAATATCGAAAGCGAAAAAGTAAATTAATACATTCTTCGATGTGAAAATACTCTTTCGAGTCATTTCTAGAATATTCATCTACATGTTTACGTAACACGAACAAATGTACCTAACGAGATGTATCATTGCGTAAGCAGAGCCTTAAAACTAGATTATTTACAACTGGATGCGAAACCTGTATTCATGGTTGATAACGAACTCAATTTTAATCCAATGTACGTCGTTTGGGTGAAAACTTGTTCCATCCACTAAAATGAAATATGTACTTAACTCAATTGTTTCTACATAAATTCTTTGTTAAATACAATACTCTTTTAATTTAATGAGCCAAAAACAATCTTAAATTTTTTTTTTTTATTTTTCTAATTTATTTGGTTTTTGTTGAGAACGTGTTATGGTTACGTTTCTGTAATAACTAAGATCAGTATTTCTGAGAAACTTTGACGATAGTATGTGACTACCATCCACTTCACATACGTTATATGAAAAGTTTGTAAAACGAATTTTATCGAAAAATACTAACGTATTTTTTTGCAATTTACAGAAAAGTTCTGTGTATGACAATTTTTTCAACAACTTAGCAATGATAATATCCCTAAAATTGTATAACACTGTGCACTGAATTTACAAATCATATACTTCTGTCACTCACTTTCCTACATGGATGCGACCAGAAAAACTCTCAAGGCTACCTACTTATTAAATCAAATGTTTTCTTAGATTTAGCATATCAAAATCGATATTCCAATGTAATTTCCTTAAAATCTACGCAATTTCTAATTCGGAAACATCTAAAATACTATTTATACGGGGAATCCTGAAAAACTAATTATTATACGAAAATAATGACAAGCATCTTTCTGTTTTAGGAATGCTAATGTCGAAAATCAAGATATCCAAAAATGGGAGTAGAGATTATTCAGTTGTTTGCTGATTCTCAGTTATACAGTTAAAACGTTGATACAAAACGTACATTAATGTGAATTTGAGAATCGTGTTAATTGCATTAACTCTCAGATATCGGAAAATTATATGAAATTTCTACACTTCTCCTCAGATACTGCTTTTGCTAGGAACAGCAAAAAATTTGAGCACTCTTATGAACGAATCTTCAATATTTCTTATGAGTTAAAAATAGTTGGGTAACTAATGGAAACTTAATTTACTTTTCCCTCTAGGAAACACAGTATAGAAAATAGAGCTTCATTATCTCTATTTTTCGATTTCATAAGTTCTATATCATCATAGTTTTAAAGATGATAGTGGTTTGGAGTGGACATTGTGGACTTCAGTGAAGATTGATATATGCATACCTGTGCATCGTGATTTGTCTACATGATGAACAAGCAATAGAAGTTATAATAGAATGTATAATAGTATTTCAATGCACATGAATTCATCAATATTAAAAGAAACTACGTTATTAAAATGTTACAAATTGAAAAAAATTTAAAAATGGATAGCCAAAAAGAAGACTCAAAATAATTGTAAATGAAACAGTAATTTATGGGACAACTGAATTATTGGTTCAATTTATTCAAATGTTTATATGTTTTACAGAATTTCAACAAGATGGATTTTTTCTCTTTAATTTTATTTTTCATGAAAAATCGTCGTTGCATCGAAATCTCATTTTTTATAAAGCACAAATAATCAGTCGTGAGAACATCATACGTCATTACCAAATGTATATCGAAAACAAATGAGAAAGTACAGTTCACAAAACATAAATCACGAAATTTGTAGTATTCACCCGTACAAGCCTTTAATTATTTAATTCATTGGATTAATAGATGGACGTTATAAGAAGTAAAGTCAAGTGATATTTTATATCACTAAGCGACACACCTTGTGAGATCTGCTGTTGAGGAGTCAACTTCCAGGCGTTCCAAAAAACATTCCGCTCGAGACTCCAGAAGAGGACTGTTTGTGGTATCTGTTCATCAGGAGAAATTCCAGATCTTGCCACTGTGACGCGGCGTAATCACTTTTTATCTCATATGAATGCAAGGCAAACAAAATGTCTTCAGTGAGAGAATTACATTTACTTCTGGCCCAACTCGCGGGTCGCAAAACTGTTTTTATGGCCCACGAGTTGTAGTACATTTTACATCAAATTTTTTATCAAACGTAGGAGAGCTAAACTTTATGTTATAAATCTATGCCATCATAATTAACATTTGACGTGACATATCCCGAGAGATAAAATTGAAAATTTTGTTCAGAAATACTCCGTCATGCATTACAATAAGAAACCATTTTAATAGAATACTAAATATTAAAAATACTTCTTTTTAAATGAAAAAATGTACTAATTAATTTTTCCAGCTTGAATTAATATAAATTTGTTCGTCGGAATCAAAAATCACGTCATAAATGAATAAATCGTCATCATTAGTTTTATTCATGGGGCAACATGTTGCCAAACCCAATCCCATGCCCGCCCGATCGATTGAAAGTGTATAGAAAATAGCCCACGCGCAGAGATAAGTTGGACAGCGCTTAATAGATCAATAAGTTGTTGAAGGAAAAAAACAATTAAGTTAATTCTGTCAATAGGTACGAAAAATGTATCATATTTAACAAAAAAGGGGAGCCGAAGATTGAATCGAAACAGACGATTTTGGCATCCTCACGTACACTTCCCCATTTCATCCGTTCCTCTAGACATGACTCATATATGCCTCCCTAGGATATAGTGTCCAATTGGTAGCGTGAAAGCTGAGGTAGCCCTTTCGAAACCCGATGTTGTCCAGTTTGAGAGGTGTGAAATGTTAAAATCGTAGAGTCAATTAACAGTTCAAGAAATACTCCAGTTGAAATGTTAAACAGTACAAGGTGATGGACGTATAGACTTCGATAATAAAATCAAATAATGACGTCCCACACTCAGAATAACATCCCGACATTATCCATAAACTAATCACAATAACCAACTCAAACCGTGCAAAGTTCGTTCATAATTCATTCTCAGTCCGTTTATTCCTATCGTCCTTTACGTCCCATCATTACTCAAAACCATTCTTCCTTGTGCTCCACAGGGATCAGTGTTGTTCCCAACGACATAAAAACTTTTGCTTACTACATCCCATCAAGTCTCAGTACTCTCCGGTAATGACCTAGTTGTAGTTCCAGGAAATGCGTTCTTGATGATGCAATCTGTCGTTTAGGAACATCGTCTGATTGCTGATCATGCCACTAATGGCACATCTAATTAAACCGCACAAAAAGTCTTTTTCCAAGTTGTTTTCTCCTCGTTTTACTCGCCAACCCTTTCAAATCACAGCAAAGCTCATCAAATCCCATACCACATCAAAGAAAGCTGTCATGCTCAACAGACGACTCTCCTGATCACAAATAAATCGTTTTCTTGTGCTCACTACACAAGACACTCGGTAACTCTACATTGTCCTCCCTTATGAAAATATTCAGCCCCATGCTCACGAATGTCAGTTCTAAGTTATCACTACCAATGTCATGTAAAAAGACGGGTATTCCAAAATCACTCATTTCTGACCCCAAAAATACTCCTCCCACCTACACTCTCTTATTTACTCAGCATCTACATTTTACAGTATTTTAATTACCTTCCGTACCGACGGCACTACATTTCGAACTCGGCAAACAGTATCTCCAATAAAAGAGATCCCATCGAATGTTATTGAGAAGCTTGCTTATCCTCGCGGGTTTAAATATCAATCTACATGCATCAGGTTCAGAACAACTGACACTTTATTTCTCTTCTAAAACGAAATTTATTTCCTTACTTCCTCTATGGGAAACTTGTCATTTTTAAACATTCCTATTTTAAAGTTATTAAGTCAAACGAATTTGCTTAGATCCCTTGAAGCAAATTTTCCAGTTTCATCCCATATATATANCATACATACCTCCATCTTCCTTTTTATATCTTGCAGATATCCGTGAAACAGTTAAGCAAGGAGGGCGGGATGATATAGTTGTGGGGATCCGGAAATGAAAGAAAAAATAACACCTAGTAGTGAGATAGCATATCATTAAATAGCTAAGTGAAGAAATGTGCCCGTTATATATTTGTGCTCAAGGCCCGCATATTTGTGGTAGTTAACTAAACCAGTTAGCAAATTTCCCAGTCTTCGTCCAGAAATTCTCATAGTAGTCAAGGAAAAAGTGAAAGTGGCAATTCAAAAGGTGATGTGGTGCATATTACATTAATCATGAAAAATAATTTGTAAACATGAAATTGGTTTCTAAAGATTGAGATAATAAAAAAGTGTGAATGGTAGTACCAAATATAACGTTAATTCAGCAAGTAAAATTATTGTAAGGGGCAGTAAATAAAGAAATTAGAAAATTAGTGAATTGAAATTATGAATAAAATTGAGAAACATCAAGTAAAATAATACTAAGAAGTAAATATAAATAATATTTCATAAAAATAAGGAAACTTATAAGAAATTTTAGATTAAACGTTGTTACAAATATGAATAATTTAGAAATATGTTGATGTATCTATTCAAAACAAGGGTACGAGCATCATACTCAATACTCTTTACTTCAACCGCTGTCAGGAAATGATCCTCACGCTGCATGATGATCATACCATCTTCCATCTAGGACTGGCGATCCCAAAGCTTTCAAGTGGTGTTGCAGTCTCTTCAAGCGCGTCTTCGTGCGATATCAGTACACCCACTCGATAAGTTCGGAAATCGATTTGATAGACCCTGTCCCTTAGTTGCGCTATCATGGAAGAAGCCATTAGTAAATTCTGTATACATCATTTTCGATAATCGCTACGGGAACAGAGTGAAGTGTGATGCCATCCTTGAGTAGTATCACGGAGGGCACAACCAAAGAGATTGTACACTCGAGTTCACGCTTGCGAAGTTTGCTATTGAAGCTTATCTACGTGGAGCGATATGAGGTAGGAGGTGGGTAGTAGGCGCTTTTGTTCGTAGGTCGGCCGGTTAGCTGGGTTCACCAATCCAATAAGAGAAGAAGTAGAAAAATGTATTGCTCAGACTCCCGAACGTAGTGATTCATCGGTGTTCAACACTAGTTGCACAAGAACTATTGTATTTGTTCATTAATAACAACTAGATTAGAATAATATAAGATTTTTCCATGAGTGTATTCAACAAAGATTAATTTTCCAATACTTGAACTACGAGGAATAGGTTTCAATTCACAAAAATAGTTAATGTTGATAAAAAAAGACAATAAAAAATAAAGTCCTCAAAATTCTTAATTAAAAGAAAAAATAAAACTGTCAAAAATTGAGTTTCTCGAAATGTTGAAGGTGACTCGTAGAGACTTGAAATTTTGAGAACATTTAGAATAAAAATAGAAGAACCTGTGTTTAAAAAATTAGCAAAATTTCTGTGATATGCAATAGATATTTTGCATTATTGTGGAAATTTTTGATACATTTATGTTTTTTTCAGTCAAAAACCCTAGGATGAAATTGAAAACAATTTCGTTGTTAGATTAAAGGATTTTCTCAATAGAGATTTCGATAGTTAATTTAGATTCAAAATGAAGAAAAATAAAAACCTATTTTTAAGGTTAGGGAACGCTATATAACGAGTGGGGGAGGGGGTAAAAAATGTTATGAATGGTAATATTTTGTGGGTGATATTATATAGGAATGAAGGAACAAAGTCATTCGGCTCGGGGGCACTTTTGGGTGCCTTATCCTGGGTTCCCTTTAATTGGGATTTAATATTGGGAATCGTATTTCTTGAGGCATTTGACCGTGACATTCTTATTTTTCCAATGTTTTAACATGAATATGAGTATCCTATAATTTTGGGGGTTGCTGAGCCAGAAGTTGATGATTAAAATAGTTTTAAATTTTGACAAACTTCATTATTTTTATAGAGATATTTGAAAAATCTGAATACAATTTAAGAAAATGGACGCTCAGGCATCTCAATGGATTCCAAATTCAATGAAAAATGCGCATCAAAACAAGGAGACACGCTTACATTAGTTTCAATAATCCTCTTGCTCCTCTGGTAGTTTAGTGCTAGCAATCTTGCTCTCCACCGAATCACTCCTGGTTCAATTCATGCCTTGTACTGGGGGTACCCTTTAACCCCTAAATGGCACGGGTTATTATATTCTAAAATGCTAAAATTTTGCAACCTTTTCTTTATTTGCACTTTGAAATGATCTAAGGTGATAACACAAAAAAGTGTTATATCTTTATATATTTCGATTTTTATCCGCTCGTACGTACGTTTGTTGGTTTAATCAGTCGAATACTGAATATAATCTGAAAATATAATTCGGAAGCAATTGATTTATTTAACAGAGTAATATGCATTTGATCAAATAGAATTATTTATATACCTCTAGGATCGACAGAAATGATATGGGAGTTATCTTGATTCGGTGTTCGATGAAAACATATTTTCGAGTTTTCAATTAAAGTAAGTCTTTCATTGTTTCCTCATTCAAATTACAAACATTTCCAAGTCTCAAACAGTAACTCATTGAATCCTTTCCAGGTAACGTGAATACGATTGGATGAAAGAGAATCCTAATGCTGGCACTTCGTTGCAATATTTGTGTAGGGGTTCCATTTGTCAGTCGCTGAGCACTCTCTGCGCGCAGAGAGCAAGATGACTTGCTCTAAGTCCTCTCAGTGGAGGGACTGCACTGGGCGTCGTTGAGGTTAGGTGAACCTTCGGTCAATGCGCACAAGTTTGATAGACGTCATGAGTTTAATTTCGGCATTGCCTACATCTGAAAACAAGACAGTTGAAATTCTGCAACAACGTTTCTCGATAAAAGAGGAAGAGTCACACAGACAAAAATAAATCGTTTTTGTGATTTACAAGTACAGGTTATATTCGCATTGAATATACAAGTACGTTAAAATATTATATATTCATGAATAAGGACCTATTATAGTTTTTTATTGTTGGAATTTCATTTCCACTTATCTAATAATAAAAATATTATATTTAAAGAAAGAACCTTGTACCTGCCACACCGCACAAAATCAATTACCAAGCTACACTGAGCCAGGCTTCCATTTTCTTCCGGTACTCGCACGGAGCAATGACATTTTTATCCGATTCTAGTTATAGACTTAACTATAGAATGAACTCAGAGGACTCTGCTGTAGGTTGTCCGTGAAATATAAGATACTGTGAGGTCTCGCCCTCCCTCTAACACACAGGCTTGGAAGAGGGAAAGAGGGAAGGTGCGCAATGACGTGTGTACAGCAGTCAGAGAGGGGAGTCGAGTTCCCCCACCCAAGTCGATGTGCAAGAGAGACAGAGACATTTCACTTTGTATTCCTTTTCCGAAAACCGGTACTTAAGACCACTGGGTCTATTTTATACTGATGTCTATTGTTCTTGTGCGCACCGAGCGGAGTAAATGGAAAACGCCATTATGCATTGCAAATCTAGTTGTATACAACAAAACTTACAACCCACAACATAGTATATCCTTCAAAGTCCGCACAAAATATCCAAATCTTCAGTCACTCAGCTTCTTTTCTCCTTCCGTGTAGAGGAACCGCAACGACGGAAACAGTGCATGAGGAACATTAGGCTGAGGACAATGGGGACGACGAGGACCATTACCACGTCCAGCAGCCACAGTTGCCACCACCATAAATCCGCAGCAGCTGAGCGAATATGCGCAGCCCCCTTGTGTCGCATGACGTATTCGACCCAGTACACAGCTTCTTCAGCAGCAGTTCGCGGACGATCGCGAAACAAACTAGATAAACGACGAGCATTCTCCAGGTAACTAAAAGAAAACAAAGCATTCATAATTAAAAAGGATTTTTAAAATGACTGATGTTACATTGCTTGAACTTAAATATGACAGAGAGTGGTTTATTAGGAAACAATGAGCAGAAAGTAAACAAATAACTGTAATTTGTTACTTCTGGTAAGGAATAAACGGAATTCGAAATAAAATAAGTTTTTTTACATTTCTCTTGCGTTTATTTTTGTCCTTTGTGGCGAGAGCTTTTTCGAACAAATGCCGACCATCTTCAGGCCCTGATCACAATTATATTGTATTACATACAATTTAAAATTACTTATTACAATACGTACTTCAAAAAATGAGAAAGTAAGGAAGAAAGAAAAGAATACCACATAATTGAAAACAAAATATACAGAATATAAAACTACTAGAAACAAAACATACACAGCAAATTGAGAAAATAAATAATTGGTAGAAATATAAAATTTAATTGGATTCGTTAGCAAACGGATGTATGTCTTGTAATTAGTAATTTTATATTGTATGTAATTTGTCTTCAGGACCTGAAGATAGTCGATATTCGACAGAAAGGCGCCTCGCCTGAAAGGACAACAATTAACGGAAAAGAAATTTCAAAAATTCATATTTTAAATTACGTTAAATTTTATTGCCCTACTTTAAAAAGTTTTTCATGAGAACTACGAACAAAAAAGATATTGATATTTGTAGAGTTGGTTCTTTTTTGTCAATCTCATTTGGTTTTGGAAACATGAAACTCGGGCTGATTAAAACTATCCGAATGAATAATGTCGGTGGAGCACTGTCAAAATCTGTTACTCTTCTCAATTTACGATTTTTTTAAACACAGTGGCTACAACCATGAAGAGGACTCGATTACCATTTTTTTAGAATAAATTGTGAAAAGTGTCATGAATTTAACATACGTAAGTAGTTCATCTTTTATACATCTTTTACCCTGGCCATATGTAATTTTATCGAAAGTGAATTAAGTAGCGATTTTATTGCGGAAATATCTTGGGAACATTGATGGACACGGTCTCTCATCTTTATTTTCATCAAAAATTGCTCGCACTCTACTTTTATTTTATTTTTTTTAATTTTAAATTTATATTAGCCTTGGTCACCCAGACCACCTTGTCTACAACTATGTTATTACAAGGCTCTGTCATTACAAGGATTTCCCAATGTTCCCGTAAGTGGCTCATGGAGATGGACGCACATATACTATCCATCTCTACTTTCAAAATGTCTCGTACTTGGCACAACTTCGTTACAAATTCTCGGAAAGCAGCAAATTTAGGTTCTGTATCTATTCGTAGCGCCTTGTCTGCTACCGCATAAACCCCTTTCGCTTTAATGAAGTTAATGTACTCCGCTCGCTCTGCACCATACCAGGGGCAATCCCATAACTGATGTTCACTTGTTTCCTCTTTTTCTCCGCAGATGCATGCCTTCGCATAACCCTCTGTCGACTAAAACTTTGTTGAAATTCCCATGTCCGCTTAGATGTTCAATAAGAAATGGATTTAGTTTAAACCATTTTCTACTCTTGTATGCAAATGTTACGTCTTTAATGTAGTTGTGGGTCACCCTTCCCTTCTCCGACTAAGTCCACGTTATCTGCCACGCATCCATGATTACTTTCACTACCGCCTTTTTCCACCCTTTTGATTCTCGTACTATCTCGTCTCCATGTAACACAATTTTCCCATCTTGTTTTAATCTTCGACGATATTGTAATTTTACTATATACAGATCTAAAGGCATTACTCCGTACACAACTTCTAATGCCTATCACGAGTGTACGATAGTCATATCCAATCGCCAAGAAGCATGAACGTTGGATAGAATTTAATTTTCTTTTTATATACGCATACGCTATTCTATAACCCCATGCTAGAGAGCCATATGTCAAAAGAGGGCTCACGGATCTTTTATATAAAATTACTTTTTCCGCTTGTCCAATGTTGTATTTCGTTAATCCAACTCTCATTAGGCCCCAATAGAGACGCTTGAATTTTGCAACAACATATTCTATGTGATCTGTAAAAAGCAGCTTTTCATCTAAAACTAAACCGAGAAATTTATGCTTTTCTATGCATACTTTTATTTAAACAAAAAAATCGTAAACGTCGTCTTAAGGGGTAAGGGGTATTAACATATTTAAAATAATTACTTGCAAAATTACAACTAAAACAAAAAATGACCGATTTTCATGTTTTGTGGAATTACTTTTTTATTTGTTGACTGATTTCAATTTAAAAGTCTCAAAGTAGGTATTTTCATTGCGCACAAATCTTTTGTGCAAAATTTTTCTTTTTGACCGATACTTTTTTTCTAATATTTTGGAAAAACTACTTTTCCTACTTTTTTATCAATGTTCCCAAGATATTTCCGCAATAAAATTACTATTTAATTCACTTTTGATTTTCAGGTTTCATTTCCTACATATGACCTGTGCTATTTTGGAACCTTCATGATAAGAGAATCTGCGGAAAGTAAACCAACAAAATGCTACGAAAGTTTATTAAACCTACACGCTTACAGTGATAAAGAATCTTTTACGACTTGGCGAAGAGACCCATCCCTGAATAAGAAAATGGTTATCAACGTTGGAATGTTCACTCAATTAAATGAGATAGAATTTTTTTATCATATTTTTCTAAGCCTTGAACCATATATTTCAACCATTTAAAATAAGAATTAAAAAAAGAAAACCAAATGAATATAATAAAGTATCATGTGTAAAATTTACTCAAATAATAAAGTTAATAATGTTAGATCTGTTTCGTTCATTATTATCAAATTCGAAGTCGCACATGCAATAAAAATAATATTATGCGCAACACCTTACGCTATAATTTCACAGAGAACATTGTTAGGGGTGGGGATTGTATTACATACCGTCCGGATTTATTCCTTCGGAAATAGAGGATGATTTGATAAATATATTCTACTCTATTTTCGTAGCTTTCATGCACTGTAAAACGATGTTTTACATATTATTTATTCTCTTCTTCCAGAGACGATTTTACACTTGATTTTTATATATAGTTGCGCGTATTTATTATCATTAGTATCATTCACTACGCATTAAGTATTTCTTGTTAAAGGTCCACGATCTACGGTAGCTTCGGGAGAACTAAATACATAGATGTAAGTAAATATAAAAAAATTGTGGGGAGGAGAAGAAGAAGAAGAGAAAGAAGAAGAAAGGAAGGAAAGGAAAGAAGAAGACGAAGCTGTCTTTCACAGCCATACTAAAACCGAAAGCGGATCAGCCACTGACAAGTTCTGAGGGGATAAAATCGTATGTTAAGAAGTGGCCCCACAATATATAGGATAAGGACTTGCAATTAAGCCACAAAATTTCATACATATCCAGTACATTTTAGTGCGTTTTAATGCCTGAATCGCAAGCTAAAAACAGTAATTTTAGTCAAAGTAACAGTATGACATTGAAATAATTCGAGAAGGGTATTAGTAACATAATCGATTTCCTCACCTGCAGTCATCTATTATCGTGCGCAACGCTTCCTCAAAGGACTCTTCGTCAATGTCATTAAAGTGCAGCTTAATAGCTACTCCTCTCTCCACCAGATTCTTAGCATTCTGGAACTGGTCTGCAAAGAAAGGCACCGTCACCACGGGCTTTCCCCAATACACAGCTTCTTGAGTCCCCATGAGACCTCCGTGAGAAACGAAGGCTATCACCTTCTCATTAGCTGCAACCAAACAGATTTTTTCAGAAAAAAGTGTCTGGTCTTTACTGCACTTTCATAATTCCAGTGTGATAGACAGTGAAAAAAGTGCGAGAGACAGGCACTGGAATGGAATCCGCAAGGTCAGCGAAGAGTGGGACGTCCAAGAGAATCATGGCGTAGAACTGTTCGAAAGGAGGTGGAAAACTACGGGAAGTAACGGAACGAAATTAAACCTTTGGCGGCGAATCATATCAGATGGTAGAAATTTACTGAAGCCCTATGCTCCATACAGGAGCGAAAGGATTGAAGAAGAAGAAATAACATGAATGTAAATTCAATGAACAATGAAAGCTCAGGACCTAGGACAAAAAGGTGACGAGGCGTGTTACTTCATCCATCAATTTCAAAGACTCATTTGGTGAAAGCATTTAACACGTTATTTACTGTGAAATACGTCTGCATCTATACAAATCAATGTGAACTCTATGGAATGTCTGTGGCATGGAAATACGAAAAAGTAATCAATGAAATTATTTGAAGTTTCAAAGGACTCTTAAGGATTATTGCAGCTAAAATGAAAAGTATAGTTAGTATTGATGAATTACAAGAGAAGAAAAACAATTAAAATTGGCTGCTAATCAGTAGATGTGAATCTTCACTCGCATGACTGTTGACTACGAAGCTTACTAATGTTACCGAGTTCAATTGCGTTACGTGAGGTGAACAATCCACTGAACGTATAATCTACGTGACGCAATCGTAGAAGCAAAATTATATAAAAGCTGTGAAGAACATTGTTTTCAACTACATAACCTAAAAGTGAAATGAAACCAAACAATTCAGAGGTTTTAACTACTAGCTTAGTTTGTTTCTGTGTAATGTATATGTTCCTTCTGTCTGGATTTTAGAATAATTTGTATGCAGAATGTTACCCGTATAAGTTTCACGGCAGTTGGACAACCCACGTGTGACATACAGTGTCGGGGCAACAAGCTCAACTAGGCATTGGTCTAGGGCCCTATTCCAAGAGACATAAAAAATTTAAATGTATGCATATATAACAAAATAACTTACTCCTTTATCATTGGGAAAACCAAATATACAAGAACGTATAGATTGTTAGTTTTAGTCACAAATTTGTCTTTAACCCCGTTTGTAACAATAGACCAGTTTAAGGTAAAAGGTAGTTCAGATAATTAATTATATTACTATCTTTTCAATTAAGTCGTGCTTTTATGAATTCTTAAGACTAAGTTTAAAAATATTGTTCTGACTTCTTTCGTATGTAATTTGCTAGCAATTGTTGACTAGTAACCAATAATTTATGAATTACATGTTTGGACATGGTCTGTATGTCCCTCCTCGATTCAGAAACGTAGATTATAAGGTTCCGGGATACCATTAAAAGGTTTCTAATGATTAAATATCTAGGGCCCTAAATTGTCTTTATCTCGCACCGGTGACAGTTCTTTAAAATGTACGAAAAGAAAACGAAATTATGGCAGAAATGATACCATACTAAACGACTTTCCATGCCCATTTTCACCGTAATCCATCGCGCCATTTTCGAAAACGCCGACAACTAATTGTTGCTTTTTTTCGGTATTCCAATAATTTCTCAATCAAATGAATCTTGACTCTCCGGGAATATCCGCGTCGAGGTGTAGAAAACCGACGTTTCGACCATCTTACTGTGGCCTCGTTCAGAATAGTTAACTACCCTGAAGAAGACGACAGCAAAATGCTCGAAACGTCCGTTTCCGGAAAGCCAAGATTCATCTGAATCCGGTCTCGGAAACCTACTCTCCCAAATTCTCAATCAGACTGAACCCTTGATACCTAGATACTTACCGAGGATGTCCGCTTGCGGCATCCAAGTGGCAGTGAAGATGTTCCGAGACAGTTCCCGACCGAGGCGACGGGCAACCTTTTGACCGTCACATTTCCACACAACGCGCTGCGCCAGTGACCTCAACACGCGTTCCATGGCGTCCAGTTGACGCAGGGACATGTCCTCAGCGCGCGCCAATGACCCGAAACTCACGTATACCACACCTTTCTCTGCGCCATCCAGCCACGACTGCAGATCCTTGGAAGAATATCGAAAATATCAGTTGCTCACTGACATGATCAATTCATGGTCATCTATCATTAAATAGTTTCAATAATTAACAAGATAAATATTTCTCCGATACATGTAAATTGTAATTAATTTTAATTGATATGAGTGTGTTTCGTTCCTGTGATCGTTAACATGGTCACGTGGATTCAGTTGATTCCTATGAATGAATGGTTTTACGACTCGACTGATTTATGATGTTATGATAAACTGATTTATGATGTTATGGTGATCAGTCTACACTGATCATTCACGGAACACAGATCGTGGGGCAAAGATCCGCACATTTCAGGTTTTCTTTTTCTCTCATAGATCTGGCATGAAAAGGGTTGGAAAGCTACAAGTATATTGTAAAATGGTAAAGTATACTCCTTTTGACCATGCATAAAATAAAAATAAATACATTTATCTACACACTCCGTATTTTCAAATTTTTGGAACATGATTCTCCTGACTCTTACTTCATGAGATAAGGAAAATATGCAGTCCGATATATTTGCCCCACCAACGAAAAATCCAAAAATTATTTTCAAAATGGCAACAAATTTAAGGTAAACACATACAAGAAAAAAAAAATTTACAATTAACGATGGGTTTTTACACATTTACGATTATCATTAAATCATATTCTGAGAAAACTAACTATTTTAGTGAGAGCATGAAAAATCTGCAGAGTTTGGGACCTTCTTTGACGAAGGTGTTTGTTTAGTTTTTTCGACTTGAAACAGCTTCTTTCGTTAAGAAATAAAAAATATACAGAGTTTATGTCAGTAGGATTCATTGTATGTGTACCTTTATCTAGTTCTTACCTTAGGCAATTGCCCTCTAGTGGTAGATACGTGCAATCCTCCAACTTCTACAACCGCCGGTACAGCAGGAAGTGCACCGTTCAGACTGAAGTGTGAATTTATCATGATCATGCTAGTGTTATATAACAATTCCTCTAGAGGCGGAACCTCTGGGCCGAATAATCTGGGGGCAAAAAATTGGGTTCAAGAAATTTTATGTGAATAACTCAAGACTTAAGACCTTTAACGGACGAACAGTATCTATTCGTGATTAGAGGCTCACTACGTTAAAATATATACTTGTTCGTTCCTTAATGGTCGTAAGTCTTGAATGATTTATTTTATTTTATTATATAATGGACGTTAATGGTAGTAGAATATTAAGTTTTGCTTGGAATAATTCTCAAGTATAACTCGAATCCATTGCACATGTCCACTTACGAAATACCATTTCATATCGTTTTCTGAGGGATTTGGACAATAAAACGCAATCTTATTGACTCCCCGTCGTTTCAACTATTCTTCGTTATCACTGGCATTGATAATGACTATCATACCATTCTGTTCTCATAGTAACGCTCTAAATATGTCAAACTAACCCTTTTGAATAATACTCCAAGCGTATGGAACTCCAACTCACTGTTCCAACTCTGAGATCTTTCCCGAGATGCAATGCAAACAATGTGATATCGGAATAATAATAGTTAACAAGCCCAGGTGAAAACTTAAAAAAATTGTATATTAAAATATCCTAATTTTAATTGTTATTTATGTCTATAATCCCGAACTCAAATTTTCTAGAATATACAAAAATAATATATATTTATGGTAAATTATTATTTTGGCGGACTGGTAAGGAAGCGTAATTCATATGAAAATTGAGTTGAAATAGTTTGTATTATCTAAACTGTTTATGTACAATATAGCATCCATTATTGCTTTATTTACAATTTCAAAAAGGCAAGTTGATTTTTTTCTAAAATTGCTTGGCCTTTCTTTTATTAGAAGAAATTTTTCAAAGAATCTTGAGGTTTGGTGACGTAAAACATTCCTTTTAATCCTTGCACTAATTCATTCTTATTAACACCAACAAATCCCAGTATTGCTTCTGAAGAGAAAATTTATTATTCATATGAATTTTAAATGTCTTATTCTTCATGTTACGGTACACGGTACAACATATTTCACAGGGTTTATGTGCCGAAAACGTCTGGGTAAGCGTAATAGCAAAACAAATTTCTGCACCCCAGTTGTGTCATTTTGCGTTGTCTATTTGGAGAAAATATTGAATTTGAAGTAAAAATTTAATTATAAACAAGAATATTCGAACTGATCATCGTTTCTCAATAATAATTTATGAAGAGAGAATAATCGTTATAAATAAGAAGACATACTTGCAATTGATTTTATCAATGGCTGGAGCAGCTTTCAGTCTATCCAAGAATGACATGTAAATCAACTTCATACTGTTATGAAATCGTTGCCAAAATGTCATTCGAGATGAAAATGGCGTATAAGCCAGTGGGAAGTATGCTGGATTCTCGGGATTACCAACTCGAAACTGCGTACCAGGCATTCTAGCCAGTGTCGTCATCCCAATGACTGGAGCTCCTAACTTCCAAGCCATTCCGTAAAAGCAATCCACGCCGAATATTTGCAGAATTACTATATCGTAGTGTTCTTGAGATTGAATTAACTTCCGTACATTGGGATGATTCAAAACCTGAAATGTGAATCATGTATATATTAACACACAAATGTCCCAGAAAATTTGCTGTTCTTTTCTGCGTAACCGGACAGAGTAAATCACATAAATAAATTATCGTACTTAAGGTAGCACTAGCGTAGGGTGAATTAAATCACTAAACTATCTTAAATCGACATAAATAAACAGAATAACGTGTACTTATTATGATTTCAACTTGAGAAACATACATCACCGGCCTTTTAAATGAAATAATTTGCAATTACAATTGATGTAATACATTGCGCCTTGTTAAGAAAACACGTATTTACAAAAAAATGACCAGCTTCTTAATCACGAAAGTGATGGAAGTTTACTTCGATTTGTAATATTTTTTGCGTCACATTTATCTGTAGATCACTGGACATTTGAGAAAGCTGTTTAACTTTTTCTAAGGTGAGATGCATAAATCACTAAACCGTTGTGCTCCGTCGCCATGTTTGTACATGCTCTTAAGCATTTTAAATGAGTCAAGGGAATTCTTGAATACTGTTCAAACTATACCATTAACTGATAGATAGAAATTATATCATGTTGTTACATCATTATTATTAATATTGTTGTATTTATAACAATTCGAATACAAATAAAGAAAACAATGATACATGTTACTTTATTGCTTGACTAGCTTAGAGTGCTGGTCCCACCTCAAGAACATTAAAATACGTGTCGGAGATTTCCTATTATTTCAACTTCCTCCTTTTCCTTTCCGAGATAACAACAATTAAAAATGGCATTAAGAAAATAAGCTACTTGATTCATTTATATGAAAAAGATGTTACTTGACTACTTTAATCCTGACAGCTCTGACGCGTCTGAATATGTTGGTATAAACAATATACGTCAGTTACAGATGCTCCTTTGTGCATCATAAGTTATTCTTAAAATTATAATGTCCTGTATACATCGTTTAATGCTGAATATGAAACAGAATGAAAAAAAAAAAATCTTAAGAAAAATTTACAAGGTTGTAGTACAAAATATTTACGAAATGAAACTTTTTTTTACGACCGTAACGAGAAACGACGTATTATTTCGCTTGCCGTCACGAGAAGCGCCACTAGCAACGCCTTAGATCACTAAAATATCAGAATTCGGCATAAATAAGAAGAGTAGCATGTACTTATTGTGATTTTAACTTGAAAAACATACTTCACCTGCCATATAAATCAAATAATTGCAATTGTAATTGATGATGTAATACATTGCGTCTTATGGACGAAACACTTATTTTCAAAATAAGACCAACCTTTAAATTATGAAAGTGATGGAAGTTTATTTTTGATTTTTAGGAAAATTTTCCGTATTATTTTTTACATCACTTTTGTCTACAGACATCGGACATCTAAGAAAGATATTTTACTTTTACCGAGGTGCGATGCATAAATTACGAAACCGTCGCGCCCGCCCGCCATGTTTTTCCATGCTCTTATGCATTTCAAACGACTCAATGGAGTTCCTGAATATTGTTGGTACTGTATTATGAACTGATACACAGTAATTTCATGTTTTTTCTTCATTCTTATTCATATGGTTGTTTCTTATAACGATTAGAATAAAAATAAAGTAAACAATTAAATCTCCAGTGATTTGACTAACTTGGAGTGCTGGTCCCACCTAAAGAATTATGAACGTTCCAGACGTTTGTCAATCATAGCTATGTATGTCACATTTTTAAAATGTTATTTATACAGTTTACATTAGAGTGGTCATTCCAAAATTAATTTAAGAATAATCGAGAGTTAAAACTACAACACAATTTTTTTTTCTCAAGTTAAACAGTATTTATGAAAAATTGTCTTAGGTATGACAAACGTAATTTGATTATTTATTGCAGAATAATAATGGTTGCCAGGTTCTAATATCACCGAATTTTCTAACAGTTGCCCTTCAGGAACATAACGATAATTATTAATTTAAATAATTCTTATCTTTTAAAATGATATTACATAAAATTTTATAATTTCAAGGAACAAAATGTTTTAAGTTCTTTTTGATAATGTTCTAAGATTTTCCTTTCTTTTAATACACTTTTAGGACTGTCTTCCATAAACGCCAGGTCTTTCGTAATACATTTATTTTCTTATTTTCTTGAAGTAATAATACAGTGAGTAATACCTTGTCACATATTTCGACATTCGTCGTGAATAGAAAGTTCATCTCATCGAAGTTTAACAGCTCTTCCACCGTGAGACTTCCCCCAAGAAGAGGAACAGACCCTAGGACGCTGACGTCAGTGTAGTTGCTGACGGGAGTCTTCAATGGGAAATGGCTCACCACAGTCACCTGAACAACAAAGAATTTCAAGCAGCTGATCAGACATGAGCAAGACGTGCAGTTCGACTGGTCACTCGCAGTGTTCTGTAGCAGTCTGATAGTCCCTGCGAAACTGGAAGGAATATGCATAGTGGTGGTTATAGTGTAGGGTCAGAGGGACTCGTCATGTAAACAATCACACCAGTAGACGGGTCATTCCATTTCAAATCAACACAGTTTCAATAAATATTTTCCATGACCATCTCGAGATTTTGATAACATTTGGAAGGGAGGTAGCCATCATATATATAAACGTTATTGTCAAAAAAGCAGTTTCAAACTGCGTATGACCACGTGGGGGATAAAAATCTAATTTACTCTCCGGAAACAAGCAAGGGACCGTTCCATCATTTCCCATCAAGGGCCCAAGGGCAGTGGCGGATTTATTATTTATAAAAAAATTATTTCACAAATACGTGATGTTATTCACTTACTATTACAAAATAAATTGTATGTATTTGTGCAGTAAAAATTGGAGATTAATAATGACATTCCCGAAATTATTAATAACATTCCCGTCCAAGGATTATCCGCCACTACCCGAAGAAAAACCCGGGCCAGGTTGGATATACTATATTAAGAAAAGTACCGAGTATTGTTGTCAAATATCAACCCATTTGGAAGATACAACAATGTAAAGTTTAAACAAAACGCCTCAAAATAGTTCTGCACAAAACGCTTTAATTGCTCTGAAAGCTCTCCTAATTGAGATAGAGAGCTGGCAGAGGTGTCATTTTACAGGTTATTTAATGGTCTTTACAACGATATGGTATATGACATAGGTCAAGGAGGAAAAAATTAACATGTTCAAACACCAAATTTTAGTCTTTCAACTGTACTTTAGTCGCTACGAATATCGCACACCAAGGAAATCACACAAACAGAATATCTGTGGAACTTTTTTTTTTGAGTTAGCTACATTACAACCTAAATTCTCAATCCAAATAATTGTTTATTAACATTAAGTTAGTATTTAAAAATAAAGTCATTTTTGAGAAATTTTCCAAACCGTTTTCTTCATAAAAAAATCTCTCAAGATTTAAGGTATAGAAATTTTAAGGCACAATCTTCAAATTCTAGCTAATTCTATACGAAATAAGCAAAATGAATGAAACTGACTCGTCCGTTTATCTCTGCACACATACGAACTAAAGAATGTATTCTAAAAACCACATTTTCGGAATCAAGGATGACTTTTACACAGAAACCTCGCGATCTAAAATTTTCGGGATTACAATATTTTTCTGTTTACTGTATATGTGAAAAAGTGAATGAGCGAGAACAAAAAATAAAATGAGAAACAAATATAGGATTAGTCTTTAGAGCTCGCTCTACTGAACAAAACATCTGATACAATCGCTGAAGTTTCTGTTTTAATAAACATTCAGGGTCGAAATAACACAACAGGTATATTCATGAAATTATTCTCCGTGAATTAATTACTACAGACCAACAAAAACACTTTTAAATAGATAGAAGAGGAAACACTTTCCATAAATATACTTATAAATCTTACACAATTACAAAAAAAAAATATTAAGAAAAAAATTATAAACTTACCTCATGTCCACGAGAAACAAGTTCTCTCATTAGTTTCTCATACATAACGAAGTGACTGGGAGCAGGTGAATGAAACAGGCCAAGTACTTTCTCTGCATCAACCCCCATAGAACCTCCATAGCCATTTAGGATCAATAGAAGTGTTACTGTAGACAACGACACCAATCGGAACTGCAGAATCATCTTCTTTGCTAGAATGCCCTATATACAATACAAGTCAGATGAAGGTTACTCGCGGGGCAAAAAACAGTGTTTACTTAGCATAGTTCTGTTTTTTTAACTGTACTATTCACCATATACCCACTACACACACATATTCGACACACATCACGAAATGTCAGCGATCCAAAATGCAAAACTTAAGATAGAAATTTATCTGATATTGTTGGATGACACTCAGTAATTGCATCCACAAAAATATAACATTTGCCTTCTTGACAAACATTTTTTATTTATTTTTATTAATACTAATTAGTATGCGGGATGTTAACATAACCACTGATAATTTTGCGTTCTGCAATTTGCCATGAATCTCGAAACCTACTTAAAGGACCTTACTGTAAGGACTACATTTTAAAACCATAAAATCAAAAAAGAATTGCTATTTGCAATAATTATAACAAAAAACCACACAATGTTTTCTATGTTTTTGCAATAACTAATTTATGGATTTGAACCTAAAATGCCTTGTTTTATAGGTCTTTGTAACTGGCTAATGTAACTTTCTTGTGTAGGATCAATCCACAAGTCACTACATCAGAAAAACATGAAAAATCGTCAATTTAGAATCTCAGGGGCTTATTGCTAAAAATTGACCTTTAAAAGACGTGGAGGGTCGTTGGAACCAATACGTGTCATCGTATTTTACACGAGAAAACAACCCTACCTTCTTAAAATGTTCGGACACATTGCCCGACCTATTATATAATTCGGAAAGTATATTGTTTCTAAGAAAACTACTAACCTCAATGAGATCATAGTGAAGCACATAAATTCTTTGACCTCGTCAGAGTGAGTGATGTGACCTCTCGACCACCACTTATCTCATTGGAACAAATATGTCTTAATGTGATTCAGAGGAGCAGAAAGATAGCAAAAAGATAGACATGTTTGGCTTTTCAATGGGTCATTTGTCTACCAAATCACGTAACTGCATACAATGCTCCTTATTGCTTTGCACACATATTTAGGAAGGGCAAATATAAAGGAAATTTAAACGTACCGAATTGCTAGTAACATATTTGTTACAATTCACTTCAGACTTCCTGTACAATGCTTCACAAAATTCGCTACCTCAGTTAAATATTTAAATCTTCCTCTTAATTACATTTTATCATTCATAAAACTTTAAAGAACTTAAGACAATTCAAAATTAATTTGTATTTTAAAGTAAATTATAAAAGAAACAGAACATTAGTAGAATGCAAGATTCTGCTAAGTCTCAAGTCCAGAAAAATGTCTTTGTAATGGCACCTCATTTTCGGCTATATACAGAACACAAAAATATGAGATATTTCGAGATTACTCATAAGATTCATTAGAAAGCTTCATTATGAAGAAAAGACCTAGTATTACCAATAACTCGCAACACTATTATACAAAAAGGTCCCTAAAGTATATCGCTCGCCAATAATTGCGTCCCTACCCCTTCGCCTCTGATTACTGGAGTGGCGCCAATAGCGGGAAGTTGAACCCAGCCAATTGTCAAACCCTAATGATCCCGTCCGACACCAAGAATAACAGTGCAAGGCGTAGAGATGTCATATATAAATTCAATTAGTTTATAAAATATTCCTGGATTCAAGATCCATCGGAAAGTGCTTTGGACGGAGAATATGAAATCACTCCATCATACACTAACTTGTCCCTCATGCATAAAGGTCTATTAGGCATGAATATATAGATCCACCACGTACAGGCCAAGGGGTGGTAGCATTTGGGAAAGGCAGAGTCAATGGTACTTTATTAATCTCAAATTATGAATGATTTTAATAGCAACAATAACTAGCAATATTTTCGAAATAATACATCGATAACTTTTATATTGTAATCTCTTAAAATAAAATTTGTATAATATTCTGTAGATAATTCTGCAAATATATACTATCTTTGGTCGTATTTTAGGAAGGCACATATAATGAATTTACCTTGGGGTGCTAAATGTTAAATGTTTCCGCTCTTTGATCGGAATTGACGGGATGGTTCCTTGTTATCTTCCGGAGAGTACATTAGTTTATTGCCCTGCACATGGTCATAGCAGTGTGTAACTGCTTTTTTGACACTATAGTTACCAAACCAGTAATCTCCCTCAGGAGAAAAATACAGCTGTAGTATTACTTTATACTGTAATTATGTGTGCTGAACTCATATTACAATAACGTCGTAGAGAATATATAATTTAAATAAATCGAGTCTGTGAAAGAAAGGTCGTTTAATTTAATAATGTACACATACTTTGTTACGAGCCTGGCAACGTACGAATGCAAGACCTGGACAGAGACAACAAAAAACAATGAGGACAAAATTGGGACACCCAGAATCGAGTCCAATCGTCAAAACATGTTGAACGAAGAAATGCGGTGTATCATGACACCTCAACACCGCGACATCAACATCTTAGATGTACTCTCCAACTGACGGAAGCACTCACCCTTCTCAAAATACAACTTGGAGAAACCATCTCGCTGCAGGCCTCTTACTCCCCCCACCCCACCTTCGCTCGAGTTTTGGTTTGTAAAAGAAGTTTGTTCAAAAACAGTTTAATGATCAAATTATAAATAATTGTAAACTACAAGTGAAGTGAAAATTATTTGACGAATGACCGAAGAGAAATGTAAAATACAAAGAGCGAGGCACGCCGTCAAAACAATAAATACAGAGGGACACAAAACATTTCTACGTACGATTCCCGAAAAGCGGACTGGGTGGAAAATAAAGAGACAGAAGAACAGCAAAACTTAGGAAAAATAACCAGAAAACTACGCGAAAGATTACTGCATCACTTCAGACCGCTGCCCATGACACTATAAAAACGCACAAAAACAAAATAAGTACAAGTGAAAATAATTCGTTTGGTCACCCCTTCTCATTAAGACAGAAAGAGATCTTTTTTAGAGGAAAATTAATTATTCACAATAATCAAATTTAATTGGTTTGTTGATTTTAAAATACATTTCTCAAAATGTAATGAGCAATATAATTGAATAATTTCAATTTGTGACAAAATTAAGTCACAAACACAAGGTACAACAGTGAATTGTAGATTTTCCTACTATTAACATCCATTATGTAATAAAGATAAATTACGACTTACATTTTTTATGCGCGACGATTCAAATAAGTCGAAACGTTGTGTTCTGAAAGTGTACTGAAAGCACGCAAAATAAAGCAAAAATGTCCTTAAAAAGGGCATAAGTAGTAATTTATTTATGAAGAAATTTTTGTTACATAATTTTCTACCTATGATTGAAATACAACAGTAGAAATAATAAAAACATCCGTGTATGAATAGCAATACAAAAGAAGAACGTACCTTACAGTAAAGCCAATGTCAACAGTCTCACCAATCAAGGAAAGCGACGTGAAGAATATCACGTGAATGTCAAGATCCTTAACGTCCACTCCCAGCATGTCAACATAGTATCTTTGAACTTGTTCCCACACTCATGTTCTCTCGGAGCACCGTACAATCAGTTTGAAATTCTTGCCGCTAGACAGCATTAGTATTGCAGCGACCTTGTGCATCCGAGGTAAGCGTCAATTTACTTCAGTAAAAATGTCGAAAGACGACTGGACAAATATACAGAAGCTGACGCGCGATCTAGAACTGTGCGACGCCGACGGGGAAGAACCACCGGATGAAGAAGTGCTGAACGAAGATGACGAAGGCGCTGCTGCACCCAGTGAAAATCATGAACTTGGAAGAGAGAAACGCAGTCTGCTCTGCTCAAAGACTATGTTCTGCTGACGTACCAACAAGCTACAGAAGGACCTGAAAAAGACAAATGGAAAAAAGCAATTGAAGAAGAAGTTGAATCTTTGAAGAAAAACCAAACTTGGGATGTCGTTGATCGTCAGAATGCTGGCAAGAATAAAATATTAAGCAACTGATGGATTTTTAAAATAAAAGACGATGGAAAATAAAAAGCCCGTCTCGTCGTTAGTGGCTGTGAGCAACGTTCACGAGTTGATTACACTGAAACATTCAGTCCCGTTGTAAGCACTACAGCTCTACGAACCATGGTAGCTGTTGCTGCCAGAGAAAATTACTTCATGGGCAAATTTGACATTAAGACTGCATTTCTGCATGGCAACATAGAGGAGGAAATCTTCATATACCTCCCTGCGGGTCTTGAAGAAGGAAACAAGATTTGTCGACTGCGAAAATCTCTCTATGGGCTGAAACAAACTCCCCTTCAGTGGAATAAAAGATTTATCACCTTCCTGAAATAAAGTGGACTGACACCTCTAAAAACCGAGCAGTTTGTTTTTACAAACACTGACAAAATCCTGGTCCTTGCTATTCACGTAGATGACGGCTACCTACTAGCCAAAAACAAGAAGAAAATGGATCGGCCGCTGAAAATGTTGGAAATAGAATTTGAAATGACCTCGTGTGAAAATCCGTCAAGTTTTCTCGGAATTGAAATTGAAAACAACGCTGATTTCATCAGACTCTCACAAAAATCGTATACCGATCAAGTCATTGAAAAATATGGGATGAACAATTGCAATTCCTCCAAAGCTCCCATCGTCCAGAAAACTTTGACGAATGTCCAAACAGAAAGTGTAATAAAATTGCCGTTTCGTGAAGCAGTCGGATCACTACTTTACCTAACATCAAGAACTCGCCCAGACTTGGCCTATTCAGTTGGTGTGTGCAGTCGTAGAGTTGAAAATCCTACAAATCAAGACCTCGCTAACTTGAAGAAGACCCTACGCTACGTCTGTGGAACAACTGAAGCTGGAATAAAGTTCCCTAAAAATTAACCTGAAGAGTTAGTAGCGTACTGCGATGCCGACTTCGCCAATGATCCAGAAACTCATCTTCGTAAAACATTTTATTGAGGGAATTACTTGACAAAACTATTCACGCGAAAATAATGATTGACAACCAGAGTGCTATGGACCTAATCGAAAATAGGCGTAGCAAACATAGACGTAAGTTACCATGATGAAGGATGAAGGACTCTTCTCTCTTGAATATTGTCCAACGTCAGACCAAATCGCTGATGTGTTTACCAAATCGTTGAATGTTCCTAAATTCTAGAATTCAATAAGAAAATAATTAAGGAGGATAATTATTTTCAGGATGACGGCGCACTCTTCAGAGAGACTGTGTAACCTCAGTCTCACCAACATGGAATGTGCAACCTGTAGACTCTGCTATTGTGTAAAATAAAAACTCGTTCGTTCAAAGTGATTAAACTTAATACTAAAATAAAAGTACTGTATAAGTACAAAATGAATTATGTGTATATAGCTTAAACGAAGAGCTAATGAAGAGCATATTTTAAGATTAGGTTATCTATCGAATAAATTCTACTTGACGTTCAAAAAATGTGCAAGCAGATATAATGTTGGAGTCATTTCTTAACTATTATATAATGTCTGCATAATGTATATACGTTGAAATCAGCTGCCCCATTTTTGCCCCTTTCCGGTGAATTCTCAGTTAACTATACGGAAACGTATTTTCTGATATTTCAGATTCTCCTCATATCTATCACCGAATACTTGTGGAGGTGCTGCAGGAAACAAAGAACGATATTGATGAAGTACGTTCTACATCATCCTGGGTCAAATATATGTTTAGAAGATTCCTTAAAGACATTATTTGGCAGTCTTAGCACTTTTTGTAACAATTATGATAAGATGTGGAAGGTGTATATCTGAATGAGGGATCGCTTTGATGAACGACAGGAACACTGGTTTGGTGCTCTATTTAAGGTGCCAAAGTATTTGTGTAGTTGTTCGTTGGCCCATGAAGGTGATCCTGAATCTTCCGTGTCCACGACTCTTACTTCCAAGGAACCTTTTTGAAAACTCTCTCCGTAAGAGCAAAGAAGAAACGCAGACAGAATCACAGTCTTCGAGCGAGCTTGTACATGCTGCTCAAATAAAGTTAAAAGAATGTGGACAAAAGGACGTAGTATCAGTGCTACTCTCTCTTATAACTAAACCTTTATATCTACGCTCTAATTCTATAAATTCTATTTAACTTATCCTCCTTGATAGTATTTACAGCTCTTCTTTCTGTCTTTTATATCTTGATTTAATTTATTTTATTTTTATTTTACTCCATCTTATTTCATCTTACTTTTTCATTTTTATTGTATTCTCATTCTATTCTCTCACTATACGTTAAAATGCCTTATCTGTAGTTAACTAATTAGATTTTCTTTCTAATTATTAAACCACCATTTAGTACTTTTACTCTAACCATTTCTTCTATTTAAATTTCATAAATAATGTCAGTCAATGCGTAAATTTGAGCTGATATCGAATCTTTTCCTTGGTGACAAAGCACGCTAGATAATAGAGAACACCCGCCTCCTCGTGGACGAGCAAGTGGTGCTAAATCAGCTCAAACAGCAATAGACTATTGTACTATTGGCCTACTTACATTACATAGCCATGTGTAAGATATAAGATATAAATTTATTGTCAAAAAACAGTACAAACTGCGTATGACCACGTGGAGGAAAAAAAACTAATTTACTCTCCGGAAGCAAGCAAGTAAGTACATAATGCTTTTGGAACTTTGGCGACTAACCTCTTTGGCGTATATTTAAATGACAAAGGAGCATGGTACAAGCATTGCTTAGGCATTTGCTCCTATAAGAAGTTATTTTATAATTCCATTTGGCTGCTGAAAATAACTTTGCAAAATTTGCGAACTCCATCTCGCGCCAAAAGCTACCGAACGCATACAGTCGAGTAATCCGAACTTCAGAAATTTTTATGTATACCACAAAAGAAGCTTTAGCTCTTATATGAATTGGAAATATATCTAAGAACTATAATTATTACTTTGAAACAAGGTCAGGATCAGAAATGCGGATTTTTATCTATTATATCAAGAAGTATTTGAAGCAAAAGGTCTATGATATACGACACATATAGCTCAGTAACAGAAACAGAAGTCAATATGGAATTATAAAGTTTCTTAGATCTAACTGCAGGTAAGCTTGGGAACAGATGTGATCCAGGTCTTCTCAGACAGAGAGAGACATTCAGTCCTCATTGGGAAATGAGGGAGTGGTGGAAGTACTGTTCACCCGCTGTATAGTCAAACATTTGAATCTTATGATACGAAAAATAGTATAGCGTCAAAAAGTGAAAATTCAACAACTAAGCTCTTGGCTTTGTGAGGTTGTGAGTAGAAAAATACCCTTAGTTTTATTTTCAATGAAGTGTTTACAAAATGTAAGTAGCTGAAGGTATAAAATCTGCACTCCTTCCAAACGGTAAGCTCTCGAATGAAGCGTAGGAGCACGACGTGAGAACATAACTTGGCCTTCAGAGGCCGTGCTAATACTATGTATGATTTATTTCAACGTTTATTTGTACCATCCGATCCTCTCATTGCGTCTCAGAAGGACAAGAAAAGCTCAGATCGAGAAAAACTTAGATCTCATTGGTAAAAAAAAGTTTACATATTTCACCCGAACTAAAAAGTTCACTAATGACTGCAAATTTCACAGAAGAAAACGATGATAAATGCGAATAAATGTTGTAAGATGATATAGATACTACTTCACAATAAATTAAGTACCACCGTCTAAATTTTCTACATTGAATTAATAAACAACACCGATTCTCGTCTTTTTATGTGTGATTTCAAATAAGTTATGAAATAAGTTAAGTTTCAAATAAGTTACAATTTTCTCCAGTATTGAAGGAAAACTCAGAAATGAGCACTCCCAAGGTCAAAATGGATTTGAGAGTAAGCTTTTGTCATTTTTCTTGTTAAAAAGTACGTATGTAAAGATATAGGTGAGGAAATAGGTAAGGATGTAAAGATATAGGTAAGACCTGTGGCAGCCAACACTGGAACTAGGATCCGTCCCGAATACTCACATCATTTTCAGCGTCATGTTTATTCGCCCACTTTGAATTCACTCTGTCCCACAGTGTGATGGAACCCTATTGCATGAAACCTCATTTCTTATTACACACTTTCCTGTTTCATAATTAAGAAAAGATGGTATTAATGCCAAGATTTCTCTGCAAACTACAAAAATCATCTCGCAGACCATCAGTGGTCTGCAAACACTGATTTAGTCGTAGCGAATTTCCTTCAAATCTCTAGTATTACTTTCACGCAGAGGCGGATCTATGGGGGAGGGCTAAGGGGGCTATAGTGCCCCTCCCCACCCCATTGGACCTGAACTATTAACAGTTAAATTGAAGTTGATAAAAGGTATACTTTTAAAAGTGTTACCAGATTAATAATTGTTATAAGTTATAATTGATATTGTTATTAATAATATAACTGTTTTTGGAATTAATAATATTATTGTTATTGTTATTAATAATATAACTGTTTTTGGAATTAATAATATTATTGTTATTGTTATTAATAATACCAGATTAATAGAATTAATAATACTACATTAATAACTTTAATAAATAATTGTTATTGTTTTAAGTAATACCAGATTGTTAATTATTTATTTTTTGCATTTTATTTAAAGGTAATATTAAAAAATTTGTGCTGTAAAAACATGATTTTTAAACAAAAATGCTCCCCAGTTAGCACCCCCACCACCCCCACCCCATTGATTATGGTCTAGATGCGCCACTGCTTTCATGGATACCTTCCATAGCTCCTTTTAACTATATTTGAGCTTAATTCTAGGTTCTGAACACAATGTTAGCTTATTTGCACCTCCTAATGTATTTAAATGTTTGGATTAATGAAACGTGTTTCATTGGTGTGTATCGCAACTAGTATTTTTTGAAAAGTCAGATTCATCATATCTAAGTTTTTTTTAACCTTGTTTCGAGGTAACAGTTGACTCTTACAGTCAATTTTTTAAAGACTTTTGAGAATTTTAAAGTTTTGAGGTGACAAAGTTGAGGAAGTGAAACGTAATTTTGTAAATTGGCTTTCAATTCACATCCATTAAAGCGCATTTTAACATCAGTATTGTGTTGTATAAGTATACTGACTGACCCTGCCTAGCTTTGCAAGGGAGATTTTTGTTGTTGTTGTTGTTGTTGTTGTTGTTGTTTTATGGTTAACTCTTCATAATAATTTAGTGTAAACATACATAAACCATGATGTTTTCTTTTTCTTTTTTTTTAATTTTTCAAAGTTTTGTATTTACTTTTTTTTACTTAGTGAAGTTTTTCTAATGAATTCTAAAAAATAAATTATTGTCTGCTAAAAAAGTCGTTAATTATTTACTTATATTTCACTATGCAGACAAAGATGGACTGTTGTCTTAATTACTTCAAGATATATTGAAAACTCAAAAAAAAAAACTTACTTTGCCATAATTTACCCATTTAAAACAAAAATTTCAAAATTTCCTTTATTAGTGAGCCTCTACAATATAAAAGCAACATCACGTTGAAAATTACAAAATCCAATTTTTAAATGCTTTTTATCTGTGCTTAAGAATATGTCATTCAGGAAAACGCACAAAATATTGTAACTCCTTTGTACACATTTAAAACTGATACGTCGAAAATTCCAAAATTAGTATTTTGGTATTTCATAAAACAAAATATATCTACCTAATCAATGTGGTTTCGTGATTCGTTCGAAAGATTTAGCAAAAATTCTATACTTCGCCATAGACACGAAAGTAAAATTCCTTACATCGTTTATACCCCTTAATAAAATATTAATAAAATATCATAAAACCCAACAACTCAATAACCCATAATCCTTAGCACTTTATCATATTAATAAAATATCCTTGTTCATTTCCATACAACTCAGTCTCCTCGCCTATATTATTACACACTCATTTACTACATTATTGTGCTTCCTTAAATAATGATTAAAAATGTCATGTGCTCTCATAAACTCTGTTACTTCCTAGTCCATTCAATATAAAATCAATATTCTGTCAAAATTTCAATTTCCTGTCGATAATAGTTTTTGTTTTGCATTAATGAATAAATGAATTTATTGATTAATTAGTAGCTGGATCTCACTGCTTTAATGCATTAATTAAGAAACAAATATATGGTATAAGTAATCTAATTATTCTGCTTAAGATCGTCACCACCAGAGTAAAAATGTAAAAAGAATCAGGTGGCACTACTGCAAAAACTATTTTAAAAATTCATGAACGAAGAGTTTAAAATTTCTAAAAATATGATCAAATAAGACTTTGTGTGTCTTTTCATCATGTGCATGAAAATATATTTTCAAAAGTTTCTAAAAGCAATAACAATATTTAAAAATAAGATGCCCCTTTTTTCGATTCTCTTTTGTTAGTAGATACAAATCTCGGTACGGTTTCTTCTGAAGACATGTGTCCAGAAAATTCGAGTTGACTTTTAAATAAATAAATAGGTGACTTTATTAGTGGCGAGACTCAGACCGAGGTCTGCTCTTCCGCCTAACCACTTTAAAAATATTTACAATATCATTACAAAGTTAGTTTGATTGGGAGGGTATTTACTATATCTACTTTTAGAATAAGTCAACTAACAACATCAACGATACCGCTATTTCTAATTATTATTTAGCAAGTTCTTACTGTCGACAAAATTTTAAAGGAAAAAATCCGCACGGAGGAACGTGTATCTACGTTCGTAATAATTTATTATCACTATTTTTTCGAAACTTCGAAATTGTTTTAAAGCATATCATACATAAATCTACTAAATCTATCGTTATATTTGGCGATTTCAACATCGATTTCCTGAGTACATCCGACTCTGCACATTCACCAATTAATCGATTAAAGAATCTTATCGATTCCTTCAACGTTGTTACTACGATAAACGACCCCACTCGCCTCTCCGGTTCATTTCAAACATTGCTAGATCAAATTATCGTTAACAATGGAATCTCGTATCTATCTGAAGTGTTTATCACCGGATACAGCGATCACCTTGCTCAAGTATTGACTATTAGTAAAAAACTAAAACCACTAAAAATCCTTTACAAGTTTTCAAGAGAATTTAATGACACAAATCAATCCATATTTATAAATTATTTGCGTGAAGAAACATGGAAAGATGTTTACAATTGCCAAAACACCAACGACAAATTCAATGTATCTATCTCAATATTCCTAAAACATTACAACTCTAGCTTTCCCATAAAACGCAAGTTAATTAACACAAAGAAATACAATTGATGGATCACCCATGGGATAAGAATTTCTTCAAAAAACAAACGCCGTTTATATTATCTTTCAAAACACTATAACCAACCTCCAGAATTTCATGATTATTTTCGTAAATATAAGTATATTCTTCGAAAAGTAGTCTATGCAGCTAAAGTAATGGAAAACGACAGACAGGTACTAAAATCGAACAATCGGATGAAAGACATGTGGAATATTTTTAAAAATTACACATCAACTTCTGAAAATCGCGAAGAAAATGTTTCTCTTCTAAACGATGGCAAAATCGTATCAAATCCTCAGGACATCGCAAATTTGTTTAACAATATTATTATTATTATCATTATTATTATTATTATTATTATTATTATTATTATTATTATTATTATTATTATTATGTTTTAAGACAAATTATACTATTTCAATGTACTATTGTGAATTTAAATCTGTAAAAAAATGCATTGAAGTGCTGCAGCCACTGCTTCCCCTATGATAGGGGCCCTATCAGGTGTTTGTGTCCTTTACAACCACAATTGTCAGGTTTGACAGATATCTCTTTCGGGAAGGGTCCAGGGCTCTTCAAGTTCTGTCCCTAACCCCTCCCCCCACAAAAACACACACCGGCTTCATGTCTACTGCTGAACATAAAAAAAGAGGTTGCCCTCAAATTCTTACAAAAGTTCTTCAATATAAATAATCTCCGTGGAGTTCCTTACCCATAACTGGAAATAAACAAAACAAAATAGAATAAGGACATTTCCTGTTGACATACTGATAAGACTGCCTCTTCTAGCTTTCTGCAAACATCATCTCACTGTCTAATTACAAAAATCATCACCCTTTCCACTCACTAGCACGTCAACTGAGCCTATGACCTACCCACCAGAGGCACTGTGAAATCCCCCAGCTGCCTCAACATCATTTCAATTGTCGCTGCGGATATCTCTTACAGGTGTCTTGATATGTTACCAGACCAGCTTCTAGATAAAGAGATGAGACAGAGGAAAACAAACTGAAGCTCAAAGTGAAAATGATGAAAAGTGTCTTAGGTGATATTTGCGGTAGTACTGATCAGTCTGATAGGAAGGTTTATTAGGTCATCTCCGGAGTGTAATCTGATTGTATAGAGAATATGTAGTCATACTATCCAGTTTTTGATTTATTAATTATATGACAACATATTCTCTATAAAATACTGTGTATATGACCAACACCGAACCTTGACATACTGAAATTTCCACTTTGGCCTTTCTAAAAAAATACAAAATACCTACTACGTGATCTGGGCTAAATAGATTGACCATGATGTGTTGTAGGTATTTTGCAAAGACAGAAATTTTACTTATGATTTTATTTTTCATAAAATCAATACTTGCAAACAAATCTTACATAGGACAATATATTCTTCAAACTGCCCAGGATAATGAAATTGGATAAAAATATTGTAATGATTGAATGGTAAACATGAATGTAGGTCTTTAAGGGAACAGTAATTTTCATTCTTCTATTGCACTAGTCAGGTGACAGGAGTGAAGTACCTCTTCACTTTAACACTACAATATAAACATAAAAATATATTCTTGTTTAATGAAGGATATATATTTATTTTGTTTATTTAATGTCTAAAGGAAGTGTTTATAAAGGAATGAGTTGGTATACTTAAGTAAAGAGGGCTATTTACCTAAAATGAAACAGCCTCTTCACAACTGGATCATTTCATGAGTTGCCACTACATTGAATACTAGGTTATTGTTCTCCAGATGGTCATGACCAGTTTTTAACAGTTTTTTCAGTAAAAGATTTAAATTGAATATTTTGTAACCAAAATGATATTACCAACTGAAATGTTTGAGAACATGTCATCATTATAAGAGGAGTAATTTTTCTGACAAAAAATCAGAATTTGGTAAAGTCAAATGGATGAGATTTCTTCCTAAAACTAACTTATAAGATGCATCAAAATTTTATTATACTCTCTAGCCAATATCAGTGGATTTAGAAACTATAAGATGTTTTTTTTGAATCCGCCTCTGCCTTAGGGCCCTTGATCGGAATTGATGGGATGGTCCCTTGCTTGCTTCCGGAGAGTAAATTAGTTTATTGTCCTCCACGTGGTCATACACAGTTTGTACTGTTTTTTGACAATAAATTTATTATAGTACAAAACTCAATTGTCAGCATTCAGACTATGGTTTACTGAGTACTATCATATTAACCAAGACACCTTCACAAAAACCTTCAGAACAATAACGTTGTGGACTACATTTTGACCATTGCATAAACTTCATCAGGCACAATCTTTATAATAAAATGGCAAGCATCTCGTTCCATGCCTGACAATAAGAGTTCGGATAATTGTAGTATGCAGCCAACATCACTCAATCCATATTTTATTGTAGAGATTCCACATTAAATTTCTGGAGTATTTTACTTCAGTAGTGGTTGTTGTTTATTATTTTATGCTCCCTTTTCTAAAATTTTTATTGCCCTTAAGTTAGTGGTACTTCCTAGTACCCTTTGTTGTATGTTGTATCCTACAGAAAGATTTAAAAACTGTTCTCTCCTAAACATTTGAAACTTATAGTGAAGACTGTTTTTGATGTCAAGACAAACTGTCCCACAACAAGTCCTTAAGGTGCTCATGTGGTTCACGGAAGGTGGAGATCTGCAATTACTACACCTCAGCACTAGGAGGAGGAGATATAGCTAGCATCTCACTGTGGCCTGTTTGACCCCAGGATATATCCGGTATGCTTTTAACAGCAGACTGAGTTGACCAGAAACTCAATCTAGATGCTGAAGAGTAATGAAAATTCCTACACCTCACTGGGACTGTATTTAATGTACAACCATAAATATATTTTTAAAACAACAAAATTTGGTTGATGGAAACTTGTTATTATTTTCTTTTCTCAATTTCCTAAATTGTAATAAATTGAGACAAGTAAATAATGAAAGTGAATTTTGTCCAATTTGGTCCAACTTTTAAAACCTATATGGTGCTCAACATGTACCTCAAAAAATATTTTACTTTTAATTCATTAAATGGTTAGCAAGCCATGAAGGAACACATTGCACAAGTTGTACACTGAACATTTGTGGGGAAATTTTGTATTTTCTTTTATACCATTTTAAGGGTTTGGGGGATAGAGTGAGATATTTAAACAATAAGCAGTTTAATGAATATGCTTTAGATTTTTAAAAATTTTGTTTGCTTGAGTAGCATGAACAGGAAGTATTGGAATTATCATTACTATCACTGAATCTGGGAAGCATTATTCAAGATATTTGGTGGGGGGAATATTTGTATTACACCTTTTACGTCATTTTCACTTTTCTCTAGAGGAGGAGGAGGAACATTTTTGAAAAATACATATTTAATGTCACTTATTGAACCTATTTTAGAATTTTTGAAATTTGGTTGGCTAAAGTAATGTGTATAGAGAGAGTGGATTATAATTAAATGTCACTGGATTTAGGGGAGGCATTAATTGAGAATTTTTTTTTGGTTGGGGGTCCTTTCATTCTGCAACTTTAAAACCACTTAAGATATTTTAGGGTGGATTTTTTGTATTATATCTTTTGAGCATTTTAGGGATTTTTAGAAGAAAGTTTTCTAAAATAAAATATATATTGCAGTTTGCTGAATCTGCTTTAGAATTTTCTTTGCTTTGTTTGCTTAAGTAGTGTGTAAGGGGCAATTGTATCAATGTCACTGCATTTAAGGGAACTTTCTTCGAGATTTATGGAGGGATTTATTCAAGAATACTTCAATAATTCAATGGTTAAATTTTCATGATAGACAATATGATTTTCATTAACTTATGAGTTAAATCTGTGTAGGTGCAGTGATATCTCTCACTCACAATGCTGTTTGACTAATGTGTACCAGGAATCTATAAAGGACCTAGATTTAATGTTAATTCATTCAGTAATGCTACTCATTTATGCTGGAGGAAAATACAAATTTTGTATAATTCTCATACTGCAATGTTACGTATAAGTTTCATTTTACATATTTTTCATCTTAATTATATTACATGTCTCACATTATTCTACATGTTTTAAAATATTTTAATTCAATTGCAGAATTTGAAAGACCTAAGTTGGTTTATGAGAAAAACGTAATAGTACATTATCATGCTCAATCATTCAGCAGACACAGTTTACTTTTCTTACTGAAATTCCTCATAATTGTGTATTCCCTCCACCTGTAAACAAAGAAAATGATTATGGGAAACAGGTTGTAAATGAGATGGAGCACTCCATAAGCCACATGTATATTTCTTAAAAAGTTATCTGTGTAAACTGAGTCTGTGGTATCTGTACATCTTCTCGCTTTCATCTTCTCACATCAACTCACTTTCTTAAGTAATGAACAGCTGAAAACATCTTCAATAAGTTTGTATGTTAGTTAGTTTGTGCATTGTTCACATCAGACAAATATTTTTGTTGAATAAAACATAAAAATTCACATTAATAATTTTACTTTATTTTGTACTTATCTCATTAACATCAGTCTGAGAAAGATTCTCATCTGATATTATAGCCCTTGAGTTGATAATATATTAGAGAAATATTTTATATGTGTCTTGATTTTGGCTGAGATTACAAGAAAGCATAATACATTGGGTACACTCACACTTGCTGGAATGTTTTGATACCCATTCATTCCCAATCATTAAATTACAAACTAACTAATCATAGTAAGCATTGTAGGAAAAGATTTGTTGTTATCAACAATCCTTATTTCATCTTTTTTATTTTAGGTGACCTACATTCTTACCTTTAAATTCAAATTTTAATATAAATAAATGCTCATGAGCTAATTTGATCATTTAGAACTGTTAAAATGACTTAGATATTAAGTGACCAATTTATATTTTATTAGTGATAATACTGAATAATGGTGTTTTTAATTTATTATGTGATTTGAAAATATGCTACTGATTTTTGTAATTTTTCAAGTTTTTGTGATTGGTTGGTGACCAAATACAATATTTACTCTACATTGAACATGAAGAACACAATAAGTAAAAAGCCATTGCCATTGAAAAAACCCTTAAAATTTAATTGCTTGGAAGCCATGTGCACTGAAATATAAATGGTAAATGGGCAGATCACAGTAAGAAGAAGAAGAAGACAAGGAATTCTTTCAAGCTCAAGCTTGTAACCAATTTGCCCATTATTGAAGTTTAGAAATAGGGTGGTCTGTGTAAATCATGTACCTGATGAAAGCTGAAGAAGTACATGAACTTGATAGACATAATAAAAATATAAAATTTCAGACAGAAATACAAATTTTAGATACTAAAATATTTGTTCTAAAAATTAACAATTTTTTATGAATAACAAAAGAATTTAATAACCATAAACCATAGAATTTAATAACAATAAAAAGATTAAAAATTTTAACCAAATAGCATAAAAGGTAAGGTTTGGGACATGACATAACTCGATCTTGCAAATATGAAATGAAAATAAATGATGTATTCCCAAACACTCCTCGCAATTAGGGAGTATTTTATACCCCCAAGGTATGTTGATCAAAGAAACCCCTTCCAAGCACTCAATTTTATCTATGTTATAGAATGGAGTAAGGAAAGTTTCTTGGTTGTGGGTGATAGCAGAAATTTTGGAGGGGTTTACTGTGAACTGTTTTTGTGAACTGGGGTTTGTGTAATAGGTCATAGGGGAGATATCCAGCCCAGCAGGACACAAATATTGAATTTTCGTCTCAACAGAGAACAATCTGGCATTCATAATGTTAAAACCAAACTGTAGAAAAGAGGTATGTACACCCATTCCAAGTCAAATGATACAATCACACAATACTTGAATTATATACAAATAATTATCAAACAATGCTCATTAGTAGACTTCAACAGACCCTTTGGGGTCTAGAGATAGTACAGGACTGAGATTTCATTTCTTCAGTATGTAGAGGAGGTGAATTGAGGGAACTATCACATATTTGAAAAACAATCTATGATAATAATATGAAATTGAGGGAAGTATCACATATTTGAAAAACAATCTATGATAACAATATAAATTTGAGTGCTAAACCATTAACCGTAGTATTGTATGATTTATTGATTGAGCTGAAAACAAGAAGAATTGTATAACAAATAGGAAACTGAAAAAAATAATACTCAAATAAAAAAATTATATATTTAGTCCTTAAAAAAGAAATTTTTCTAGGGGATCATTAGGTTTATAAATAAGCTCGTGTTGCCATTTAAACATTTCTCACATTAATTGTTTTTGAAATATTTTTAATCCACTTCTTTCAATCTATCAGTAAAAAAAATAAAAATCTATAAATAAATTAAACAACATATTGGTACTCTACACATTGATAACACTTCTATTAACATTTCATTTTCTTTTATATACATTACAGATCAAATCATATTATTTCATAAATAAATTATTTGTACTTCAAAATTAGTCACTCTAGTAAATTTATAAATAATCCCCAAGTTACCGGAAGATAATTTTGTTATGAATTTATAGTTCAAGAAATAACTTCCTTTTTTTCTAGAAAATAAAAATATTCATACTTATAATTTACTTATTATTTTTATTTTAAGTACTTTAAGAGGTGTTCGTCTTCGTACTGAAGCATAGCTACAGATTACAACGCAGAGTATAATAGCGCGCGATCTAGTAGCGGAACCACGTACTAGCAATGTTAGCTTCACGGAATGCTCTACCTTAGCATCTACAGGAATACCTCCTTACATGTTCTGATGTTGTAATAGAAGATTTTAAATTTTTCCTCTGTGGGTTAACTGCAATGCTCAGTTAGTATTAAAATATTAGTAGCGCAGAAGATACGAGCCACCATGAACGTCAGAACACGTTCGAGTTCTGCGGCATGTTTTTCACTAGATTCAGGTTGCAAAATGTAATTCATAAATCATTCCTAAATAAAAGAAAGTATTGAGCATAGTTTTAAGATAATATTTTAGAAATTGAGCATTTTTTCTTTATCTCAAGAATTAAATATTTTTCATGTAAGATAAACAATTACGTTCCTATAAGTTTTCAGATAATAGTTGGTTTCCTAAACTGTATGACTTATTTGAATGATATGAAAATTGATAGTAAATATTTTAATTTACAGATGTCATTTCGAAAATCTGTATTTAACATTATTTGGGATTTTAATCATGACTCACTATGCCTGAGGATATATAGTTAAAAAATAGATCAAACAATTATCACTATATGCTAATTCAGAATTGGATAATGTCACAGCAGCCATACAAGTTGATAATAAATTAGTAAAAGCTATACCCTTTACAGTAATTTTTCACTGAAGTCTGTAAGTAGTTTTCTTTTCACATATATTTTGGTAAGGCATGAGTAGTAACTCAATACAAATATGATTCTTATTTTATGATATTTAAGGTAGTATTATTGTGCATGTTTTATGTATTCTTGTGAAAATATAACTGCTTCAATTTTGAATCATACTTACAAATCTATAGACCTTAAATTTATTTGAGAATAACTGCTGTCATTTTTCTAACATTATTACTGCCATCAATTATAATAAGCAGGCTTTAAAATACTTGTTTGAAGACTGAATTTTCTTATGACGAATTTATCTTGAGGAAAAATTAATGTTAAAAAGACCAGGTAATTTTTCTAAAAAGATAGCTTTACTAATGTAATATATAGAAATAACATGTTTCATACTCTTGGAAAAAATAAATTACAGGACTATTTTAAAAGGTATATAATTCTTCATGATTTAGAAATTTAAATTTGTATCTTCTTATAGCAGTAAAATGAACAAATTATAATTTCATGGCTCAAAAACTTTTTTTTTCTGTAGAATCAGTAAGAGTCAACTGGAAAAACACTTCTTTGTACTCCAGTGACACTCATATTTTTAATTTTTATTCCTACAAAATATGTCCAAGTATACTTATTTATATCTTTTCAGTCTAGTGAGTTAATTTGCAATTTCACACAAATGGGATTTGTTGCCCATGTAACTATAATATAACATGTAAGGGGAGATATTTTGATTCTCTCTCTATGGACATTGCAGTATACAAAGCTGAGATACGGAAAGTAAGAAAATCTGATTCCTGACAAGGGAATAACATAAGAGAATGGTACCTGAACAATATCAGGAGAGCACCATTTTCCTGGAGCTTGAGGTTTGGAATAACAAAATTAGGATATAACAAGAGTACATTCTTTTAATATTTTTTTATTATATTTTAAGGTTATTACATTTTGAATGATAGATTTGACCAAACAAATAGCGGTTTCCTGAAATCAATACTTTTTAGGCACTAATTGTTTATAAGACAAACTAACTTTTAAATACAATAGAACACATATTAACAAAACAATGAGATTGATCTCATATTAACAAAACAAGTTGTTAATAAGCTCAACAAGTTGATGTCAGATTGATTCCAAATTAACATCAACTTGTTGAGCTTAAATTAAAATATAAAATTAATGTAACAAGCTGAAATTTGCATAACAATTTCACATAACTATTGAGCTCAAGCTACAAATACAAACAGGACAATCCCAGCAAAATGAACAGAGCAAGATACATGTTTATTCAATCTAGCACACTTGACAATCCAACATGAACTCAGTTCAACAATTATAGCAAGTGTATATTATTGAATTGAAGCACAGCAGTTTCAATTCATTTCAAGCTCTTATAAAAAAAATGAGTCGAAATTTAACAACACAAAATTTTAAATTGTTTTTGTTGTTAAATCAAAAGACTGCTCTTGAAAAATCATGGGTTAAATACACAGCACAGAAAATAATATAACATATATAATAAAATCAGACACTTTTTTGACAATTAATTTATTTATTTAAATTCATACCAGCAATTTACAATATTTTACACAAAAATTATATGAATAAATGAGAATCATTATTCATATAATGTTGTATTGGACCTCAACTCATGCTTATATATAGCCAAACCTCATACATTGCCTCAAATTTTTTAGAGATAGAGAGTTCCAAACATGTTTTTATCTATGGCTAGATGCATTAAAACAGTAATTTTTAATGGTACAGTACTTTAAGAGAGATCTGGGATTCTGGAAGTTATAATTTAGAGTAAAAGCGAGATTACGTTTGTGTGTAATATTGGTATAATTATGATTGTCAAATCTCATACATTGGCCAAGTTTATATGATGCATATCTAAAGAACTCACGCTGCACAGACTCAAACTTATAAATGTCATTGCCATAGTGTGGAGTCCATATTGACGAGCCATAATTTAGAACAGAAAAGACCATTGATTTGTATAAACAAGTTATAGAATTAATGCAAGTAAAATCTTTGTTTGAGCGTTTTAGAAATCTGAGAGTATTTAGTGCTTTAGATACAATCATGTGTACGTATTATTTAAATTCGTAAGAACGCTCGAATATAACACCTAGATCACTAATTGAGTTGACTCTTTCCAGACACTTTCGTAATAGAGTTATCAGAAGTTATACGATTATTAGACCTACAGCTTAGTATTTTATTATGTCATTCAGATTTAATTACTCAGGTGCCTCTTTTAGTATTTCTAAGGAATTCTCTTTTCCATCAGGAAACTTAGGGTAACATTCACCCACCTCAACCCTTTGCCAAAAAGGTTCACATAATTCAGGAATTTTGGTATTTTATTCTCTTTCAAAAGAAATGAAACATAGCTCTAAAAAACTTCTCTTCAAATCTACAGAAAAAAGCTTCAAGATCTATGTAAAACTGTACAGTAAAAAGGATTTATTTAAGTAAAGAAAATTATTATGAGTTATAAATATTCCATTAAACATTTTCAAGAAAATACTAACCATAATAATTTTATCTAGCATTTTAAGTAGTTAATAACAAGCATCGAGGAGCACATTTAACTCTGCAGCCCTATCCAGGCTTGGTTTTTCTCCACTTCTCCTTTCAGATCAACTTTCTGACCAGAGCTGCAAATGTTCACCAAATTCAGGGCAAGGCCTGAGCAAGGATTTCTTTTGGCACATGCAAAATCTGCTTTTGACAGCCTTCCCCAGTAAACGCTCTTTCCCCCAGCACACCCAGCAGGGACAACTCCACTGGAAAATTTATAAATGATTAGATGATTACCCAGCATTTTTCCCAGGATTTTTCTAAGACCAATCTTCTTTTTCCCAGGAAAAAATAAAATCTATCTACATTGTAAGATCAAAATACTTTTATTTACTGGTTTTTAAATATATGTGTACAACATTCTAATTTTTCAAATTCATAATAATAAAAATGTAATACGAACCTTGACTGTATGCACTACACCATTTCGCGGAAGCCACACCAGTTGAATTTTCGCTTCCAATGCATGATGCAGCTGTACAATTTCATTAAAATTCTTGTAAAATCTAAACTATTTGTCAAAATGTTACTATTTAAAGACCTTGGTATCTTTGTTAAATGCACAAAACAAATATTCCTTTAAATTTGATGATGATTGGATTTTTCTTTCTTAAATTACTCTCTTAAATTGAACTACTTTAACATTTCTATTTTTAATAATGAAAAAGGTTAATTTTTGTAGATAAACATATGTAGTTGCGGACTTTTTTGTAGAACTCTTTGAGCCAAATAATACTGCTATTCAAAGTTATCACCTATCTCTAACTGTTTAGGTAGCGTAAGCAAATGTAACTTAGTTTGCGTTAAATTACAAACATATTGACATTATATATGTATTATAACTCACAGCTAACTTTTTATCTTATCTAGGAACTTATGCAAAAAAAATTTGAATCCGCCTCTGCCTTAGGGCCCCTGATTGGATGGGATGGTCCCTTGCTTGCTTCCGGAGAGTAAATTAGTTTATTGTCCTCCACGTGGTCATACACAGTTTGTACTGTTTTTTGACAATAAATTTATAAATAAAATTTAAAATTTACAAAAAATAAATAAATAATTAATACTTTTTCGAAGAGAGACACCTCTAGTATCGTTCAAGTCAAGTCGCACTTATAAAGCTTTAACCGTTCAAAAGTTAACAAATCTCCGACCTCGCCTCAACACTTAATAAATAAATTTATTGCAGGCCCCCTAATTGGTCAACGAACATACGGTTTTCGCCAGAAGATGAAGTTTGCAGCCTAGTTTCCTTGAAAGAAATTTTGGTTTCGATGCTCCGGGAGATGTTTGAGAAAGTTTTTAAAAAGTCCGTTATTTTTGAAAACGGTCTATCCTGGTTTGGCTTCAGCGGATCTTCTCGTGCGTGCGCTCAAAAAATCTGGGTGAGTCTATATTTTAATATCCTTAAGTTTCAGATTTTAGTATCTCTTCTAAGGCCCTTTGTTGAGCGTGTAAAGTGAAAATTTCTGCCTTGGAAAAAATAAAAACGCGATTTTCCGGGGAAATGTTTGCGAGGTCGACACGGCAACTTCATATTCTTGAAGGGCAGATAGATAATCGTATTTTTTTTTAAAACTATATCTTAAGGGCTCCTGTACAGGAATTTTTAGCGCGACTGGAGTTAGGGAAGGCTGCGTTCTACCTAGCGAAAAAAATCAAAAATGAGCAGCATGCAAAGCCTGTCAGCTTTCTAACATACTTCGCAAAAACATAATCCTACTTTCCTAGCCCTGGTTTTCGTGAGTTAAGTGCCGAGCGATTTTGCCGTTTTATTAGATTTCTGTGGCGGGGAATGTCCATGGACGGCCGTGCGGTGGGGGGAGAGCACGAAGTGTGTTACCTGATTGGCCGTTGGGCTTGGAACGCTAGAATATTCAAACAGCGCTGGACGCTCCGATTAATATATTTCATCAATAGCAGGTTATATACTATTTATAAACAAAAAATCCAATGTTATTTGGACTCACCTATCTTCTTCATGAGCTAATACACACTACAAGGTACTCAATCACCAAAATACGATTACCAGTGTAAGCACTTCCATAAAGCAATTCTTCTAAAAATTGAAAATTTTATACCTTCAAAGAAAAGTAGAAATTATCGTAAATCATTGTTGTACCCATCATCGAAGAAGTGAGGGTCTCCAAGAACTAAATAATCTGGTCAAGTAATTCTTATGAAATACTTCATTTTAATCGGGTCAATGATTATAATTGTTAAAATTTTCACCAAAAATACCAAGTTTCAAATTGCAATAATAGGAAAACGGTCTGTAAAATTTTCATTTTGAAATGTATTTTAAGCCATATTAAGACAAACATAAGCAGAGCAACCATAACTGCATTCAGTGAAAATCACAGATCTGCTGACCAAAATTTCTAATATTGGTGAGACAAAAATTTGAAATATAAATTGAATGAGGAAACTTTTCTTTGTATCTGGGAACATTTTTAGCCATTCGGCGAAAGGTGCATTTTTTGCTGACACCAAATTATAAGGTACGATTTTACATATATCTTATGGATATGTAGTGGTAATCGTGCCAAAACAATGTTCACCTACGAACATCCCGTGTAGAAAATGTTACATATTAGCAAGAACCGTACATTATATTTTCAATAATACCTTCTAATAATAATATTATAATATCAATGTACACCTATTATATTATTTTCTACTTAATATTTTCCAGCTAAAAGTTTTCTTTAAAGATTTGAACATAAACGGTAAAATTTTCGACAGTGATGATCTTTTTTCTTGTGCAGAGCAGTTTCTGTCTCTTTAATTATAATACACTCCACTATCTTACTACATGCACGTCCTCTGTAATCTTAGTAATGCTATTATCGTGGATAAAATAATTAAAGAAATTGTATATAACCTGCTACTGATGAAATATGTTGATCAGAGCACCCAGCGAATAATACTAGAGATGTTTCTCTTCTAAAAAGTATTTTAATTTTTTTTTTGTATTTTATAGTTTCAGAGCGCTCAAATTTGTTAACTTTTAAACATTAATAACAATTTGAGCAAAACATGTGATGGCCAAAACTTACGTGTTGCTTATAACCACATTATCTAGCAATTTATGCAAAAAAAATTGAGTTAGATGATTTGGGTAGAATTAGCCTTTTTTTCCGGACAAATATAATGGCCTAATATTGTTCCCTGTAGCTGCAGTAACTTCCAGGTATCAGTTTCGTCATGCGACATGTGCTAAAAAACTGATTTGGTTACTTAGTGCCATCCCTATATGCATTATCTCATCTGTGATCATTTTTTTTATCCTCCGATCTTTCTGTACCAAGGTCATCACCAGGTTTTTGGGCATGGAGTGGGATAAATTATCTCACTTCCACAATTAGCGTGCTGAAATGTCAAAAACCCCGATTAGATTCTAAATATCTTGGAGTTCAACATATATTTCAGGACCGTCATAGATTAGAGGTAGTAATTTCTCAAAATTCTCAAGTAGCAGTTCACATATTTTATTTTCATGTATATATTATGAATAAACAAAAAGTATGTTAAATTTACACTGGGAAAATTTGAATGCTTGTCATGTGTATTTTATTTTTTACTTTCATTTTGGTGTTTGAGTATTCAGCAGGCAGTGGGGTGGAGGTGGCTTGTCTGTTGCAGCAACACTACACAAAAATTCATTCAATTTATATTTCAAATTTTTGCCTCACCAATATTAGAAATTTTGGTCAGCAGATGTGTGATTTTCACTGAATGTAGTTATGGTTGCTCTGCTTATGTTTGTCTTAAAAAGCCTTAAAAATGTGGTCCAGAGCACTATTTCCTCAAGACCTATTTTAAGGGCTATAACATTACCTTGAAGTTGATAAATTTATGTTGATTTCTCCTTTTTTTAATGCTGGAATGCAAATAGCTAATAAATTGTAAGTTTTTAAAGAAATATATACATTGATACAATATATATACATTTAGTAGACAAAGAGGAGCTTTAAAACTGGCAAAATGTTTCAAATATGGTAGAATTCTTAACTTATTAGTTGCTTAACCTCTTTGTTCAAAATGCTGATAATTTACTGAATTAGTTTAATTCAAGTCCTTGATGAAGAAAATCAATCACAAAAATTTGGATTTGTTGACTTAAGGGATAAAATAGATACAATACTGAGAAAAATTTTGGAATCTTCATAAGTTATCTCACTTACTCCCACCTAACAAAACTAAAAAAGAAAACATTTGTATTAATGTAATAACAAATAATCTCATAGAAATTAGATTTAAGATGTACAATTAACCAAATCTGACATTTAATACTATTGTAGAAAATTAAGGAATAAATAGCATCAATGGATTTGTTTAAAGAAGAAAAAAGTGTGTTCTTTACAAAGGAAAAGTAGACTTTCCTGAGAACTTTACTCATCATGGAAGATCGATTTTTCTTGTAATAATAATGGTAATAATGCGTCTCTGTTGGCAAGATTTGGATCATGGAAAGAAGAAACGTGGTCTTGTTGAGTCAGGCAGCCTGGCTGTCAGGATATTGTCAGAAGCTGATGGAAAACACTCAGAAGCTTCCCCACCCTTTCAGAGTTAGCATAGTTGTATAGAGAACATAGCCACCAAAAGTTGTTTAGGGAAGAGGAGAGGGATAAACTTTGTTATTACAGTAGTACCCTAAGTTTCATTACAATGTGACCGTCATGCTTTGGAGGTGGGGATGTGACGATTCCTATACCTCACACTTCCATGTCAGCTACACAGTACCGAATTGTAGTTAACGTAAAATCTCTCATTTCCTTAAACTTCATAAAGAATACAAAAATAAAAGAGCAATAAAACTTTAAAATAAACTAAAAATTGAGAAAATTTGATTAGTTCTCCAAACACTGTTGACATTTTGAGATGAAACAGCAGACAAACCAACCATCAGATAACTTTCATTAAAATCTTGCATCATCTGAGTTGCACACCTACGAAAACATTTGTATACTATATTATGCTATGTTATCTTATTTTGTATTTTTTCAGTGAAACAATGTTTAATTTTTGTAATTTGTTCATGAATTTAATGAGACCTGGGTAGAATGGCAGAACAGGTCATATAACTAGAATCTATTCCACAATAAGAAAATTTAATTCAATACTACCATTTTTTATTAAGTACACTGCAATTTTCAAACTTTTCAGATCTTTCAATAAATTTTATCAAGAAAACTATATTTCCATCCTTGATTACCAATGAGTTCAGAAAAGGTGATGGCAAGTTACAATATAATATTGGAAGACATTAAAAAAAGTCTACTTGGACCAGCTGCTTTGAAGAAAAAAAAAATTTACAGATTTGTCAAGTAATATGTATCAAATCCACTAAACTTCTAGGAAAAGAATCATAATATCAAAACATAGCTGGATAAATTATTTTTAAATATAATATTGCACTGTAGTAGTTCTGATAGTGTTATCACAAAATCTTGATTCTCTTATATGAAGGATTCCGAACGCAATAAGCTTCCAAGAACTTGGAACAAGCAGGTTGTTTCCTGATGTACCATAAATTACCAATCTCTGAAGGTACACCAAGACAACACTAAAATTTTCTACAGGGAATACATACTTTAAAGCTTCACCAAGCCAAATTTCTTCAACACACAACCAAATTCTTTAATTACATATCCATTACATATCCAAGTCACTTATTCAACTCTTATTACATTTGGTATCTTATAGGCCAAATCATTCGACCAAATACTAACAAATAGTTATAACTTATTCCTATAAATATTTCATTTCTTGCATTGAACTAACAAGAAGTAAAAATATAAGTCTATGGAAGGAAAAATGCTACGTTCTCAACTGGAGGACATAGAGAAAAGTTCATTTTCCAGGAATATGCCTGTTTTTTATTAATAGGGATTATGTAAACAAAAACAATAATTATTTTTATATTTTAAAACTGCAATACAAGGCATCAGGATATTCATATTTTCTAAAATTATAAGAATAACAAGAAGCTCTCCATGCACATTTGTAATTTTCAAGTCTTGTTCAAATTAGTACTTATCCAGGCACAAATGCACCAAATATGCAGAATAAGAAGGTCCAACAAATACAAGCCACAATAATTTGTAATATATGTACGTATATTATATGGGACACTTCATTAGGCATAATAATAGAACATTTTATCTTGCAATGTTCTTCATTCAAAAATAATCTTAGAAAAGAAAAGGATCAGCACATTCACATATCCGATATACCTAGGACCCACCCTTAACATGGAAGTTTACCAGTCAATATGTTCCAGTAAACAAAGGTAGTAGCATTATTTCCAGTATTGTTACTGGAAGCAATTAGAAACCTATGTTTCTACAATAGAACCACCATATTATGATATAAGCTGAGAATACCTATTATTAATAATATTAACACTTCTATTCTCTCAGTCTTTATCATTTTCAACAATTATTGACCCCAAAACCAGGAATACATGGACCACCAGCAACCACTAAGCTTCCCTCCAATTATTATTCTTTGTTTAATAATGTTTTCATTTTAATCACTCTACATTCACACTTCACTATGATAAATAACACTATCAACACCACAAAAGAATTCAAGGGTCTCATTCACAAAAACTTGCTGTCTCTACACTAACTGGAAGCAGTTTATCAACATTAGTTATACACTGTATTGATTATTAGAACTTCAAGGCATTCTTACAGTCACTTAATAAGGCCATAATCCAAGAACATATTGCAGGTTTCATATGAATTACAGACCATAAACACACTTACATTCTTCCTAATATTCGACAAATTATAACAATTAAACAATGAATGACAACAAAAAAGAAACAAAAGTAACAAACTGATGGGAACATTTAATAATGAAAATTTACAGTGCAGTGCATTTAATAATGAAAATCAGCAATGACAACTAAACTTCAAAGAAATGAAACCCTGATCTCCCTGAAATTACTGACAAAACATTTGCGATAACTACTCCACTGACTGAAAACAATACCTACAATTGCAATAACTATCTTGAGACATCACCTAACACAATGGGCTACAAAGAACATGCTACAACCAATTAAAGCTAATAATAAAAAAAATAAAAATAAAACAATTATAAACATTTCCATCAACAGATTTATTCATCTTTCATAAACAGCCCCATATCCACCAAAAAATGTACTTCTCAATCATTACAGCCCTCAAAGAGTTGTACAGGTGTAGCAACTGAACAGTCAACTGTAAATCTCACATTTAAAAAATGAATATCAACATAACGAAGACAGACATGCCTTAAGAAAAAAAATAGGTTTTCAAAAATTCATAAATAATATTTACTAAAAGAAAATATTGCCTCAAATAAAGTTGAGGACAGTACAACACATAGGATCCCTGCCGACCATTAAATTTTACAACGTTCATCACACATAAAACCAATAGTCTTATACACAAGTGTCAATGACACGACACTTCTAAAGTATTTTCCATTTCATAAGTTATTGTATTTTCCTTTGTACAAAATTCATTCATTCATGTCATATAATCATAGCGAATCTTGTCACAACTTTGCCCATAACGATGCAAAGTATTTGATGCAACAAATTGATAAAAAGTATTGAGCCATTCATATACATATAATGCAAAGTAACAAAATATATAAATTGTTTTTGGGGAAAAGCATCCACACTCATAACGTGGAGGCTGACAGTGTAAGTTTTCCAACAGTTAGTATTACAAAAGTCACACTTAGAATGGGAGAAAGGTTAAGAGTGTGTATGCCCGCATTGATTCCCAAGGTTACCTGTACAATATGGTCTAAATCTGGGTGAAAATTATTTCCGTAAATTCATTAACTGCATAGAGATAAAATGACCAATCTATTCATAGATGGCCCAAATGAACAGGCAAGGCATGCCCGCCTTTCCTCCCAAAGATTGTTCTCACGTGAGGCATAGATGTAAACATATTCCTCGAATAGTGATGGAATACGTCATCTCTCTGAGGGTTTCTTGAAGAGCCTAACGGCCTAACCCAAATTCTTTTGCATCGTCTTCTGTAATATCTCCATATTGCCAGACACACACGTGTTTCTTCTTTGCTTTCTCCTGATTTGCCTTGTACTTTTCCACCTGAAAAAAAAAATTTATGGGCCAAGATATTATCCACTAATCATTTACATATTAAAACAGAAAATTGAGTTTATACAGTCAATACACTTTAATTGTTAGAATATGTACCAAAATCCAGTTTCCATATTTACCCTAATATAGTTCCCCACTTTTAAACGGTTCCAAACATTAGAGGGGGTACTATTTGGAGTTTCAGACAGTAAAATTGCTCATTCAGAGTTTTGAGGGTGAAAATCAATTGCCTGATAATCTGAAACTTAACTCTTTGCTTCCTTTCAGTGTGTAAAGTCTGGGTCTTTTTGATTTAACATTGTTGAGGACTACTACAGTATTATGTGTGTTTTCACCACGTATGATTTTTTTTCATGAATTAAAGATAGGTAGTAGCTATAAGTAAGCTGTCAGTAGGTTACGAGTTAGTTTTAACATAGTTGGTCTGCATAAGAGGAAAATTTGTGCCCCTCTGCAGGATATATAATTAATGATGATTTGATGTGTAAACTTTTGTACCTGGTTTGAAATAAATAAAACATTTTAGTTGAAAGAATAAGGAATGTTTTATTAAATGTTTTTGGTAAACTCAATAAGGTTTTTACCTTCCGTTAAAGATGATATTTGTTGAGTGTGTTTATTTATCTATTCAAAGGGGGAGCATGCAAAATAAGTGCAACATAAGCAAATTAAAATTTACTGAATGTCAATTGAATGAATGTGGAAAGGGTTGACTTTCCTCATGATTGTCCAAAGTGTGAGCTGAAAGGAGATGCCAAAAACCAGCAAACTTCTTGATTTTTGTCAGTGCATTCCAGAGTGCCATTGTCACTAATATTGACAGTACATATTAATAGTTGATCAAAAAAATGCTTCAGTATAAAAAAAATCAGAACCACTTCAGTCCTACGCTTCTTGAAAGTTCCCTGGTCAGAAATATTGCATTGCTAAATCTATTCCTCTCAATTTACATTCTCCCTCTCTTTTCATTCCTATCTACAATCCTCAAAGAGTAAAGATGGTTCAACTTTTCATGAAAATATATCACACAAATAATTGTGAACATTTTGTTTTCATCTTTTGACATTTTGAACATAATGGGATCTGCTCTTCTTTATCACCATTTTCAAGAAGATACTTGGGTTGCACGCAGTGATATGCAACATCCTAGATAATTTTCCAGGACATCAACTCATCCCCACTTAGTGTTATTTTCTGGCTGATTTCGAATAAGTGTTATTTTCTGGCTGATTTCGAATAAGTATTGAGAACAAACACAGGACAAAAGAATGTTGAAAAATACACACAGGTTAGGAGTAAACAATAATTTTCTTGTCACGTCATCAAAAAGTTGACCACCACGAGATTCATCAGAAAGTTAATCCCTTGTGAACATATACTAGGTCCAATATGTACAATTGATCAAAAAAACCTGATTAAAATTGAATGTACAAGCAGTAGTGTACCTATATAGGTGGGGGCGGAGGGGATAGTCTGCTCCAGGCCTCCAGATTCGTCACCAAATACTCTTAAAGTTGAACATAAATATTATCCCAAACAGTTTTAAAACCAAAAACTGAATATAGTTGAGCTTTTCAATAAATGAAACTTAAATTTCAATTCTTTTTCATACATCAGAGCATTTGACATGTACTAGTAGGTATGCAAACATGTTTGTGTATGGGGGCCTCCAAAAACACTCCCGCCACGGGCCTCATTAGGTGTAGGTATACCGCTGTGTACAAGATATAGAGAATTGAAAGATTTTCTTGGAATACTAGATGAGATGTCATTTGCTTTCTAAATCAAAAGACTATTCTTAAATGTCAATTAAAATTTAAAGCTAAAATAAAAAAAGAGCAATTACAGAAAAATACTAAAATTGAGGTAAAATAATTTGCACAACTCACTAATTCTTGGAGGCGTTTCTCTCTACGATTCTCCACCAACAAATACCCATCTTCAATAAGTAGGCCAGCAACATCATCCCTTGTTTCAGGATCTCTTAATGAAGCAAATGAGATGCCATTATGCTTGTACTCTATATTCAATTCCAGCTTCCTATTTTTTACATCTTTCTCAAATAGTCGAACAGCTTCCTCATGATACTCGTTCTGCAAATCATGAAAATGTTAACATAAAAATTATTAATAGAAGAATCCCAATCAAAGATTTTGAAAGGGGGAAACATCCACAAAACACATGAACAAAATTGGGAAATTATAGAAAAATAAACAAGGGATTCAAAAAGAACTGGTCAAGTTAAAATACACATAATAAAAGTTGTCTCTGTGATTGATAAATGTTTCTCTCAATATACAGTAGAACCTCTCAATAACGAAACTCAAGGGACTGAAATTTTTGCCGTTCACTCAATGGAGCTTCTTAAAGCAGAGGTTATTTGCGGGTAGAGTCAACCAGGGGGTCAAAATAAATAATTCCTATATGCTGATGCCAAAACAACCAAGTAAGGTCATTGCAAATTAGTCTCAAATTCGTAACTTAACTAATTTATCACCTAATCACCATGGTAATTTGGTGCAGAAAAAACGCTCTTTGCCAAATAACCACTTGCAGATAACACTACAGGGTAGACTCGTAAGAAGTGGCAAATACATTGCACACGTAAACACACAAAGACGAAAGAATAATCAATTAAAGCAGGGTCAAAATATAACAAAAAATGTTGAAAACGGTCCGAAAGCTAAAAGAATAATCAATCAACAAGAGGTAAATTTTATAGGTCGGGACCAAAATTTCATTTCGCTTATCAGGAGATTTCGCAAAGTGGGAGTTTGTTGAAAAGAGGTATTTCCTAATGCAATATAATAGGAGTTTGGCACGACCAATGACATCATTTTGTTAATCAGAGTTTTCATTTAGCGGGAGTTCGTAAGGAGGAGGTTTTACTGTATTGAGATAAAAATTACACATCACAGGACATTTAATTATATGGACTGAAATTTATTATTGGGTTCAATAACATTACTACTTATAAAGAACATACTAATTTTTCAAACTAGAGCACATTTCATGATTTGGAAGTCTGGAACAAAGAAAACTTAAGCAAATGTGTGTTCCCTAAGCACAACTTGAATCTACATTTTTGAAATTAAAATATATTTTTAAATAATAAAATTTAGATATTTTAAAAAATAGACACTTGAATGATGACTAGTTTGCACCACCACCTTAAATATGTGTTCTTCTATCCAGGTGAACCCAGAATTCATAATATTGATAAAGAGGTTTTTACAGTGATCTTGAAACAAGTTAATAATTCAATGCTTTAGATATTACTTTTTATCTTTATAAAAATATTTAATAAAGGTTTCCATCACCTTAAGCAAATTCAGTCAGGGGAGAGTAAGATTATACAGAAAGGTATTCGCAGATAGCATCACACGTACCCAAAGGTATGATTATTTATCATGTTTCTATAAACAAACGTTAGAATTTTTGTTTCGCTTATGTTGTGTTTCCTTGAACTTTGACACTGCATAAATAGTAGATTGAACCCACCTCTTCTCAGAATCAAGAAAAGAGACAAAGTGAAAAGAGAGCAGAGTTGTGAATTTTATATACCAAGGTTAAATTCATTTAGCACTTCACGAACTACTAGAACCCGATGATGACCCAAAGCATTTGACAAAACTTAGTAAGCATTAATAAAAATATTGTCTTCTTAAAAGGTTGTAGTAACACATGGCAATTACAAATATCAGTAAGTGATCAAATGTGGAAAAAACTGAAAAACCTCTTTGTTTTCTTTGAATTCAGCCACTAATTGTTTTCAAGTTTTTTCAATCAAAACAATAAATGTGATCACTCACAGTTCTTAATATAAAGCAGCCGTTACTTACATCCTTTGGAGGTAACTGAGCACATGCCAACCCATACAGATTGGCAAAAGGCTTGTCCTGAGAGAATGATCCAGGCAAAGCTGCAAGACGATTCGTGTCTATATCTTCCCTATTTCCATAGTCAATATAGAATACAGTTGCCTGAAAAATATTTGCATGATAAATACATGAGAATGACAATATAAAATTACAACTAAATGATTGCATAACAAATGAAATAGTTTAGAAAAACAGTTTCTAAAATTAGATACTTATGAAATAACAAAATAGAATTTATAATTAGGAGTATGACTGTCATAAAAATCACAAAACAGTAATGTACTTTTTAAAGCTTTCGTAGATAAGACTGCAAGACAAAAATTGGCACAAAATATAACCACAAGAAAAACCTAATATGGTAACATATTAAGCTAATAAAGTTGGAACATTTTAAACAAATTAATTCATCAGTGAGTAGGTGACTGTATTAGGGTAAATATGGTAATTTATGTCAGACCTAATTGTATACTTATACTGAATCAGAATGGTTGCAAAAAATATTTTAATCAGGTTTAAAGATACCAGAGCCCCAGTATCCAAATTAGCCGAGTTTCCACAAGTTTATTTCTCTATTGCTTTCACCCCATGAACGATGGGTTTATTTTGGGATTAATTGTAACTGTCTTACATGTAAACTGCTATATGCATGATCTGCTTCACAATATACAACTCAACTCGTGCATACTTCTCAGCTTCTATTAATTATATTTAATTTATCCCCAAATCAGAAACTTTTCCATGTCAATATCATATTTAAAATGCAATAGGCATAATTTCTTTCACAAAAAATTATTAATAAATCGTGCTTTTGAAAACTACCCTGTTACTGCATCTATCCAAAAATTTACTATTTTCTTCTTTATGAGAATATTGATAAGGATGATCTTCAATAAAGAGTTCTTTTGCAACACTTGACTATTTCACTACAAAAAGAACACCAAGGGGGTGCACCTGAAGGGTAGCATTTAGAAGAGTGATATCAAAAAGACTGCAGGAGAATTAATTATGAATAATACACATTTCTACTACCAATTCCAAAACTACAGATTTATTCTCATATAATCCAAATTTATTATCCTACTTTCATCTTAATTCTTTGCACTAGAAATAAACTAGAAGCTAATATTTCTTTTGACCTCCATTCCACTATGGAAGAGAATGCGTTGCTCATAAGATATAAAAAAAAATTACCCATTTTCTACAAAATTATGAAATAAATGATAAAAATTTTATTTTATTTGATGTTAGGGCTCTCTAGGGATCAACAATCAAGAGTTAAAAAATCTGAATACAAAAATGTTCATATTTACTGAAAATAAATGCTGTCCCATAACTATGATAGTGGTAAATAGTGCTGCATTTTGAATAAAAAATATGTTTTACACAGACAAGTTTGGCTAATGTCCCATTTTACAAAAAAAGCTAGAAGTGTGTTTAAACCATTTGAAAAATGTAAAGCGCATTCTACACATGACATTTGCTATAAGAAGGACATTCGAATTTTCCATTGAATTCCAATAATGAAGAACTTGTTGTAATCTATGATGATAGCCAGAAAAAAGGATTCCAAGAAACTTTTACAAATTATCTATAGTAAATGTATATGATAACATTTTGCAAGTTTGTGACACATTATATCACATACATCTAGCGAAAAAAACATACAAATATTTCAACAGAGACTATACATCTGCAAATTTTACTTTCAGTTCTGTCACGTGTTTCTCAGCAGTACTAGTAATCCAGTAAGGACTGGATTACTCTCGTGATAAGGACTGCATTTATTTTCAATTATGAATTTTTTATATTTCTTTAATGAAAGTTTTTTGAGCCTTTTTTCTGAAATTTTTGCTTGGGTTTGGTCTGTTCCATCATTTACATCATAGCAACAATTTTTATCAAAAGTCTGCTAGTTGAGACAGAGAGGCAATTTTCAATGATAGTCCCAATAGTGTCTTTCAATATTTGTAATAGACATAATGAAGAATACACACTTTACACAATAATAATAACTAAACACTCTCAAACTAACCCAGTAGAAACATCACCAAAGAGATAGCACTGCTAGCACCATCACACACACTTGAATTTAATAACACTAGATAGTACTACTCAGTGGTGGACCTAGACTGTAATCAAGGCAGGGTATTTTCATTCAAAAATATATTTATAACACAAATTTTATAAAAATTAACTTTATATAGAATGCATCAAATAAATAATTAACAATCTGGTTTTATTAATAGCAATAACAATTATTTATTAATCTAGTGTTATTAATTTCATTAATCTGGTATTAATTTTATTAATCTGGTATTATTAATAACAATTATATTATTAATTATTATTATTATAACCAATAATTATTAATCTGGTAACACTTTCACAAAGCATGCCATTTATCAACTTCAATTTTTCAATAGGGGGTGTTATAGCCCCCTTAGCCCCACAGCAGTCAGTGTTATGACAGTGGTAGAAAACAGGTTAACAGTACTATAAAATTAAGACCAATAAAAATAATAGTCTACTATATTTACACAGCATTAATAAAAAATAATTTTGAAATCTTTCACATCTTACCTTGGTACCAGAAAGTTTTTCAACTTTAGCCCGATACCATTCCTCATCAACAAACTTGGCTGCACAAAGATCTCCTTTTTTAGGAGTAAAGGAACCTGGGCGGGGAGGTGATGCACCAAGTTCCTGATGGAGACGTGCCGTTAATGCTTCCAATTTCGAACCTATGAAACATGTTCACAGAAACAGAATTTTAGTATATCTTCAATAATTTCACTTTCGTAAAAATCCCATGCAATCCCATAAAATCTATTTTGACAATTGTAAATCAATCTTTGAATCCACTTAAATAATCTTATTTTTTTAATTTTAAGGAATGGTTCAGTTCATCTTGAAGAATCATTTCATAGTGGGGAGCCCTGTAGCAGACTAAAATCAAACTTGAATCAATTCTTCCAGGTTTAGAACTTAAACCTAAATCTAAATTTTGTATTATCAAAAAAACTTATGTCTTGTCATCCCACATTCTTCTACAGTTTAATAATGTGTTTAAAATGTTATGCCATATGAGACATTATTGTGCCCAACATCTTCAAAAAGTGAAAATGAAGTAGTGAATAGTTGTAAAAGTACTTGTGAAACTTAAAATGCAGTCATGAGAGTAAAATATTGTACAAGCTATGTCTACCCTACACGCCATTGAAGATTTTTCATTAGAATAGGTTTCCAGAGCTCGTTCCCATCCTCATTGACAGAACGTTACTTCTAATTATTTATGGAATATTTTGTTTACTAATAATTATACTACATACAACTGATGATAATATCTTCATCACTTGTACTATATTTTATTGAGCAACTTCTTATTTAATGCATGACAATGTCCTCACAAATTATCATAAAAATATACCTTGATCAACAATCTGTGCATAGAAGGTAAGATCAGTAGCAGTTTCAATCACTATAACCTCTTGATACTTCTCACGTCGCTCTATATTTTTGTCCTCCTCTATCTTCTTCTCCTCTTCCTCCACTTCAACATAATCTTTCCACATCTACAAGTTAAAGGTAATGTATTCATCTCCAACATTTGTGTAAAATAGATACAAACATCTAAAAAGCAAAATACATAACAAGAGAAAGTACAAAAGAGAGACAACTTTTACACCTTCATTTTAAACAATTCATAAATTTAATTCCTAATAGAGGACAAAACATAAGAAAATATTAGAAAATGCTCATTCTAAAATAACTTCTGATGCAACTAAACTTCCGTGTCTGTTACCAAAAGAACCTTTCTTTAGTCTGCTACTAAAATTTGTTTTTATGAAATATATTTGATGTTAACACCACATTTCAATTTTAATATGACAGATAAAGCAACATAAGATTAGATAAAAACTGATTAAGTAACTAATAATAATTGATTAATAACATCAATAAAAAATACAAATTACTCTGAAATTTCCATTGGTAACAACATCAAAAGTCTGTGAGTAAATACAGGACAGTAGAATAAGGAAAGTTCTATACTGTATGTACATGATTCACAAACCTATTTCAAGCTAATATAAAATGATCAAAACATAATTTATGAACAAATAAATAGTTATAAAAATAAAAGTTCATCCATCCCACATTGTTTTCAGAATAGAGCCCTTATATGCCAAAAAAGGAACAAGTTGAATTTTCCTGCTATGAAAATTACTTGCTTTAAATTTATTGTTATTGTTTGTTTGTTTGTTTGTTTTTTGAGTTAATCTCTGTTGATGCCAGCTAAGCTATATATACAAAAAAAAAAAAACACTCACTAATATGAACAGACTAACATACTGTAAATCACTACATGAGCCAAGAAACAACAGTATGCATTCATTGAAAAATACACTCAGACTGACGAGAAACAGGTGCAGATTGGAAAAGGCAGTCAAGTGACTCATCCTACACACAGGTTTGCGTCTAATGTTACTTGAGTCCAGGAGTTGTGATTCCCTTCCTGTATGTTACTATTCACTTAGTTTCTAAAATTCTGATAATGTTTCAGAAACAAGTTGCACAGCACTGTAACTTATTGATTTCATTCCATAGCATGCCTGATTTTTTTGTTATCCATCAGTCAAAATTCATTCATACACCATAGATAACTAGTAGACCTTGAAATTCTTGAGATGCGATAAAATGATTTTTTCTTCACGATTTATTTTTAGTGATAAGTTAACAATAGACCTTTGTGATCTCAAAAATGCGATTGATTTGAATCGTGAAATAATGCAAATTCCATAATATAACACGAATTCCATCAATTAACTCAAAATGTCGCAAATTGAGCATTTGATGTAGGACTGTTTAAGTGATTGGTGTGTTTAGGTTGTAAGTGGAAAAAAACAAATGCGGCTGTGCAATGCTCAAGCCAAGTGTACCAGTATTTTCATGGGAAGTGAATTAGGTTCAGAGGGGTTGTATGTTAATAGAAATAAAATATTGATGTGTAAATTTTGTAATAAAAGGCTGGAGTTCGAAAGACGGGACACTGTGATGAGACACGTAGCTAGTGATAACCACAAGCGCAGAAAACAAAAGGGATCATTGAAGCGACAATAAGCCGTGGATGGATCACACACAAATGCAAAAAGTGCAAAAAAGAAAAACGAATTTATTATAGACACGCTCAAAACATTTTTGAGTGCATTATTAACATACAATACTCTTGTAACAAGGATTGCTGACTAATAATACTTCTATTTGTGTAAATTTATCTGCAAATAAAATGTTAAAAGTTACAGAAGTAAAAGTTAGTTTTATTTATCTGTGATAGGTTAAAATGTAATAACACCACCAAGTTTCTTATAACACTGAAATCTAGTTTTTTTTACACTGAATTTTCCTGAAAAAATAATACCACTTTCATGGATCACGGATAATTAGAGAAAATAATAATTCAAGCAATTAACTCAACTTACATTGATTCTTTTACCCTTGGCATCATCCTCTGCGTTTTTCAGCGCTCTGTAATGCTCTGAACGCTCTGCAGTGAAGTGAACAGTTGCCAATCCACCCTCCACAAGAAGCACAGATAGGTTATGTCCTTCCACCCAAAGCCAACCAATAAAATTGCCTGCTTTATCCATAGATTCCACAGAGATCTCTACTTCCCGTTGTAAGCAGCGGTCCCGTGTGAACTGCAAAGCCTCTTCACCAAAAGCTTCACCTTCCTGCATCTGCCCACCAGCTCCAGGTCGAGACCCACGTGGACACTGGATACCTATAAATAACAACTAAATGTAATTATCTCCATAGCATTCACACAGGATGCTTCACTACAAAAATTTAATTTCACTTATGAAAAAAGTTCCACAATATTTTTCAATGAGCCACTATTCTGACAATGATTAGATGAGCTTCCAGCACCAAAACTTTTCCAATTAATATCAAAATTCAACAAATTGATTTATATGTAAAAAAATAATTTTCTTCTCAAATCTCGCATTTGTTTGCTAGGTTGAACTCAGTTAAGGAGGGAAAGGTTCCTCAAAATATGATCCATAAGATATACAATTTTTGGTGAAATATATTTCTAAACATATAATTAACGTATATTGAATAAGGAGTCCTTCTGTACAAAAGCCTCAGACACCAGAGTGAAGATACTTAAAGTGAAGTTAAAAAAGGAAATAACCAAAGTTCATATCCAAATGAATAGTGAATCAGTGGAACGCACTCCGAGTGATAGTATTGAGAAGACCTTTACTTCCTTCAAATACCATTTATAGGTTTTTCCATTTACTTCTCCGAGTGTCCACTAGCACCAGACAAATAAGTCACGGAACATCTTAGCTGTACACAGGATACTCGATTCAGGCATAGCCATTGTTAGCCACAACGGTTAACAAAACTACAATAATTGAATATAAACAATTACTAGTTCATCATCAAACTATCTTCTTGTGTATATAATGTAATACTACCCATACATTATATAACTGGATTAATGAAAGGAAATCTGTTGTCTTAATGATTCTCTCTCTTTTGGAAAGGACTAATTCGACACACAACTCTTGCTCTTCATCTGAGAAGCTTTCAGACAAAGACAATATTTGCAATAAACTCATAGCATCCATCATGGATGTGTTATTCACAGACCAACCTAATCTGAACAATGCCCAGAGCAGTCCCTCCACTACGAAAATTGTCAGAAAGAGACAATTGTGGGTGCGCCTTGATAGACAAATGGACCAACCATATCCCTGCACTGGTGCAACTTCTCAGTCAAAAGGAACATTTTTGTACTCGGAGTGGTGCACGAGTGCAGACTCAGAGCAGCAAATGGAAAATATCATTAGATAGATACCTCCATCAAACATCACATTAAAACTTTTGTGCAATTTAAAACATAAAACTATATCAAACTTTTCACACTTGCGGTATGTATTATCAAGTATTGAGTACAATTACATGAAAACTATGATAACTATGTCACCTTGTTGTTGCTACCTACATTACTAAATAAATTTAAAAAGTTGCTCACGAACACCTTCAAAACAGAAAAGCTTCTGCACTTCAGAGCAAATAAGAACTGAATAATAAGAAAATCTTGTGCTCACTTAAGTGCACAGCATATCTACTGAGAAAAACAAATGAAAACTACATAGGTCATACAAATTTTAATCTCAATATATCTGGCAGGAGTAAACAACACAAGCAGGGTTTGAACCCATGTTCTACTGCTCAACGGTATCGAGGTAGCGAAGACACTACCACTAGACCACCGCTGTCAGCATTATCTCCTTCAATATTTTGATTCAGCAGAAAATACTAAAAAAAACTGAAAATTTTACCTGCTAATAAGAATGTTACAAGACGTGTCTCCTTGGGTATATACAAACGGAGTCTCGACCCTGATGTGACGAACTCCACCAAAGCTTCAGTACGTTGAGCTCTTTGAAGGGAAGGAAAAAACTGCTTTGCTCTATTGGGATCCTAAAATCATAATTTTTTTTTATTAACAAACAGAAAATCTTTCATACACCAGGGTTCAGTCAGGTCTCATTGTGTTTCATTAATTTTTGGGATTAATAATTTTGCACCTTTAGGAACCACAATAAAGGAAGATGGGATTCTTCACATTCCCCCATAGACAGTCGAAACATGTACAACAAAGAAAATTAACAACTAGTTAAGGAATCCCCAAGAGTATCGCAGGATGTATAAAATATTGGACTTCTGTTAATTATGTCAATTTTTATATCTTGAATTGTTAAAAATATTATACAACCTTATTTAGACAATTCAATATGTTATGTGTTGGAAAATATCACAATAAATATTAAGAATAATCCAAATTAGATCACATTATATAGTTAAAATACCAGTGCAGTGTGCCACGTCAGTCACAAAATAAATAAATATTGAAATATTTGAAAAACCAATACCAGAATACATACATTAATTTATTCTAAAAGAGGCTGTAACATCCCTTATAGTGAAGTATTCTCTCTGCCTGAGCAAAACCTAAAATAATATTTAAATCAACAAGAAAATGTGCCACTCTTTTTCACGTATTTCATAATAGAAATCTCATGTTTTCTTCACTAACATGTAGATTTAACAAAACCATAATTTACTAAGAATTAATGCAAAGTTGCATTGTATACTCTTGGTTTCCTAATTCATTCACTTTCTTTTGAAAAATCAATAGTTTCGAAAAACATCAATGCCCTGAAAATTTGTCATTTAAGGAATTGCACAAAATGTAACGCTTCACAGTATAATAAGTAAAAATATATTTTCCAGACATCTTAACTTACAGTAAAACAATTGAAATAAGTTTGTATTCAATTTAAACAATTGAATAAATAATCTAGTATATATGATTCTTCAAAATTAAATACAGCAGTAACAGTTGCAAAGTTAAAATTAAGCATAATTCAGTTTCCTCTACGTTAACAACAAAGCAGTAAAAGGTTTTGAAATTCTACAACCTGTTCAGTTCTGTCGTATCTCACAGTACCTGAAATTAGAAATCTCTGTACACTAATCCGACTGGTTAGAAGATATAAATAGAATTAACAAAAATTGAGGTGTGCTAAATATTAGTTGATACTTCGCTGCCCAAAATTTTAATATATTTTAATAACATAACCTTTCAGTGCATTGTCATCAATATCTAATTCTAAGTGTGTCAAAAATGACATTTCAGCAACAATGTCGGCTTAGCAACCAGCCCTCAATTGATAAGCATCATGATCATTAACGTGTAATGTTATTAAGGTAACGAACTTCAAAAGCTACTTCAAACATTAAAACACAAAACATGAGAAAAATGATGTACAACCAACAGAGCTTCAGAGAAGAAGATAAATACAAAGTAATATCCAAATGGTGTTCAGGCAATCAAAATCACAAAGTAAAATACTTCAGGAACCAGTGGAGTCATTACAATAAATATTAATTAAGTATAAAACATATGAGTGAAAAGGGCTCTAATGACCTTGACATTGATGAGCCCTAAAGCAGCACAAAAAAAATATTGAGTGATTAAATATTAATTGAGTAATTATTTAAAAAATGTTACTAGCAATTTTGAACTGCTGGTTTGGGAACAAGCATTTATTCACTTTTTCAAGAATAGACCAACAAACATCAAGGTTCTGTTAGAAAACTTATATTTTAAAATTTGTTCACCCACTCACCAATGTAGGAACAAAAGATCAGTCAGCAGGAGATAATTCGAAAAATAGGAGCAACCTAGTCCAGGTGAATTAATTTAATTTGTGTGTGTATGGCTGACTTCACTCAATTCAAATTTAATTTGAATCAAAATCACATTCCCCAACAAAAAAACTAAAACACTGGGATAGTAGTAAAAGTATAGATTCACATCTGCCATGCCTCTTCACATTGAGAGAGAAAACAAAAAGAACTTAAATGGTGAATACTCACTCCAGAAATATCTACAACACGATGAGAGGGTATATTCTTTTTTGCATGGACCCCTTGAGATGCTTTTTGAGCCTTCAACTCAGCAGACAACAAAACATCATAATGAGATGACCTCTGGTCATCATCTTGACGGTAACGAACAACAGTAGCCAGTCCTTTTGCAACCAAGGATTCTGCGACATTCCTATAAATATAATTATTATTCAATAACCCTTCTTCCTCATATAGATTTTGACAACTTGATTAACTAGGATAAAAGTAACAAAAGATTTACCCTAATAACTAGCAACTGGAATGAGGTACAGAAAAAAATATTTTTCAACTACCAGAAGTATTTACAAAGGACTACCAGAAAACTACCAGAAAAAATTATCCAACTACCAGAAAAAAGATTTTTCTACTACCACTTACTGTCCTCCAATGGTAACAGTGCAACAGATTTTCTCTGGGAAATTGTCACGAGCAGCCTGAATGTAATCGACTACCACATGCACTCTCTTGCCAATCAGTTTCTTTCTCAAGAACTCGCGAGCTTCAAACATCCATGGGATATCATATAATGGACGGAATCCTTTTGGCCGTGGAGGCGGAGCCACAGGTTCACCAGGTTTTTCTTCACTGGGTCTGTGAACAACAAACAAGATGTGGTTGGTTTCTGTTTACTCAACTGAGATGCTATTATCAAAAAAAGGTACAAATGAAATTACAAAGAAAAATATTTCAGGAAATAACAGTCTAAGTCACTATGCTAAAATATTAATCAAGGGATGTCTGCCACACACTCCACTTAATATTTTAATAAAATAAAAACAGGAACTATTTTTAACTGTAATAACTTTCAAGTTAATATGCTAGACAGCGCATATTAGAATCATCATACCCACAACAACAAACAGTATTAAATATTTCCCAACAATAATACCATATATATTTTTAACGGCTAATTAAATGCATATCTTGGTGCCTTAGAAGACAAGTGGGAAAATATTAATAACATTTTTAGGGTACATAATTTTCAACTGAAAATAAAGTAACTGAAATTATGCAAAAGTATTTTAAATTCAGCTATTCCTTACAATTATCTCTAGACAGATCTTGTATCAAGTACTGAATTATTTTTTGAGAAACACCTGATATTTCAAGAAATTTTATAATTACTTCTTTGATCGATATTTGAACATCGTTATGACCATCGTTATATTGTCGTTCATTCATATGCACACAATAATATCAGTTAAAATTAAATTCTTTGACGTAGAGCTCAACAAGAGACACAAAAGTGAAAAGTAACATAATTTGGAACCAAATGCTGGTAATGTCCTATTTTTACATCTGAGTCACGTAAACAGAAGTTTACCCCTTATTTCTAACTAAATTTCACTTCACTGACTCCAGTTAATTACAAATAGAAAGGTTCAATGTGTAATTATAATAAACATAATTGACAGATCAAATAAAGAGTTCACAAAAGGGAATTAAAATTGTAATATATGGCAATACAATTAAAATGAATATTGCTTCTAAAAAACACCATGTTATATAATTATAATTGTACATTCTCCATCTTCATTTTAACAAATACACCAAATTGGCGATGAAATAGAATGTTTTCAATTACCTGCATTTTGGAAATCTCTAAATAATTTATCTCTACTTGGTCAAACAAGCCTCAATGATTTACAAAATTCACAAAGTTTATCTCAAACTCAAAAAGGCTATAATCTACAAAGATACATTATTTTCAATGACTTCTATGCTTAATACCAAAATTGAATAGTTCCTGTAACACCAAGAAATTCTAAAACAAATAATATAAAATAACAACAAGTGGCACCAACATGAATTCATTTACAAAATAACATTTACAACAATGTGTCTCATTTTCATCAATGTGGAATCAACTTTATAAAAAATACAACAAAAACAATTTTAACCAGTGAAGAGAATAAATTCCATCTTTTTCTGGTAAAAGCATTATGTTATCTATGAACAAAGTTATTTCACATGTGATATTCAAAAGAACATTTCACTGCACATCACATTATGTAAAATAGTCATTCATAAATCATTTACCTCCACAAAATGTTTAAATCTTTAAAAATCTTTAAAAATACCTTATCTCGCGCGGCGGACGAATGCTGGCCAAGAATATCTTCTTTTGAGTTCCATCAGCAAGTTTAACATTAATAGCATCTCCATTAATAACCTCAATTACATTTGCTGAAAATTCTTTTTCTTTGCCAGTTACCTATAAATAGAAATTGCACATTGTAAAATAAAAATGTTCATTTAAAAACAAAGAATATATACAAAAAAAACAAGTTAAGACAAATTCATCATTGACATAACATTAAAAAGTAAAATACAACTAATCTTGTTTAGAAGTAAATTTTCCATGATATGATAAAAACAATATTTCCAGTTTTGACCAAGGAAAAACAGACAAGCAAGTTTAAGATGAAGGATAAAGAATTTAGGTTAATGTAATAAGTTCTCCAATCAAACAAGTTTTCATATCAATCAAAGTTCAATTTAAGACATAAGATTCAATATGATACTTTATAACATGGGAAGAAACTATATTCAAGTCCAACAAGATATAACTTGACTAGAACACAAATTTTAGTTCACACCTGAGGCCCTATAGGTTGGTACTCTTTCCACCGTCTCAGTTTTTTTTCTTTGGCTTGTCTCTCTGCCGCACGCAGTTTGTCTGCACCAGATTTCATGTAGGCCATACTCCAATCCACACAATGAGCAAAACCTTGGCGAAGCAATTCTTCAGCAATATTACCTTTCTGAAAATAAATTTGTGCAATGTTAAAAATCAATTATTCCTCTAACGCTCAAAAATCTAAATGTCAAAAGAATTCTCACCGGATGTAATATAGACCCCACAAAATTATTATTATTCACAGATTCCAGAACAACTTCAACATCACGTTGCAAAAGCACACGCTCCACAAAAAACTTTGCCTCTTCAGCAAATGGAACTTTAGTCAGCAAATCAGGTTTTCCTTCAGAGTCCAATTTGAATCCAGGACACTGCAAACCACATGAATATTCATTTCGCACAATAATACAAAGGTATACATCACTGACAATAATTTACAATACAACCCGCTGTTCCCAATCACAAAGAGCTCCTTAAATAAATATAATTATGATTCAATAGCAAATAAGCTTTTGATACAACATATCCCCAAAATACATACTGCATTGTGAAATGATATCACTGCTCAAGTTCACCAATTTTTCAAAGAATACCTCCTCTGACAGGAAATATTTTCTCAAAACATCAAGCTGTTGGTTCAACTTAGGCATTTCATTGATATTTCCTCTCAAAGTTGTCAATCAAAATAGTGTACATTAATTATAAGAAATTCATTACATACAACACACTACTACTACCACCTCTGATTTAACATTTCAAAATAATATGAATCAAGTTTGGCTAATAAATGTTTCCCACGGTTAATGGAACATAAAAATATATTTTAGCATTCAGTATTACTTGAATAATTTGTGATATAATTAAAAATTGCATTAAAAATCCATTCTATAACTATGTACACAACATTCCTTGTAGTATAGAATGTAAACAAGTATGTAAACTTGTACAAAAATAGCAATTAAAAACCTATAATGAATTCAAAAACTTTTCAAAATATATAACTATAATTCATGGCTAACTTACCCGTATACCCGAAATCATAAGAGTAATATGGTAGAAATCAGGAAGTAGGAACGCACGAACAGTAGAACCATCTCTTACATGTTCAATCACAGCACCCAAAGGTTTGCCAGCACACTTATCAACAAAAGATCTAGGATTCTCTGTGTTCCATTTAATATCTCGCACATGTTCCTACAGAAAATATGAAAAAAGATACCAAAAATTGTATCTCTTAATAATACAAAAGTAAAAGACAAAAAAATAAATGAACAACTCACACTGGCACCAGTTTGGGCCCATTTGCCCTTGCCAGCTTTTTGAGCGGCATCTTCAAGTTCTGCCAACCTTTTTCCATCAGCTGTTTGGCGTACACTATCTCTCACACTTGCCAATCCTTCTGCCAGCAGAAGTTCAGTCACATTTTCCCCAGTTGTAACATCTATAATACATGAAAAACAACTTATTACTACAATTCTGGAGACAAAAAAATGTACCAAGTGAAAAATTATTCCAACTCCACAAAACAACAAACCTTTTCCAATGTAAACACTACCATAAACTCTATTTGTATTGGGTGAATTCTCAAGAGTGAAAAGAACTTCCTCCCCCACCAACTTTTTCCTTAAGAATTCACGAGCCTCCCAAGCATATGGTTCATCTTTTTGATCTTCTCCCCCTCTAAAATGAAGGATAAAAATTATAAGAATCACTGTGATATAGTTCATAGAACTTTTCATACAAAACCATAAAGTTCAAATTAACTAACCCAACACCAGGTCTTCTGGCTAACTTAGGAGCAGTTATAAAAGATAAATTTATTTGTTTTTCTGGGGGTGGGCCACCTTTAGGTACTCCTCTGATGATTAAGGAATCCCCCGAGAGGATCTGAAAGGAAATAAGACCAATCAATACACTCCTGTACGTCATAAAACAGCCCATATGTGATTAAAGCATGCTCCATGCTTTCAAAGTGCATGCCAACAAGGCATGATAATTCACACCACCAAGTTTCGCTATATAACCCTGCACTGTATGCCGATTTAGACCTCTAAATAAAAAATTAGCGTACACATACACGATTTAAGTGTTTGTGACTTACTTGTTTCACAATTCCTCGATTAACTTTAACTGGCTGCTGTGGAGCACTCATGCTGCTGGGCCCATGCAATGAAAAAGGTCACAGTCGTGTGACGTCACTCGCGTCTTCCTGTTTTGCTTCGAACGTGTAAAGATATTTTCTTTCAGAATACAATGATTTCGATCGTAATCTCGCTCTGGTGAGTTTTGAAAATAAGGTAGATCTAAAGTCTCTACGAGGACAGGTATACCGAATCAAACAGGAAGTTCATTTAAGCCGTATGCTGCTGATGTGGCACGAGAAGTGTGAGATTTAAATACCATCTGGTGTCATCGACTTCAAGTTCTCATTCACTAGGGGGCGGTGCTTTAAAATTTTTTAGAAAAGACGCGATCCGTCGAGAGCAGGCATACCTCACGGGGATACTATGCGCAAATGAATAAGCCCCTCGAGAAAGAGTCCGAAGATTCGAAGACGTAAACACGATAAAGAAAATCTATATTTATCTAAGGCTCTAGTTAATCTCTTTAGAGCTCTAGTTTAACGTGAAGGAAGCAAAAATGAATGGAAAAAACACTTTTGCAAAGGATTTACAATTAAAAAGTCATTATTATTATTGTAGATTACATTAAATTATTATTTTCAACTTTAGTATGGCCAATTGTGCCCTTCAAACCTGAATTACACGAGGCCTAGTAGTCTAGACGACGCTAGCTTAAAAATAAAATATTTTCCAGACTGCGTCACCCCAATTGGTAAGTGTACTTACTATGGTGGGGAGACCAAACACAGTAGAAATATTTTATCGGTTTCTTTGTATAACCATCAAAAATTTTGATCGAAACCAAAATCTATGGTTCAAGCTAAGAAGAAATTACGCTATTCCTCGTTAGAACGTGGATTTATTTGAATAAATGATCTCACGTGTGCCTTGTTCAATTTTTAAAACACCCAATTTGTTACTTTTAAATAAAATACAAGAGTGAAACAAAAATGAAAACACCTTTCAAATGCTAGACTTAAATACAAATATGAAGCAAACCTGACTTCGCCGACTTTGCTGGGTGATTTGATACAGGAATATTACGATGAACAATGTCCTCGATTGGTAACGCATTAGTACGTCAACCTGTTCAGTTGGTAACGCATTATGCACGTCAACCGGGACATTTCAAATAATAAAATACTATTTTCCGCACTGTATTCAAATTGTAACCTTGCGAAATAAAATCCCAAGATTTCCGAACTTTTGAAATGTTTTTTATGTTCGCCCAACTGTGACACCCATACATAATAGCAACCGAATAAAATCACTTCCCTATGAGAACCACACATCAGAGAAGTGAACCCTCAATATTCCTATCCTTTGTTTAACAACAATGCAATGCGATATTTGTTTAATGCTGCAAACCAAGGTCGGTTCGTGTACTTGTTCTCTCAAAGGTAATAATGCCCGAAATATATACCGAATATGTAAGTAAAATACGTATTATGTACGACACCAGTCATGAACATAATCGTTTATTTTGTACACATCGACTTTTTGCATTAAGCAAACATTAACAGATAGAAATCAGGTTAAAATCTTTTGTGTTAAAACTAAGTACATCATACATGACTGAAACAATGTAATTGTATTTTTAAAGAAGTAAGAAAAGAAACAATGGAAAATGTTGGGAGTTTATTCGAAATAACATTATAGAAAGACACTGCATTTGCAAGTAATAGAGATCAAATGTCAAATTAAATATTAATTAGTGTGGTTTCTATATCGGGTTGCTAATCACAATAATATTCTAACCATTTTTAAAAGAATAATAAGCTCTTATACCTAGATTTAGGAACATCAATTTGTTTTTTGCAGTAGAAGAACAATTCCACCATGATCTTCATCACACTCTAGCGACAGAACCAGAACACTGCGAATGCATGTAACTCTCCTCTCTATCTACTCAGTTCTATCATCAACGTACAAGTGACGTTCAAGCATTGTGTCCGCGTTTAACCTTCTACTTTGAAACCATTCCTCTTCCATTTTCACTGCTGCAGTAGTTGGTGGCGCATGGTTATCGCCACTATTTTAGCCGTATTTTCTTTCTTTTCCAAATCAATGGCTGCTGCAAGGGAGCGTACCTTTCTTATGATCAAACCCGATGGAGTCCAGAGGGGACTAGTCGGTAAAATCATCAAGAAATTCGAACAGAAAGGATTCAAACTCGTTGCGATGAAGTTCATGTGGGTAAGTCAATCGTATGCTGCCGCAAGCGTATCCCTTTGTTTGAAATGCAGGATTTTAATAAGTTTTTACATCAACAGGCTTCAGAAGACCTTCTCAAGAAACACTACTCTGACCTGTCGGCACGTCCGTTTTTCCCAGGTCTCGTAAAGTATATGGCCTCTGGTCCTGTAGTTCCTATGGTATGTATGTGGTGTTTGTGGTGGTCTTAAATTTTGTATTGAAATTTTTACTTACTTAATTATGTTGATAGGTATGGGAAGGCCTTAACGTAGTGAAGACTGGTAGAGTCATTCTGGGTGCTACTGATCCCAAGGATTCTGCTCCTGGAACTTTAAGAGGAGATTTGGCCATTCAGGTTGGCCGGTAAGTGATAGCAATTTTTTTTCCATTTCCTTGTGTATTTAAAAGGAACGGTCAAGTAATGTTATTTTCTTGTTTGCAGGAACATCATCCACGGGTCAGATTCTGTGGAATCTGCACAGAAAGAAATTGCCTTATGGTTCGACACTAAAGAAGTTATTGCCTGGAAACCAGATACTGAGGCATGGGTTTATGAAGATTGAACTACAGTGGCACTATCCCATTCCATAATGCAGAACAATTAATGTCTCTTGTGATCCTGTGAAAATTCATTTTTCATCTGCCTCAAAACTGTTATTGTGTATGAATAAAGTTGTCTTAATATTTTTAAATGTTTCATATCCAGTCCAGAATTTTCCCATGTCTGTTATCCTAAGCTGGTCACAAGTGTTGAAACAAATCAGTCAACTGCTAAAATACTGCCATGAATCTTTTGTGCTTGGACTTTACTTATGATATAAATTTTATTTTATTTGTGAATTGAAGGAAAACTGCAAAGTCTTTTTGAATCTTTCAATGGCTTATGTCTTTCACTATAAATTGTTTCTATTGATCAATGTGTCTTGTACATTTGTTTGATCATTACTTGTTCTTGTACTTCTTTGTGTAATTCGGATGCTTTCTTGCTTCACAGCCTTCTCAAAATTAACTGAAATTTGTTAAATATTGTTTGATAGTAGCATCTATCTTTGAAAGTCTTCCTACTAAAGTTATTTTGATTTACAGAAAGATCAGTAAAATATTAATATACCAGAAGTTTTGTATATTGGTGTACTATATAAGTTACAGTTGAAGTAATCAATGTAATCTTGCAGTAGTTATGTCCAATTGAGGTAAGGAACCTTATCACAAAATACATGTAGTTATTACTCCCAGTTTAAGTGAAGTTATTTTCGTTTTGTGTTGACCAGCAAAATTCACTATTCAGATCCAACATTTATTCTCTATAAGAGATTTAAGTCCAATTCTGCATGTCAAAATTCAATGGAACTTAATGCGTTTCAAATTAAAAAGAAAAGCAAATATGAAATGCTCTATTAATAAGAACCTGTATTTTTTAAAGCATGAATGCAAAACAAAACTCCATTTTGTTGTGTATCAAGTTTTAAAGTTTACCTTATCACATGATATAGATAGAAAGGTTTATCTTGGCAGCTACTTTTCTTTTACGTGTTATGTGAATGGTCAAAAATATACAGGTAAGTATTAATAAGGTATTTCATATTTACACAGAATATTTTATTAAAAGAGTAATTCTTAACTTTTTAATATTTTTCTGGCCCATTCTACTTGGAGTCGGACTATGATAAAACAGCACATTTATTAATGTGTGAGGGTTGTATATTCAAAGGCACTCTGCATCATCAAGGATTCAAGAGAATGACAAACCATTTTCTAAATGAGTGTATGCCCCACCCTTATGGTGAGAAATATCTATAGATCGTACATCAATTCAGCAAGGTTGTATACTTTTTACTGTGTGAAAGTTGCAATGCTACCATGATCTGTTCTGCAGATAAAAAGATTTGAACTTAAGGGTGCCAGATGGTATTTTTCTCTAATTTTTGTTAAAAAAGGAAAATAGTTGTATCAACTAGCTTAAACATTTGTGTGAGAGTACATCAAACAATTCCCAACCTTATGCATATAAAATATGTTATCGCAGTCACAGGTTAGTGATTGGGAACCAGAGTGCACACTCCCTCAGTGGAGGTGGTTGGTGAAGGTACTCCAATTTTTAATTTAAATGTACTGTTCACGTCTATTGACACCTAATATAATGCTTTATATCTCAAACTAATCAATTTAAACATGAGAAAAATCCAATTTTCCAAAAGAGATAAAATGTTGAAGGGAGTGTCTTGCAGTTGGTTTCATTTGCGCACCATTGGTGTGTGTAAATACAAACCAATAGTGTATATGTTGAAAGTGTGCTCTAATTCTACTATTTACATCCATTTTATTATCTAGAAAAGTAAAAAAACAATAAATATATGTGAACGTCCAAAAAAGGGTTGCTAGTTTTACTTAACTTTTAAAGCATGTTGGAAACTTAAAATACATCTCTTGCAATATGTTTTTGGATTAGGAAACCTAACTCTCATATAAAACTTAAATATTTAACCACACATTGTAAAACTCATGGTTAGGAGTCCTACAAAAATGTTCCGTATGTAATGTGGAACACACATGACAAATACACCCATATTGAAGAAGGGAATTTTATTCAGCATACTTCAAAATAAAAGTAAGAAATATGTTAAAATTAAAATGTTAAAATATGAATTCGCTAACTGCTAATTTTAAATTAATAAAGGAAAGAACAAGTAACGCCAATAGGATCAAAACTTGTGTATTTCAATGAAAGCTATTATTATCGCTACTATAAAAGATTGGTTTTATAAAAAGTAAAGTATTAAGTAAATATTAATAAAATTTCAAAAACCTCTTTAAATAATTTTTTTAAATATTTTCTTTAGTCAGTACATCTGTTCTTTAACCATATGATCACATGGAGGACATTTTTATCATAAACATCATCTGTAATGTGCACTTATGAAAAGTACCCTTTTCTTTTGAAAACTAGATAATCAATAATATTAAATTGTTTAAGAAAAGCATCTTCATTTTTTCGGAGATATACAATTAAATCTGCCCTTCAAGCAAATTTCATTCCTTTTATTTTGAAAATATGCCAGTCATTCCATTCAGAATACCTTTTAGAAATAATTATTGCTTTTAGGAATCAAGCTCGATCGTTTTTTAAAGTCATGCTCAGATGTGTCTTGGTAAATTCTGTTAACAATTAATGTTTCATACATAAGTATAGAATAATATATGTATGTTACAATTACTAACAAGTAAATCTAAATAATTATATTTTTCATTCACTCTTCACATCCAGATATTGAGGATGAACATTTTGGGTCATAAAGCAATATTTTATGAGAACTTAATAAATATCATTTAATATTATTTATATTATTAATAGAGGTTTTCCATAAAATAATTTTTTAGTTAAATTGAATTTTGGTCTCAAAGCACTTAATTTTTTTCCCAAAAGATTTATAAAAAGGAAATTTTTGAGTCAAATTAATAATATGCATATTATGAAATGTTTTTAAATTTCCACCTAAGGAAACCTCTGATTGAAACACTACATGTAGACTTCAATTCCTTGAAAAATTTCTGACCAGATGGGTAGTTTTTGTCTGTCTGTGATGGTCTTTCATTAGTTATTCTTATGCCCTTTCATTTAGTTGAAAGGGTCATTGGAACATAAAATATTGTACTCTCTTGCTCCCCTGAGAAGTTGGGAAATATACAAATCCAATAGAGTGCATTGGCTGGCTTAACTTTTACTTTCAACAGTTGTTTATTATCATTATTTTTTAATTAGACAGTTGTTTAGAGATAATGCATGTTCAGCTCAATCCAAGAAACATCGAGTACAATTTCAATAAATTATCTTAATTTAAGTTTCATGTAAATTTTTAATAAGTGTGTAGAGTGAAAAGGTTATTGTAATTTTATAAATCAAGCCTTTGTTAGCAAGTGGTTAATTCTTTGTTTTCAATCATTAAAATTACTACCACTCAAAAAATAATAATCGTGAAAAGGAATTCTCTCTGGAATTTATTGTCTAAAATTTTTTATGTCAATCAATAATATTTAAGTTAATACAAAAACATCTTGAAGTTACTTTGCAGTAAAGTAAATTCACAATAAAACCCACAAGACCGTGACAATATTTGAACACAACTGTTTAGGATAATTGTTTATGAAGAAACAAATTTTATTTTTAATAGTCAATAGTACTATTGTTAATATTTGAATTCAATACAAGTGGTTATCAGAAAATCATGTTGTGGGTACACGATTTCAAAGTTACTGGTTTAGCATTAAAAGGGAAATCACTGGAAGCTCGCAGCATTCACAGAACTCCAAAACATTGCAGTAGGTTAACATCTGGATATCATTTTCAAAACTTTATGATGTCCCGCTGTGTTATGGTAAATGTAAATTGTTAACATTGTTCTTTACGATTGTAAAAACAAATATTGAACAGGACCTAGGTTGCACATTTTATTGCTGTTTAAAAAAGGGTGTACTTTGCAGCTGGACCCTGTAGTACAGTTATTTAAGAAATACTTTTGGTTATTAACTTATCAGTCTAAATTCTTGACTGCGTGTACCAATAATTACATGGCACCTTGAGTTGGTCTCAATAATAAACAAAAGTTGAAATGTTGGCGATCTGATGAAGGATATAATTATTGTGACCTAAACACAAGATATCACATGCTATCAATTTATTTTTCAAAACCAATTCAAATTAATCGTAACTTTTAAAATGAATAAACTTAAAATTTGAGATTAACCACAATAGTATCAATGGCTGAGCTACCCCTTTATATAATTGACTTTTATATAATCCAACTTTGCCTGAAGGAGACATGGGGGCAATAAACACAACCATGCCGAGGATTATACAGATAATAATAATGAAATGTCAGTGAAGAAATCTTTTTAGTAAAGCAAGGAGTGTGTGACGCTATTCTGAGTCAGTCTGAACAATGACAACTGTTTTGCGATTATTAATGCTAGGAAGAGTCGAGATATTCAATTCTCCAAAGAAAGGGTGAGATTTACTTAAGATTTGAATCTCTCTCTTTCCACCTCAAAACCTATTTTATACCCAACTGGTATAGGGTGATAGAGCACACACAATCCATCTCTCAGTACAGAAATTTACTTTATTTCTTTGTGATACAGTTTGGTACAGATATGGGTGTTTCAAATTTATTTCACATCTATGGAATATAGTTTCATGATAATCATTTTTGTTCAGTAGAAATGCCTTCTTTCAAGTGAAAACATTTGTCTAATTCAAATAAAATGGCATTAATTCTGTGCTCCCTTCTTGAGTTGCAGTCTTTAAAGCACTTGTAATGAGAATGCAGGGCAGATCTCTCATTTTCCATAAGCGCTGAAGTATTTAGAAGAATATGTGTGACATTTTCCACTACCTAGAATCCTGGAAACATACAGACAGTCAATATTAAATTCAAGTATTTTAATGGGCGTTTTTCTTTGGAATATCAACATTATTTGCATTATAGTATAAACAAAATAATTCCCCCAGGGTATTTACATCTAGTAAGTACGTGTTTGGCGAACACGGGGCCCCGAGCAGAGTCCGGCATTACTTCCACTTACTTGTGTAAGGCTCCTTCCTTTCTCTTTCATGACCTTCCTTGGTCACCTCTTGTTCTTTTCGATCCTGACGCCATTGGGGCTAGGGTATCTTTCAATTTCCTCTTTCCTCTTCTTCTTTTTTTTAATTTAATGTTTTAAGTAAAGACTTGAGATATGCTGGGATTTGAGTTTTGAGTTGTAATTCAGGAGGGTTTTTAGTGGGTATGGCTGAGTTATTCGACGAGTCCCACACGCGGGGAGAGGCATGTTGGCTCTCCCTAGTGCGTAACTGCATTTTACCTACCTGTATAAGTTTTAAGGGCTCTAATGACCTCGATGTTGACGAGCCCTAAAGCCCCACAAAAAAAATGAAAATACTACACAAGTTAATGCAGTGTCTTATAAATACAAATTTATGACGAAAAAGCAGTTGAAAACTGTGCATGTCAGTATGGGGACAATTAAGAGACAAGGAACCATCACATCAATTCCAATCACAATGTTTGAAGGAAAACCAGAGAAAAAGGTCCCAGTCAGAACGGAGCTAAGCAACCATACCCTCATTGAATACAAACTATGTTACTAAGCATACATTAAAATTATCTCGAGAGGTTGGATAAAACCTTTAAGGCGTAGATGTATTCAAATGGCAAATAAGTGTCATTGCCAGAGAGCAACATTTTGCAATCTGATGTGGATTACATGTTGTTCACATTCTAGAGTAAGAAAACAGTCTAAAATTGTACTCTAGAATTTAGCGTAGAGTGACACCAGTGGTATCAACGAATGCTCTAAGAATAAAATTTCAAACAAGAGTTTCCTGATCAATGATGAAATGCTTTGAAAATTCCTTGTGGATTATCTCCAAAACCCAGAGAAGTGGTAGTATTATCCACGAAAGAAAATGAAAAGCCTTCCTTTCATTATAGAGAAGGTTCAATTTTGGTAAAAATGCCTCGATCAGCGGCGCTGTCCAACTGGTGGTCCAGAAACTTCTTTTAACAAGTTATAGTATATTTTACATTTAATTTTTTATCAAGCGTTGGGGGCTCTACTTTGTGATACAAATATGTGCTGTCTGATTTAATATTTAATGTGGCATGGCCGGTGAGAGAAAATATAAAAAAAATTCCAATTACCCCGTCATACATTGCAATTTAAATATAATAAAAGTTTCATTTAATATTGAAAATACTTTTTAAAAAATGAAGAAATATACTGTTTAATTTTCCAGCTTGAAATAATCTAAATTTATTGACGAGATAGTCAAAATATTGTGTTACAAATAAATAAATATGACCCAATGTGTAACATTTTACCAAATCCCATCCTGTGTCGGTCTGATTGATGGAAAATGGCCCTTGAGCAATGATAAATTGGATAGCACTGACCTCGATTTTTATAGAAAATTTTTTATTTTGCTATTTTTATTTGATTATAAATTGTGATGAAACAAAATTATTATGTAAAGAACCAAACATTGCAAGTTTTATCCTGTTGAAATGGAGAAACTCTGACTTTGTAATACTGTGAAATGGGTCTCCCAAAGTGGAATATAAAGATAAACTATTTTGTCAAAAACGTAGTTACAAATTGCATATGACCCCGTGGAGGATAATAAACTAATTTACTCTCCGGAAGCAAGCAAGAGACCATCCCATCGATTCCGATCAAGGGCCCTAAGGCAGAGGCGGATTTAACATTTCAACATCTAACGATAAAAATAGAACACGACATGAAGTATATTCAAAGCTTAATTGCCAGTTATAATATCTGCAAAGTATTATTTGTCAAAATACATACCTATTAAGAATTTATTTTCATTTCATTGTGAGCGAACTATACCCAGCTTGAATTTCCATGTTGAATTATTAATAAATTGATTGAATAGTTCCCCACAATGTCATAATTCATGTCTCCTTTAAGCCCAAACAAAATAATTTGAAGAAAAAGAGCTTTATTTTGGAATGTCATTAAATATGCTTATCACACAGTATAAACGATTTTTGAATTTTCGTTCACCAAAGCACTCAATGGTAACAATTATTGCTCATCTTAAGGGAAGAGATTTAAATTCAAACTGCAGGTAAGAATTAATATAACACAAATACTGATTTGTACCACAAAAATGAAGTAAGACTGTCAAAGGAACAAGAAGGCACACAGCGATATCACGCTGCAAGCTAGTTGTATCCCTGCGCACACTCTCCCAAATACATTGTCTGCATTCAGGAAGTCGTGAAAGCCATTGAAAACACCCTGGAATCCTGACACAAGCTCGATCCCACAGTCATCTTGCTTTTCTCAGATCTAATAAACCTTCAATCACAACAAGTCTAACAGTTCGGGATCCGCCTGGACTAATAAGCACAATTCGAAACCAGATGAATGAAATTGCTTTATACCGCGAACACTGCGTGGACTAACGCGAGCAACGCGGGTGTACTTCACCAACTGTCACCAACCCTCGTCTAGGGCTACTATACTCAAATTATCGCGCGTTAGTACACCAGAAATACTAAGATGGCGGACTCGAGTGGGGTTAATAGCGGAGAATGAATACTTTGTTCTTTACTTACACCTCATATACAGGCATTTAGCGCCGATTAAAACAATCATTCATTTTCTTTTCTAACTCGACGTTATGGGAAAATTAAAACTGAACGATGTTGAAAAAAAGTACTTTGTGCACTGTCGTATCCTAATCAAGGATATACTTGAATGAACGTCATTCTATTCCTGCCCTGGGACGAAGAAATCGATACTTTCGGAAATTCCCGACTATTCTTCAGCTTTGAATAAATTCCGGTGTACACTAAATAGAATTCAGTGCCCTAGTATCACGAATAGTCTAATTCAAAATAGACTTCATCATTGAAACGCGGGATCACGCATGGGATAGCTTCATAGAATTTCCTGCGGGCCAAGTAATTCCAGAACGTACTTAGGTCTTGCAACCCAAATAAATCATTATTAACGTATTATCAACAAATATAAACGTTGACTTTTAGATAATTATCCACCTCTCACAGTGAAACGTGACTTTTCTATCATTGACAAGAAAATTAGAATGAGAAGCACGACTGATCAATTTGCACCACAATTTTAAGTATGGAATAAATTATTTAATGTCATTTCTCGTGTTATCGAGAAATATTTACAATTAATTGTATTGAAAATCTTGCATTGGAATTTAAATAAGTCGAACTTTGATATAATACTATTCATTATGTAGTTAAATATATTATCTTATTGTGATTGGACAACAAAAGTACTGACAAAAAGACTTGATATACTTCATCAATTTAAGGATATTTCAACACGTAGTCAAGTATTTCTACAGATTCATCAATTTAGATAAAATATTCGGTTCAGTGCAATATTTGCAACGATACAAAATTATTTCGATCTACTCCGGATATTCGAAAGTCATCCACTGAATTAATTTGACAACGAATTCCACTATATTGACGGGATTGAATTTACTTTACTATAAAGACACAAAATATTAATTTACTGTATATTGATCGCATCAGAAGACGAGATATAAATGCTTTCCCTAAAGCTAATTTGGAAACAATATGGTGAAAATGAAGATAATTTTATGAACTAAATAAATAAGTTAAAGTTCGTTAGTTCATAGGGTCATCGATTACGTGATCCTCTCACGCCATAAAACTAAAACTATAAACACGTGCTCGATTTCAGATTTGCCGGTAACACACATTTGACAACGCCATGAGTCGCCCGCATACGATCGAAATCTTCCAGAAGGCTCTAGAATGTTCTAGAAGCTTCGAACCCTCTACCACCGGAAATGACTTGTTTCAACTGCATAACTTTTGAAACCTTATTACACAGATTTTGATTAACGTTTCTATTTAAGGTCATACTTTGGATAAAAAATTATTTTAAAAATTATATATATCTAAGTTGTCTCATAAAATGACAGAAATTATTGATGAACTGCGTATTTATTGTGAAAATTTGTTCTCGAACATTCGAGATGGTTCCATAACCGGATGCCTAGCGGCGAGCACTAGCGTAAAGTTCTGGAAACAACCGTTGAGGTTATAAAACGATCGCCGACTCGCCGGGACGCCAGACTTGTCTGAACTCTCGGTGTGTGCTTTTCGCGGTGTACTGTTATTGAATTGTGTGGTGCTAGCGATCTCGTAAGCTTATATTGAAGAAGGTTTGTTGAATTACTGTAATCTGTGAATGTGATTGATTGTAATAATGCTGTGAAGTAACTTTTTTTTTGTGAAATGTTACACATGGTAACTTGTTTTGTTTCTTAATTTTTTATTATAGAAAATGCCTGAAGACGTGGAAATGCAGGATGCGGGTGAGGTGGAGACCTTTGCCTTTCAGGCGGAGATCGCCCAGCTTATGTCTTTGATCATCAACACCTTTTATTCCAATAAAGAGATTTTTCTCCGGGAATTGATCTCCAATTCGTCTGATGTAAGTATGTTGTGTCGAGACACCTGGTTTACTGTGCTTCTGAATTTTTAGAATTTATACCCTTGAGAAATGGTTTTAATTTTCTTTTAATTGCTTTGAATTTCAGGCTTTGGATAAGATTCGCTACGAATCACTCACTGATCCATCCAAATTGGAAAGCGGCAAGGAGCTTTACATTAAAATTGTGCCCAACAAGAATGATCGTACTCTCACCATTATTGATACGTAAGTATATGTGTAATACGAACTCTTTCATGTCTTCCATTTAAATGTTTCTCTAACAAACTTTCTAATCCACTTACAGTAGTTCTCATTACTTATAACTTGTTATATCAACAAATATTAAGAACTATATCACTGTTTCCTCGACTGGTTTTTACTCAGTTACCCAATTAATGCAAAGTAGTTGGTTAAAATTACTGCTCCTGTTGTAATTGTTTGTACTTTCTGAGGGTGCTTCAAATTATCCCAATTATAAATTATACAACCTAAAATTTATGAGAAGACTGTTACTTAATTTCATAACCTTGTTTCTGTACTTGGTTTGCTGATTTGGACATAGTGGCACTTGAGTTCGTCTTATGTTTGAACCTGCCGAGATGTATTGAGTATTGTGCACAGACATTGTAGTAGAGAAATAAATTGCCCATAATTTAGGATAAATATTAAATTGTCTATTCATTTAGCTGTTCTAATTGAAAAACTGAATTTCAGATTCTTCATTATCCTTCTAATTTTAATTTTTTTTTTTCCTTAGTGGTATTGGTATGACAAAGGCTGATCTGGTGAACAACTTGGGTACCATCGCTAAATCCGGCACAAAGGCTTTTATGGAAGCTCTCCAAGCTGGTGCAGACATTTCCATGATTGGTCAGTTTGGTGTTGGTTTCTACTCTGCCTATCTGGTTGCTGACAAGGTCATTGTTGCATCCAAACACAATGACGATGAGCAATATTTGTGGGAATCATCAGCTGGTGGCTCTTTCACCATCCGCCCTGATCATTCAGAGCCTCTTGGACGTGGCACAAAGATAATTCTTCACATCAAAGAGGATCAGACTGAATTTCTGGAAGAGCGCAAGATCAAAGAAATTGTTAAGAAGCATTCGCAGTTCATCGGCTATCCGATCAAGCTCCTGGTTGAGAAGGAACGTGACAAGGAGCTGAGTGACGATGAAGCTGAGGAAGAGAAGGAGAAAAAGGAAGGGGAGGAGGAAGAGGAAGAATCGAACAAGCCTAAGATTGAAGATGTTGGAGAAGATGAAGAGGAGGATAAGGACAAAGAGAAGAAAAAGAAGAAACGTACTGTTAAAGAAAAGTACACTGAAGATGAGGAACTCAACAAAACTAAGCCAATATGGACCAGAAATCCTGATGACATCAAGCAGGATGAGTATGGAGAATTTTACAAATCTCTTACTAATGATTGGGAAGATCATCTTGCAGTAAAGCACTTCTCTGTGGAAGGACAGTTGGAATTCAGGGCCTTGCTTTTTGTTCCACGGCGTGCTCCTTTTGATCTCTTTGAGAACAAGAAGAGGAAGAACAACATTAAGTTGTATGTGCGCAGAGTTTTCATTATGGACAACTGTGAAGATCTAATCCCAGAGTACCTGAACTTTATCAAGGGTGTTGTGGACAGTGAAGACTTGCCATTGAACATTTCAAGAGAAATGCTGCAACAGAACAAAATTCTGAAAGTAATTCGCAAGAACTTGGTAAAGAAATGCCTCGAGCTGTTTGAGGAATTAACCGAAGATGGTGACAACTACAAAAAATTCTATGAACAGTTCAGCAAGAACTTGAAACTTGGCATCCATGAAGACAGCACCAACCGCAAGAAACTGTCTGAACTGTTGCGATACAACACTTCTGCTTCAGGTGATGAAGCTTGCTCGCTGAAAGAGTATGTAGGCCGCATGAAGGAGAGCCAGAAGCACATTTACTACATCACTGGAGAGAACAAGGATCAGGTAGCAAATTCCTCATTTGTTGAACGAGTAAAGAAGCGTGGCTTTGAAGTAGTCTACATGACGGAGCCTATTGATGAATATGTTGTTCAACAACTGAAGGAGTACGATGGAAAACAACTGGTATCTGTCACTAAAGAAGGTCTGGAACTCCCAGAGGATGAAGAGGAGAAGAAGAAACGTGAGGAAGACAAGGCTAAATTTGAAAATTTGTGCAAGGTTATGAAGGACATTCTAGACAAAAAAGTGGAAAAGGTTGTAGTATCTAACAGGTTGGTAGAATCTCCTTGCTGCATAGTCACATCCCAGTATGGCTGGACTGCAAATATGGAAAGAATCATGAAGGCTCAGGCACTTCGTGATACTTCCACTATGGGGTACATGGCTGCGAAGAAGCATCTAGAGATCAATCCAGATCACCCTGTGATGGAGACTCTGCGTCAAAAGGCTGAGGCTGACAAGCATGATAAGGCTGTGAAAGATCTGGTAATGCTCCTCTTTGAGACTGCGCTTCTCTCCTCTGGCTTCGCTTTGGAAGAGCCTCAAGTACATGCATCACGCATTTATCGCATGATCAAGCTTGGCTTGGGCATTGATGAGGATGATGGACCAGAAGGGGAAGAACCAAAGGATGATGCAGAGATGCCACCTCTCGAAGGAGACAATGAAGATGCTTCCCGAATGGAAGAAGTAGACTAATTGTTTCTTGGGAGATACTCTCACTTTAAAGACTGCTATCATTTTTACATCTTTCATTTTTTTCTTCATTGTATCATTTGTAAAGTTAATTATGACATGACTAGTCGTAACTTTATTTGTCATTCCATGTGCAGTATTTCATCGTTAATGTTCATAAGAAAAGCTATTGTTCCTCTGTGAATGTAAAGTGTTTATGTTTATAATAAAAATTTTAAAAATTAGTTGTTTTAAAGTATTCAATCATCCCCAGTTATTGGTGACTCTTGGAATGAACACTAAACCTAGTGACATCAGTTCAGGTAAGAATTGTGTGGGGTAGCAGGTACTTGATGTTATTTACTTATTTGCTAGTTCATTGATGAGTTGAAATAGTATTGGTATTGTAGTAAAAACTTTTGTTTTTGGTTCTAGCAGAAGTGATATTAATCTTCATGGTTGAATTTTCTGAAATAATTGAATTAGATGCTTGTAGAATTGTTGGGTAGTTCTTGTAGGTGATATACTGATGTGTGTACTAAATGAATTCATGATAGAAATTAACCTTGGTGAAACTAGAAGTTATCAAATTGATAGTTACGTATTCATATCTACTGTATATAGTTCGGACTTGGGGTATATGAATTGATTACAAAATTTATAATAGTGGTAATTAACTGGTATTCCTTTATTTACTGAAGGGTTTTTTCCTTGGGGCTTCTCAAGTTCATTAGAGCCCTTTTTTTTCTGGTGTTTTACCATATTAACTAATGATTCAATTATATGTAATGTTGCATGTTTTATTGCTATTGATTTGATGAAAATCAATTTCACCATTTACAAACAAATTTATGGAGTGGTATAAAAATTGTTTCTGAGTAAATTCCATGGTAGTCAAAGTATGCAGAGGGTCCTGGTAAGGAAAACATCTTTGGCCCTTTCAGATAACTTACTCAAAATACAATTTCCTTGTTACAAAATTTGCCCATTGTACTGTGTTCAGGCACAAATAAAATTCTAATTTAAAAAACTGTGATAGTTAAATAGTAAGTTTCATAGGCAAATCACAATTTCTAACATAACAGCTAATAGATTCAACTTTATTGAAAGCACAATTAATAATAAAAGATTATTCTAGAAATATATCGTAGGATGAACTTTAAGGAATAGCATCAACCACAAAGGTATCCACAATAAGATGAGCTTAAAGGCATAACATCAATTAGATATCATTTGTTATCCCCCATTTTCTTTGTTACTGAACTCATTTCTCTTTTGATCTGATTAAGAAAGTTGAATTAAAATCCAAGTTAATGTGCTTCGTCATGATCAAACTGAGAAATGTAACTCGTATTCATTTTTTACATTAATCCTATAAAATGTGTACTACTAACAAATCTAGGCACTTCAAGTTCCTACTTTAGTGTACAATTATTCTTTTTTTTTTTTTTTCATCTTTTGAACACAAATATATACAAAATGATCTAAAATACATGGTCATTTCTTAAATCGTTACCATCCCACAAAAAAAATTCCATTTTCATAGTTTTGACAAGTTAAACCTCTAAAATTTAAATAACAATGAAACGTATTATAATTAGTTTTAGACAATAAAGATATGCTGGAGGATTGAGATTACAAATGGAAGTTCTAAAATACAAAATGGTAAATTAGACAAATTTTGTCGAAATAAAGGCTGTAAAAGAAATTTAACATATTTTTTATTTAAAATTCATTAAAAAAATATCATTACCAAAAGTGATATTGCAGAAAAGAACCCTTCCACAAAGAAAGTCAGAGTCCTTTCTTTGAAGAAGAAGGTAGGCGTGACAATGTCGGTAGTTAACAACCAAATGCAAATAATTTTTTTTGCCAAAAATGCATTTAAAAGTTGTTTTACCATATGACATTGAGTTAATATTTATCTCTCAAGCAAGCAAGATATTATCCTATCATTTCCACTTGAAATGCCCTGGAAAAAACAGAAAAAAGGGAAACTGAGTGGGAGGGGACTTCAGAGAACGAACACAACCATACTGATTGTCTCAAATTAGCCATGTCAGAATTAAATTCATATAATAAATCATTCACACAAACAATAGTTTTGGTTATTGAAATGGGCCGGTGAGACTGAGAAAATAAGAAAATGATTTATTCCTAGGAACCTCATAGATTCTGAACTCAGATTGCAATTTATCTTCATTTATGATGGGCAATTGTGATACAATTCAAGCTCAACATGTGTGTCAGATGATAAATAAACAGATAAGTCTGTTTTATCTTAAATAGTTTATACCACTGAATTAGAAAACATGAAAAAATTATAGTAATAAAACATAAATAAACAATGGCTCATGAAAATAATTTTACCAAATTCTTAAATACTTTAATAATTTTGTTGAAAATGAAAGGTGTATGTAGAACCAGATTATATTCCTCCAGTTCAAATGAAATGTCTAAAAAATTTTACAATTCAGAACAACCAATTGTTCCTGTGTTTTCTCTAGCTAGTTCTAAGGTTTTCCAAAAAATATTTTCATTATTTCATTCAATATTTTCATCCCAGTAAATCAATAAATACTGTAATATTCTTCATTCACCAATACTTAGGGCAAAAGTAAAGGAACTATGTCATGTGGAGTGCCTCGGATCCAAACTTAATCCAGTAATTAATTTATCCTGTATAGCAAGGTATTCCTGCTATACTTTCAGATCATACACAGAGGTTAGAAATATATAATATACAAAACATAAATATACTTATTTATCGACAAAAAAGCAGTTACAAACTAACTTACTCTCTGGAAGCAAGCAAGAGACTATCCCATCATTTCCTTCATGTTAATAAAAGTTTGGCATGATAAGTGAATTTTTGTTTCTAAATTTTATTTTCAGTTTGAATCACTTAACTTGTAAATGCATTAAATGATCTAATCCAGATTTTAAATTTCTACATAATAGACAATTAATATAAGAAAACTCAATGATAAACGGTGGCAAAATGAGAATTTACAAGTGACAGATATCAAAATAAAATATTTATACATTATGGGTGCATAAAAGGAGAAAAAACTCCCCCAAAGAGGCCGTTTGTTTTGTAACCAGGATTCAAATCAAAATCAATTATTTTCTTCCAGATAGCAAAATTCTGATTTAGCCTGCTCAGCTGACCTTGGAGGGAGAAAAATTAAAATATCTCATATTAAACCCGTAAATATTTAAGTCAATTAAACTGAGGAAAAATTCATTGGAAGCTCGAGACATTATTTTATCTTATTTTACTTCCAACAGAAGAATTTCTTATTTTTATCCATGATAACAGATATCAAGAGATGAAAAATAAAATTAAATTTTTTACAAATTTTTCATCCCGACTCTCTGTCTAAACTGAGCACAATAAATTGCTGACTGTACCATCACCAATGTTTCAAATGTTTTGTTCAGAAATTTTTTGATAAATTCTTTGAAAATTAATGAAACAGAACCACTGCAGCTGGCATCACTGAGAAATTACAAACTTCCATTATTGAAAATAAAAACATACTTTTTTAGAAAGAGTTTGACAAATTCAAAACAGAGAATTTATAAATGAAATGGGCTTGGTGGGCTATACAATAAAATGAAATCAACAAATGGGTGAGATTGTGTGTGTGCACTCAAAGAACAATTATTTATGTAATTACAAACTCAATTACAAGACAGAGCATGGAGAATCAGTTGCAATCATCAGTCAAAAAGATTTTATCAAAATACAAGACAACAAGATGATCAAAAAAACTTTGGTAAAAATTCATCTAAATTTATCATGTAAAAGTGAGATAATAAAAATTCTGATGAAAATACTGAATACTTCCCTCTTTCTTCCATCTTCAGATATGTAAAATGAACAACTGTAATTTTTGTCTGCATAAAAAGTGTGATGCATAAGAAACAGAATCTGGAATCCCTTCCCTTATGGTTCCATGGATGTTGCTCTTTCTATCCATTGTAATTTATCACAAAATACCAATTACTTAACTTATAAAAGCCATGGAGTAGTTAAATAAATCATTTGTTTTTAAGTTTCTATGAAATTTATACTAGTTTTTGTCATTCAAATGTAAGTAGGACCCCCACAGGAGAAGTAACTAAACCCTCTTGGCCTCGCCAAGATGTGATTCAAAATTAACACAATCTCAGCAACAGCAGCAGATTAGGGGCATGGATGCAACTTCTATGCTTCACCTCCTATCGTTTTTTATGCCCTAGGATTGATTACTCTCTATAATTTTTCTTATGCCCTAGGATTGATTACTCTCTATATATTTGGTCCTATAAGTGAGTTTACTAATATTTTTTAAATCCTTCATATCAATTTGTTGATTTCAGGAGGGTTTTTTAGTGGGTATGGTCGAGATATTCGGCGAGTCCCACACACGGGGAAGAGTCATTATGGCTCTTCTCTATGGTGCGAAACTGCATTTTTCCCTACTTGCATGGGCTCTAATGACCTCGATGTTGACGAGCCCTAAAGTCCCAACAAAAAAAAACATATCAATTTTGAGAAATTTTCTATAATGCACCTTGGCTTCATATAAAGCACTCTTATCATTCTGGAGTATCTATTAAGCATTAACTGCTTTAAGAACAAAGTATGGATATCCCACCCAGTGGCGGATCCAAAGGGGGTGATGGGGGGATCGTGTTTTATGTATTTTACAAAATCAAGACAAATTCCTGGTGGGCGATGAGACAATCGCACCCCTACCCCCCACGAATTTGACTTGACTTTGTAAAATACATGGAAGAGTATGTTCAACTCGTTAAGTATATTTGTCATTTGATTTACAATATCTAGAACCCTGTTTCTTGTTAGCATCACCGGGATTTACATTACTTGTCACTTCTTATCCTTTCCATTGCATTTTGTCCTCTATGGTAAAGGATTTTTATTTTTATATGGAGTGCAATGTTATTGTATTCAGAAGTACGTTTCAAAAGAACCACGCAAATGCAAAATAAATACTTCCGCTGCCGTAAGTGTATTTTATTTCCACTGCCACTGTGATATCACTATTAATGAAACGGGTGATTCCTTGGAAGACGAAACTATGGGGAGGGGGGTTGACACAATAGTTTCACCCCCCACAACTCAAGATCACTTGCTTGATCCACCCCAGTTCCCATCAATTTCATAGAATTTCTATGTACAAAGTTTTCTCAGAAATAGTTTTTTAAGTGTCGAAAATTTCCGTCAAATCTCGCAAACGCAATTTTTTTTACGATTATTAATAAGTAACTGCTATGTGGATAGAGGCAAAAAGATTATGTGAAATTATGGGGAGAAAACGTTGACAAATGAGGATTCGCTACTAATTAGCTCAATAATCACGATATCACTAATCTTATCGAAGTAGGTATTATTGGTACACTTTGAATCACGCGCCGCAATCGATGAACGTCTGGCAACGGATCACTCGCGATGAATCATCGGGGGCGATTCATCAGCAGTGAACAACGCGAGAGTGAATGACCCGTTCTTTCATCCAGTGAAAAGGTGTTAAAAACAGTGAAATCACAGTTCAATTGTACTGCTGAAGTTATTAAGTTTGTTTCATCAAATTCACTTTTGAGTAACGATGGTGTTTAGGTGGAGAGAAGACCACACCCCTTTGGTGCTAGGACTTTTACGAACTCATGAATGTTTGTGGAACACCAGAAATATTGATTATCGAAATAACGCCGCACGAGAGAGAGCACTGCACGCTGTCGCTGAAGGGCTGTGTCTTCCTGTGACACCCGAAGATATTAAACTTAAAATAAAAACTATACGAACTCGGTATTCATCAGAATTGGCTAAAGTGCAGGCTTCTGAAAATAGCGCAACAAGTCCGGAAGGCATTTATGTCCCGAAGTTGAGTTGGTTTCATCTTGCCGACACCTTCTTGAGGGCTGTTTGCGTACCTAGAAGCAGCGCTTGCCGTGCTTCCTTCAAGGTTCGATTATGAAATATCTTAAATATGAATCTTGTCCTTGAACGAGTAAGTTGATGATCGGGGGGAAGGGGGGNTCTTGCATTCAAAATGTAATGCAAACTTTTTTCAATTTATTTATTTGTAAATGGGAACATAATTTTAACAATTCCCCTTTTTAAATTCTTGTATGAGGCAAATATTTAAAATAAATGTAAAATTTTTATTTTTTTAAATTAATATTGAGAGTTTTACAATGATTAAAGTTCATTTCATTTCACAGTCTCACCTGTCAGTTTCCAATTTATTTGCATTTTAATTGGTTTTGTGATTGGACCTGTTATTAGTTCTATTTATTCTTCATTAACTTCTTGCGATTTGTAGAATGAAATCATTTGAAAAATTTTAAGGGATCCCATAAAATTTTGGAAATGTATTTCAGTCCCAAACTTGAACTCATGCTTGTTGGAAAGAGATTATTTTGTTCAGTACTTGGACAATGCAAAATATTTAGTAATATATTTGAGCATACGTGCTCTAAACCAATCAAAATTTTGATAATTTGTTAGTGGATCAAGGAAGTGAAGAAACCATTAATTTTTAACTTTATCATTTCTTTTCATGAAAATTTATTTCCCGCAGGTAAACCATCCCAAAGAATCTGTTTACGTTCAGATTCATGAAGATGAGTCTTATGAAAATACCCATGCGAATGAAAGCGTTACAACAACTGATGAAGGAGAATTTGAGTTTGAAGAAATGAGTGACTCTAAAGAAGCAATACAAAGAGAGATACAAAGTCAGAATGGGATAGGATTAGAATCTGGGACCCGAGGAGTTAAACGATCTTCTGGGGATGAAGATTATCATATTAACATGGATTTAAAATCTAGAAAGCTTTCAGGACAGTTACCCAGCAATGATTCTGAAACTGAATTTGATTTATTCTGTAAAAGTTTGGCAGTGCAATTAAATAAAATGCCCCTTCAGCGTGCCTTAATTTGCCAACAGCAGTTGCAACAAGTAATGACAAATGAACGATTGTTTCAGTTATCAAATCCTTAATTACATAGACTATATTCATAATAAAACATTCATTTGTAGAATATCTCTTGTATAGCCAATATGCAGTTTTGATAATTGGGACTCAAATATGTACATAAGAATGTGTAATGTACAAACATAATGATATTTCAAAAAACAATAGGGTGGTAGTAGAGTGATAGTGTGTGAGAACATTGCTTGTACCGTGCTTCAGTTGTGAGAGCAGCACTCCTCATCAACCTGTAAGCCCTATCTGAACACAATGTATGCCCTATAATGAATACTGTAATTGTCACTAGCTTGAAAAGAGCAAAAAATATACATTCTCTTATAAACAATTTTTTGTTTTATTTAAATGATCCAATCTATCTCAATTACACCTAATTCAGGCTCAATACTCCCATTTTGCATTTCAAATTGTAGGAAGACTCGTGGACCATCTCTTCAGAAGAGGAAATTGTCTATCCTGTAATAACAGCTCCCACACCGCCAAATTTATCCCTACACCCTGAAAACAATAAATGCAAAAATAATGAGAAATTTATTATTAAAACTAAAGAAAATATTTTATATGACACTAATGAACCCGGAGAGATTGACAGTCATCATAAAATAGTGTATGTTATAAGATTTTGGACAGTAACATGAAGACAATTGATTCTGACCTCTATCAATTTCCCTTAAAATATTACGTTCTTCAATCATTCTATGCCTAAAATACCCAAACCTTTCAGACTAAAACACGACCTCATCCTGGTGACTGGAATATGGAGTGCACTGTCATCTCTTCTCTGTCATATAGAATCTACAAGACACCATCTTCTAAATAAGTATTTTCATGCCCCTCAAAAAGTATACTGAGTACTAATTTTTTTATAGGAATGTCATATGTGTATTTGCATGCATACAAACATTTGTGTGCCTTGTACATGGAAGCCACACAAAAGCAAGCACCATGCCTCAGTAGGTGTAGGTATGCCTCTGATTTGTTTCAAAATCACACCTTTTCTGCTGTAAAACTAAGGTGCTTACTATTGTAGTAGCCTTTATGATACAGGTGGTAGCTTCATAGAATGATATAAAATATGTCCATGGTGTTACTTGCAGAAAGCATTTGGTCATAATCTCAGCTCCAGGTGAATGATTTATGGGTCAATTACAAGTCAGTAATTCTGTGTGTGTTTAAGTCTGAGGAATTGTAGGTCAGGTGTTCATTTATAAGATTAACTATTATAACATAATGGCAAGAACCACATTTTGTTAAAATCTTTTAGGATATTCAATACACTCAAACTCTACAAAAAAAATTTTTAAAAAACATGTAGCCCTCAACTCAAAGTTGCACTATTTCATTGTTACCCAGCTCTTTATACCACTTCAAAATAGAAAATTATCCCGAAGATAACCAACCTGGAGCCTGGCTGGGGTGAAGACCCAAAGAGCATCTGGGGAGCAAGGTTGGTGGGACAAAGTCCTACATGAGAGATGGGAGCAATAACATATAATGTGTAATATCACTAAGTGCTAACAATATTTGTGGAGACAAACGTTTTTCTCTGAGTTCAATAAATGTTTTTAAAAAATTGACTTCAAAGAACTATGTTGATTAAGGATTTCTAGATTTAAAATTAAAAAATGTACCTATTAAAAAAAGTGGTCCTAAAGTCCATGGCCCTGCTAGAAAATTTGTTTTTAAAAAGGAGCCCATATAAAGGTGTAGAAAGAGAGCCCTGGAAAAAAAATTACCTCACTTTTGATGGAAATTTATGATACAATGTTAAATTTAAAACATAATTGTTTAAATTAAATATAAAAAATTCATTATTTTTAAGATTAATAACCAGAAAAAATGACATAACATAACTGGTTATTTGGCAATGAGTATAAATCTTATGGACAAGTTCAAATAAATTCTCATTTTTCAAAAGTATTTAAGAGTTACATTTAATTTATCTTGAAGATAAATGAGAAAAAATATATTTTAAAAATTCCTTACCAAAATGTGGAATATGCTTAGGCATCTGTGTTGCTACCAAGACACCACCTGAGAACTGAAGCAGTAGAATATGAAAATAATTTCAGAGAATTAATTATTTTTTGTTTTACAATATTTAAAATGAAGATATTGATTTTAAGGCAGTAAACACAAATGAAATAAAAAATGGCAAATAAAGGTTCTCTTGACGTATTAGACTGATGAGGCCTTATTGCAAAAAAATCATGTAATTAATGTTCTACATCTAATTCTTGTCTCCCTTTTCATTATAAAAACAAATTAACTGACTATATACACTTATTGTCATCAGGAGAAGTGCGAATGGGATAAGCTAACTGAAATGTTGGAAACATAAAAAATTTCAGGAATATAGTACTATTGAGCAGGCACAAATTTCGTGGTTAACTAAAGAACCTGAATTCACTTTGAAAAGTTTAATCTGCATTGAACTTATGAAAGTAAACTACCACATTGTACTTCATTATTTAAATAAAATTTTGCTCACAAAATCCATTTCATTAGGTTTATCAAGTATCCACCTGTGCAGGTATATGTGATGATAACACCAAATATCCCTTGGGTTGAAAATCATACAATATAATAATAATAATACATACAAAATATATACACTGATACTAAAAAGTGTTGCGCTTAAAATATCAGAATTCGATGTTTCCTAGTTGGTTTTCAGTTGATTCAGTATATCGTCATTATTAAATACATCCATAAAAAGTTAGACTTAGCCCCATAGTATGCTGAGTTTCGTCTGATCTTATGTATGTACTTGTCTTCTAAGTGTCACTCAGGTTATGTTTTCAAGTCAATTCCATTAACTCTACTTAATATGGGAGTATTTTGTAGTTTTGTCTAAGATCTAAAGCTTATTCTCATGCTGTTGGCTACTGTCAGATTAGAAATTTGACAGGAAGGAATCTGAATTCTGTTTGCTTCTCTTATCTCTATTACCTCCCTCTTTAGTATCTCTACATCAGGGCTCTAATGACCTTGACAGACCCTAAAGCCCAACAAAAAAAATCTCTATTATGTCCCTTCTTGAGTACAAAGTCAATACAATGGTTAATTCACCATCAGATGTACAGGTGAAAACAATGAATGTAAACAATACAAAGGTTCCTGTCTGGGTAAGATATCTAGCTACCCATTCACCTCTAAATCTGTTCACCATTTATACACAGGCCTATACACCAGAAGACCTGAGACACATCCCCTACAGAAGATAAGTGCTCCCTGGCAGCTTGCTGTGTTCATTTAAGTACTGGTTAAGGTTCTTCCGCATTATGAGAGCAAATGGAAAGTATATGTTGACTTTTCAAAAGCTTTTGCAAAACTATCTCAGTCAACTTTCAGAGGTTCAAACCGACATGCTTTAAAAGTTAAGTTCCTTGGAGCTAGGGTTATATAGAGAATTTGGGGGCCTTGGGCAAATTGTGAATTTGGGGCCCCAATCCTCCCAATTAGTAGGTCTAAATAGTAAAGAAGAGTATGGAAATATTTCAGTACATTTTTTTATTTTTAATATAAACAGTTAGAAGGCCTATCATACTTAGTAACTTGTGAAATGTACATTGTAAATAAATAAATTTAATGTCAAAAAAATAAATTTATTGTTGTTAACTGTTAACACTTACACTTTAACCACTTCCAGACCACATGGTGGACAATAAACTAATTTACTCTCCGAAAGCAAGTAAGGGTTTATTCTGATCAAGCACCCTAAGCCCCCCAGGGGACTTATATCTAGTAAGTACGTGTTTGGCGAACACGGGGCCCCGAGCTGAGTCTGGCATTACTTCCACTTACTTGTGCCATGCTCCTTCCTTTCTCTTTTCTGACCTCCCTTGGTCACCTCTTGTTCTTTTCGATCCCGACGCTATTAGGGCTAGGGTATCTTTCATTTTCCTCTTTCCTCTTCTTCTTTTTTTTAAATGTTTGTAGGAAAGTTTTGCGATATGTTGGAATTTGTGTTTTGAGTTGTAATGCAGGAGGGTTTTTAGTGGGTATGGCTGAGTCTTTCGGCGAGTCCCACACGCGGGGAGAGTCATGTTGGCTCTCCCTAGTGCGTAACTGCATTTTCCCTACCTGTACAAGTTTTAAGGGCTCTAATGACCTCGCTGTTGACGAGCCCTAAAGCCCCACACAAAAAAAAAAAAGCACCCTAAGGCAGAGGCAGATTGAAAATTTCATTATGATATACTTTATGAATAAATAAACAATACAATATTTAAATGTTGTAGTTCTTTTTATGTTACAAAAAGAAACCTTACTCTTTATCACTTATAGAAATTTAATAATTTCTAACAATAATTTATCAAAGAATTAAATATCAAGAATAATTAATTCTTGGGAGTTCCTACTGTGTACTGAAAGAGAAAAAGTAGTTAGTTTTCCAGTGACCACAATTCTAATTAAGTCATTTCTTGTTCATTTCATACTAAAAGAATGTTTATCATCTATCATTGGAGCCTGGGGCAAAATGTCTCCCCTGCCACTGCCTCCCCTTTCCCCTATCTTTGCAGCACTACCATCTCTTTTAACCACTTACCGAGTTCCCAGGGTGCTCATATGACCTCCTTTCAATGAGATCACTTCATGAACCATAATGAAATCAAGTAATGAAAGTTATTTATTTATATGCTTATAATTTATTTGAGGATTGGAGCAGTGGATTCTGATATTTTGTTCCTTAACAAAGAAATATTGATTGCCTTGATCTGCTAGTTTAAACAGACTTAAGGGTTTCTTGGAACATTTATTCTCTACATCTATTTATCTGCCATGTGTGTCTCATCAATTATAAGCTGCATACATTATACTTGTAACATTTGAACAGACTTGAAGATGTTGTTTTTGCCCTCCATGATTTATTTTTGATGATGTTTCCTCTCTAAAGAGCTATCAGGGGAGTCTTTATCACACAGGACTGGAATTTGTGTTGCTTCTGGGAACTGTATGTGTTGAGATGTTTGCTGGCTTAGTCTAGACTTGTATGTTGTTTAATTTTTTGCTTTATTTAATTTGTACCTATGTTAAAAATACTGTTTATACATTTGTTTACTTGTGTTCTGTGTCAATTTAATTACTATTTAATATTATGGTTTCATAAAAGAAGTTCAGAAAAATTCAATTTTTCCCAATACATTTTTTAATTCTTTTTAATATAACAAAATTCCAAATTCCTTTCATACTTGAACACACCAGTTATAGTACCATAATACCAATTGATTAAAATACAAATTTAATTTAATGCACACTTTTTATGATTTCTTACAATTCATAATAGTTTATTTTTATCTGCACTCAACCTTGACACAGTTGTGTTCTTTTCTTCTGAAACTCCATTCCCTCTCAGCTTTTTCTTTGGTTTATCTTTAGACAGAGGCAGATTCATATATACAGGTGCACTAGGCACAGGTCTAAGGGCAGCAGGGTTACAAATCTGGAATTTTTATTGATTTTTATTGTTATAGTTAGTTCTCAATATTTTCTGAATAATTTAAAGAAATGATACCAGTTTATTTTTGTTAAATTGTACAGTTACATTATTGAAAATAAAATTTGTTAAATATTTTGTAGATATAACAATAAGCTAATTATTTTATTTGTTTTTTTCACGGGTAATGCTTGTCATGATCTTGCCTCGGAATTCAAAAATCCACCACTGCCTTTGAGCACTTTGTTTAGAATTGATGAGACTTGCTTGTTTGCTTCTGGAGAGTATATTAGTTTATTGTCCTCCATTCATGAGTGGTCTCTTCATAATAGATAGAATGTATTGTGCATAATTTAATGCAGTTGGCATAAGCCATTAAAATAAAGTAGGTTTCTTTTGATCATCATGTTCTGTAGATAAATACTTTTCCCACCCCCAAGTTCTAAGGTTATTATAGCAAGAAATTAAGTTATTATCAAATTGAGCATATCTTGGAGAAAAAAAGTTACAATATATTGTTCTGAATTCATCATAATGTTATTTATTTTGACCAAAATTCTGGAGTCAGAATATTTTGCATTTGAATTAATGAACTTCTACCTGCAGTTGTTTATATCTTAAGATTTATCACTTCAAATCAAAATTAACCCTCCTTCGTAACAAAAATTTGACCTCTGAAAATCGCTATTATTTTGGGACAGATTGATCTCGTGAAATTTTTTGTTAGCTGTACTGGTATCTCAGGGAGATGTTTTCTGAAACGAATAACGCTCTCTCGCGAATAATTAAATAACAGTATCGTTAACAATGACATAATCACAGACTAATCTGACTGATCTATGCACATCTGTGGGCGGCTGTCATTTTCCCACTCCTTTACAATATTTATTTATCTGTAGCAGTCATTGTTCGCGAGAGAGCGGCACACGGACGCGCACAAGTGTGGAAGTGTGGCAGCAGTTGCAATTGTCAGTGAATGAAACTGCCAACTTACAGGTGTCTGTTGAGTGCTGGTTGAGTGTTACAAAATACTATTGACTTTTAAAGGATTATGTACTTCAAAAAGTTCTCTGGTGGAAGACTGGAAAGAATGTTTAAATTCAAGATTTAAAATAAATCACATGGACATTTAAAAGAAATTATGTGTACTAAAGCGTAGGGAATCAAGTTGCTGCCTGTTTCATATGCGTTCGTATATTACCAGCGAGATGAGACGAAAATGGTTGGCAGTACCAGGTAGTATTCGTGGTTAAAGAAAGTGATGTATTGCGATAGGTGAAACACGTATAACTTTTTGCCTATAGGTTGTCAAGCCGGATTTCATTTTAATTCGTGGGTGCTATAATCAGTTTTCGGATACACATCGTTTACGAAAACTATCAAGTTCTCTGGGTGGTTGGAGTATTGGAAAATGCCGAAAGCTGAATCTTTGAAAGAAGAGGGAAATAAACACTTCAAAAAAGAAGATTACTCGAAAGCAATAAAATGTTATAGAGTTGGACTGGATATGGAGCCATCAAACGCTACTTTGAATTGTAATTTGTCTCAAGCATATTTAGCTTTAGGAGATTTCTTGGAAGCTGAAGTTCATGCTGTAGTGACACTAGCTCATCAAACTGATTCTGTTAAAGCATTTTATAGAGCCGCGAAGGCAGCCTCTGGTATGATGAAGCGAGATAGGGCACTAATGTATCTAAAAACAGGCCTAGCAAATTGTTCTAAAGCAGATGAATTGAAGTCCTTGTGGGAAGAGATAAGTCAAGCAGATGGTAATTCAGAACCCCAAGAATTTAAAGTGATAAAAGAAAACTGTAAAAAAAAGGATGAAGCTCAAGTAGATAAAAACACATTACAAAAAGTTGATGGAAGTAATTCCAGAGACAATAAGAATAAAACTAGAAGTAGGTCTACAAGCAGAAGTAGCAACAAGGGACCTAAAAGTGTTGGTTCTAATGGCTCTTCTAGTAAGCCTTCCAGTGTTAGTGCAAAAAGTGAAACTTCTACTAAACATGAAAAAGATAGATTTATCGAAACCCTTCTTAAAATTAAAGATGAACTATTACCTGAGGAGAAAGATGCTCTAGCTAGAAAACGAGAAGCACAAATCCAACTTCAGCAGAAACTATTAGATTTTATGAAAGAAGGCTCTGAAGCTTTAATGTCGGGACTTGCCAGACAGGCATCAGAAAAGTACAAAGTGGCTCTAGATATTTTAGCTGAAGGTAACATTGGAGATTTTGATTTATTAGAAATTGATTTCATCATACTAAAATATTCTCTTTCTGTAAGTTGGATACAAACTCTGAATTATAATAACATTGTTCAATCCGTTACTTACTTAACCGACCTTGAAGTAAATCATGCTGCAAAATTACCAGCTGTGTATTTTGGACTTGGAAGTGCATTTTATAGGTTAAATAGGTTTAAGACTGCTTTGCAACATTTGAATAAAGGGATGCAAATAATTGATAAAAATTTCAAAATAACTTCACATCCTTGGCCAGGAACTCTCAAAACTATTTCTGAAACTACAAAGGATGGGTTGAAGGAATCAATCAGTAAGTTAGTGCTTGAATGTAAACCTTACCGCATACCAGATGCTATTTGTAGGTATAACAACTGCATAATTGAAAGTGTTCACCTAAGTCCATCCAGAATCATATTTTATAGTGATCCTGATTTTGCCGGTTATGTTGTGATAATATGTCAAGAAAATTGCCGAATTACATACCATATAGGTTGTTGGAAACATTATAAAGATAGTATTTCACCAGTTGGAAAATTGTCGGATAAAGAAATGCTTGGTCATGCCTGCCTCACAAGTGATTGTTTAGGGGAAGGGGATCTGCAATCTTTGATAGTATGTATAGAAGTGTATGGTGAAGATGGTAAAATAAAAACTTCTTGTGTAAGAGAACCCTCAAAAACTGATAATGTTAATGAACTTAGGAAGGAAAAGAAGAAACGTAATGAAAAGGCAGAGAAAATTGTGAAGGTGAAGCCTAGCCGTCCTAGGGCCAGAAGAATTATTCCTCAAAGTGCAATTAAGAAAGGGAAATCAAGGTCAATGACCAGGGAATTTTTAGCATGTTTGCAAATACTTGTGGACATGAGAAGTTTAAATTTTGGTTTTGATGAAAGTTTGTTATGGAATCCAACAAAGAATTACTTTGGAAGAAAAGATGTAGCAGACACTAAAACATATTTAACAAACAACTCTGATGAATCTGAGGCTCTGAAACGAACAAAAGACTTTATTTTCACTTTCTTTTATGAATACCTAAATGATGAGGGCCCTAAAAAATTTTCTGTTGTGGAGAGAAAGTGGAGTGAGGAAGTATCTCAATATCCTGGAATAGATTTCATTTCAAAACATGATGGTATATGTGATTTTCTCTTACAATCATATCGATTTGCTAGTATAGATGACAATTTGTGTCTTGCTGATCAAATTTCAAGTGTGTATAATGATGTTCTTATAGAAATGGAACAATCTGCGTCCTTTATTTTGAGCTGTTCAAGTCGCTCTGTTGAAGACGACATTGATGTCAACAAATGTTTGAATGAAGACTCTGATGAAGATTCGGAATCCGATATGCCTGTTTTACCAGGTACTGAAGAACTTAATTTTCCAAGTACTTCTTATGCTCAATGTCTTCGGTCAAACTCGAATTTGTTGACTTCTTTTAGCAACCCATTAGATAGGCAAAGCAAAGAAAATAATTCTGACTCACTAATTCCCGGGTATCATAATATTGCTTATGCGAGTGATAGTTCCGATGAAAATTATGATGAAATGGAAAAAAGCGATTCTGAAGGTGAAGAGAATGAAGAAGAGGAGGACGAAGTGGCCACCAAAGAAAATTCAAATGAAATGAAGTTTGATGATATTGGTATCCCTAGTGAAGAAAATTTGGAGAAAGAGATGCCAGAAGTGGAAGAGGAGCTGTGTAGTAACTCCTGTGGAATTTCTATTAAGAGATCAATTTCTCCTCCTGATTTATTAAGTGAACCATCCATAACCACTGCAGCAGACCTTTTACTTCAAAATTTGATTCCTAAAAAAGCCACAAATCCCACTCTTATAGAATTGAAATCAACCATATTAACCAGTGTTGGCACTCAAACTGAACCCTCTGAGGATCTTGAGAAAACTATTGAAGAATTACAAAAAGAGAATATGCGACTTAAACTACAAAATCAGATTGCGATGGATGATAAACATAATATTATGAGTGATTTTCAGAAGAAAATAGATGATTATCAGGTTCAGATACAAGACTTTGAGCTCAAAATATCCCGTATTATTGCCGAAAAAGAAAAGGCTTTGAGCAATTACCAAGTTGAAATAAATAAGAAAGATATCAAGTATGACCAAATGATCAAGAAAAGCAAAGAACAGATGGACCAGTTGATAAAGAAGAAAGAGGAAGACGCTTTGTTACTTAAAAAGACATTGGAAAGTATGACTGAGTTAGCTAAAGAAGATGAAAAAAATTCCAGCATTATCAGTCGCATGGAAATGCAGTTGCGAAAGGCAAATGAGCAGATTTTGAACCTCAGGAAGACATTTGGAGAGTGCAAATTAGACCACTACATTATTAAGTGCAAAGAGAGACTTGCCTTCATGAATTTCATGATGAAATATATGCAGCATTTATCATTCTCAAAAATTGGTGAAATGAAAAATGCCATTGATGCATGGCAAACTGTATTCAGGGAGCTACAAGATACACGTGACTTACTTCAAATTCAGTATGATATATTAGCCCAACAATTGAAAACTAAAGCAAGTGCAGATTGTTTGCTCCAATTAGAATTGGCCGAGTTACCTATGGAACCTCCGTATCCATTGGAAGATTATAATTATATCATCTTGTTAGTCAAAACATACTTGCAAAATAATAATGTTGAAGAGCAAAACAGTCTCTTCACTAAAAATGAAATATCACTTACGAATTCTCTTGGAAAGGCAATACATCCACCGCTGAGTAGAGCTTTTATCGAGACCAACAATGATGCAAGTTATTTATTGGCACCAGGCCCCTCCTCCTTTTTTTCCGATCCTCCTCCTCCGTTAATGACTCATCAGTTTAGACACCCAAACATCAGTGAAACTACAAATGGTAACATAGCTAGGACATGGAGCAACACTCTACCAGAACCTTCATCGTTCAAAGAGAAGTCAAGTTTAGGTGTTATTGGTGCTAATTCAAGCTCAACTTTACCCATTTCTATGCCAGATAACCAATTCAGATTATTTGAACCTCAATTATCTGATGTGAATTCAGCTGGAAGCTCTGAAATATGTTCATCAATAAATCTTCCACCTGATGTGAAGAAACTGGGTGCAGTTGGAAGTGATTTCAACAAAATGGAAGAAAAGAAGACATCTTCAGTGTCGGGCTTAATTCCCATTGAAATATCAAAAACAATTCCGTCAGATATCAAAGAAAGTAGCTATAGCTCCAAATTACTACATCCCGATTTAAAAAGTGTAACTCAATCCAAAAAAGTCTGGAACTATTCCAGACTGCTAGAAGAACTGCCCACTTACTTCCAAAGGAAAAGCGAAGCAGAATTGAGTGAATGTTTGGCTATCGTACGAGAGAAAAATGGTAACAAGCTCTCTGGTCTAACAGTTCCTACTATTATAAAAAGAGTAGAGAAAGTTTTGGAAGAGAAATGTGTGAAGAATAGTGGCAGCATGGGTATGGATAAATTTGGTGGAGCTGCTTGGGGTGAAGTGAAAGAGAAAAATGTTAATTGGATTAACGATGAACTTGACAATGAATGTATCATATGTTACATGTCTATGGAAGCCAATAGTGTGACTAGTCTTCAGTGCAAGCATTCTTTTCATACAGAGTGTGTGCGCACTTGGCTTCACACTAGCAGTATATGTCCAATATGTCGCAAATATACCTGCTTGGCTGACGAGTTTCCACCTCTTTCATAAATTGCCATCTGTTCTCTAGATAGCTTTAATTATTGAATCAGTATTATTGTTAGGAATTTTAGTATTCTGTGATGAAACTAAGTATTGAAATTGCATTTCGTTGTATCACTGTTTCACTAAAACTTTGACTTGTATGGTGTTGTGCTTGTCAATGTCGATTGTGGTGGTTTGATTGTGCACATTGCATCAGTCAAGAAAAATTTATATTTTATGAAAAAAATGTAGTTTAGTTAAATCTACTATGTTTAATGTTCTTAAGCATAAACAATTTTAAGATTTTTGAGGAATTTTTTTTACGTATTTAACAAGGAATATAAGCCATGAAACTTCTATGGACTCTATTTTTGAAAACAGTTTTTGAAGAATATTACTGTAGGATCAATTTTAAACAATGTTTTTAAAATTGATTGTGAATATTTTTTTAATTTTTATAATTCAAGTATTTTTAGGATTTTCCCATAAAATTATAATTTCCTGCTTATCTTGGATTATTAGAGAGTTAATGAAACAAATTAATTTTTGTCATTTATTTTGTTTTCAAACATACAATAATTGTAGCTATTGATATTAATAAAGAGAATAAAAGTCAAACAGACTATTATTTAAGTACTTTTAGTTGTGTCCTTTGTATGACTCCATACGTCATATGAATTGAAACTATGTATTATGTTAAATTACATAATCGTTATTGGCTTTTACAAAGATTTCTAAGAAAATTGCATATTTCATCTAGTTGTTCAAAAGTTATGTGTTTTGGTATACATTTGTGTTGTTAGTATCAATGTAAATGGTTTTGGGAAACAATAAATTATAATAAACTAGATTTCTCAAACATAACATTTGTCACTTTTCTGAATGTGAGATGTGTATATCAACTAATAGTATGAACATTAATATAATATCATACTATAGTATACTCTATGAATATGTACCATCACATCATAATCTAATATTTTTGACATTAAAAATTTAATGTGATGTTCACATGGGAAAACTATTTACTCCAATGAAGTTGAATATTTTCCTTTTGTCTGTTTCAGTGTCTTTGTTAACTGAAGAAATAGAAAGAATTTTCTTTGTTAGTACAAAAAGGAATAAACTAATAAGGGTTTTTAAGAGCACTTGTTTATTAGTAAATATTTTTATGCTGAAAATGTTTTACATTTCTGTTGAGGAAATGAAGCATGGACTGTATTTAATATTTGTAAAAGTGTAAGAGAACAAGCTAAGTTTTGTCATTTTAAGGTAACTATATTAATGTGTCGTGACAAAATTTGTGTTCAAAAATAGTAATTAATGATACATTCTTGCATTTGAATGCAAAATATCTAAGGAAACTTGCTTTTAAAAGCCTTTCACTTTTTCTATTAGGGCACATTTATTCAACTAATTCAGTTTTTTGTTGAAAACAAGACATGTCTTAGTGGAGTCGACAAATTTGAATACAATGATGCGAGACAATTTCACCACAGTGTGTTGCAAATCAAAAGTAAATGTTATTTTCAAGGCTGGTGAAGAATAATTGAAGCAAGGGATTATCACAAAATTTATTGTAACATTACTTCAGTCTAATGTTTCATGTGAGATAATTATCAAAGATAGACTAGTCTACTTTGTTTACTTGGATGTGGTATAAGATACAGAAAGAAAATCGTATCTTTATACTATTTATTATAGTATGAAATGATGAGACTGTTAGACTGAAGGGTATGAACTATGAGATTTTAGAATCAACAGGTTACTTGAAACTTTTTGCCTGCCTTGTTAGCCATTCTAGTATTGTGCTGATATCTGTTATTAAGTGAGAACTTGTTATTTATAGTAGCACTGTCCAACTAACGACTTACAGATTATAGTACTTTACATCAAATATTTCATCAAACCTATACTACACAAATATATACTGTAATAATTAATATTTTACATGGAATGTCTGGTGTGAGAAAATAGGAAATTGTGTTTGGAGTTATCCCCTCATACATTGCTATATTATCGTAATGCATATTTAAAATTTTTTTTAAATAAAGAAATATACTATTTAACTTTTCCAGCTTGAAGTAATATAAAGTTGTTGTTGAGAATCAAAATATAGTTACTAATACATAAATATGACCCATTACTTTTATTCATCGGGCAACATTTTACCAAACTCCATCCCGTGCCGAAATATATAGAAAATTGCCCACAGGTGAAGAAAGTTGGACAGTGCTGATCTGTGGCAAGGTTCTAATGTTTTATTGCTAATGAGTAAATGGTAATAGACAGACTTTGTTAGAGAAAGGTGAAGAAACTCAGCTGAAATGCTGCTGAATGAGGAGTTAAATCTGTTTTATTTTGATGTACTGTTATAAGAATACAGGTTCCATAGAAATAAATGGGAAGTGAGAATTGATGAGAAACTGATAATTTTTGGACAGGCATTTACATATTTACAGGTTATTTATGTATTGACAAAACATGAACATGTTACATAAATGCACTTCGAACAATTTTACAGTGAGACAATATCTGTGGCTTCCAGTAATAACCAGGTAACTGTACTTGGAAAGTATGAGTCTGTTTGATTTTATGTTTGCCAAATTTAATTGGTATTAGTCTAATTGATTCAAAAACTTACTATCTTCACCAATCAAGCAGAGGAAATTTATGTACAAACTCTTTATAAGAAGTAATAATCAGTTAAGTTTCACAGGAATAAACAGGTAACTACTACACAAATTTTCTTAAAAAACAAGATATTTACACACACACATATAATTTAAATAAATAGGATAAAATCTCAATGAGTTAAAGTAACCAGGTAACTTTTTTTCTCATTTATCATGGTAAAAAAACTAACATTTAAGTTTTTTTATGTAAAAGCGTTTTTTTTTCATCCTAGCTATGAAGTATTAGAATAGCACACTATACCAAAGATAAATGTCTACGTTTGGAAACTATAGGATATTTTAGGAAATAGAAAACATTTTGGAAATTTTAAATGGCAGAAACTCAAAAGAAAAAAACTACTTACCTGGTTGCTGTTGTTAGTCACAGATAAGTTTTAAACATTTTTTGGTTAAATGTGAATTAAATTTTAAATAATTGTATAAAATAAATGATAATTGATTTTAATAAAAGAAGTCAATATGAATTTCAATTTTACAATAAGTATTCTTAGTTCTAGATATAATTTCCTCTTATCATTTATCACACTATTGCTATTCTAACTGATTAAATTACAAATTATTTTAATGTATACTGTTATTGTTTCTCATTATTCACAATAGTTTATATCTATATGTACTTATACCTTGTCACAGTTGTATAAATTATATCTTAACCCCATCCCGGTACATATTTTTCTTTGGGTAGATTCGTAAATAGGTCCACTAGGGTGTCAGGCCTAGTAACGAGTGTTTCATTAATAATAATGTTATAATGTTGAATTTTAAGTGATTTTAATAGTTATAATTTATTTTGGGAATAATACCTTGATATCAGTATATATTGGTTAGGTAACTTCTAGAAATATTAAATCTTCTTTTGTTTTTGGGTCCTTGATCGGAATTGTTGGGATGGTCCCTTCCTTGCATTCCACAAAATTACACCGGCAGTTAATTCCAAAATACAGTGAATGTTATCCTTATTTTGATAAATGTGAGTAGCTGATAAAATAAGGTTAGTGCTTTAGTAATTCAGTCTTAAATGCACCCCCACTACATAAATGTGAGGATGAGTTAGAGGGTTTAAATCCCCATCTATACATCAACAAAATCTTTGGTGAAAAGTTTATAGGTAAGTTGATGATAAAAAGATGATGAGAATTCTAACAAATGATCACTAACTCCTATTTCAAGTACACTCCAGGAAATAATACCTGGGTGCACCACTATTCACTAGGCTGTGCAACCCATAACCTTTAGGGTGAAGGTTTGCCATCATGTTTAATATACTTTTTCTTTCAGGCATTAAACATAATTTTTACATTCTGATTATTACTTACAAAATAAATTTTGTCATTACTTCTTCTAAGTAAATAAATTTAATTTTTGTGTAATTTGTTTCAAAAAGTTTTCTCAATATTAAACAGAAGATTAGCTCTTATATCAGGGCAATATTTTGTTGTAAAAAATGACTTATGAATAACATAATATTAAATATAAATTATAATAAATTTCATTGTAAAGATCTTCATGTAATTAATTAATTTCATTAATAACATTAATTTCGTGTAATGGCTATGTGGTTTGAATAAATAAGTACACAACTATAAAATTATTTATAAATAATAAATGATTTATTGACATAATTTATTTCCTAGAGCCTATTGTCTTATGTAACAGACCCATCAATTCTTATCACTGTGCCAAGAGAAGAAGAAGAGAAAACACAGACCTGGATGAAACTACAGGGATTACATGTTCAACTTTGCCAAGATTGTGTTAATATAAAAAATATAACTATAATAAATAATAAGAAATATAATACTATAAGCATGCTTTAAAGTGAATTAGTAATTTAATCAGTTATTATTAGAAGTGACAATGGCAAGAGAAAGTATTTAAGACATGAAAATTAATGCATTCACATTTTTATGCTCAATATTAACTTTAAAATAAAAATTGAGATAATATTTAAAACTGATATTAAGTTCTTTTATCAGAAGCAATATAATTCAGTAGCAACGAGTTTGTATATAATTCAGTAGCAATGGTGCACTAGGAAGCTTTTTTCTGCAGCTATGAAGAGATTCATTTTATATCTTTTTCATTTCTTTTCAAATAATATAACTTGTTTTTATCCCTCCATGTTGGTTGCAGATTAGGGGTGAAGGCTCATTATGACTAATGTCCAAATGAATACCGATTAAAGAAAAAATATTCCTCTGTGTAAATAGTTTCCAAATGTGTATTTTATTATGAGTATATTTCTGATGATTATTTTGGAGAAGGTAAAATGTGTTGTTAAGCTTGTAATATTATGCACTTGTTGTTTGTTTAGTTGAGCTGTATATGATATATTTATATTAAATGATATATATGTTATATTTGAATGTATTCAAAATGTCTGAGAATCAACTTGAGTGTATTATGCATTATCATCATTTAACAGATGTTGAGAATTTAAGAAATACTTTAAAATCATTAATTCAGTTGAATTATTTCATCAGCCCATGCCTGCAATAAATCCCATCCATGTTAGAGATACAGAATTTTATTGCAATTTAACTCACTAGACTCAGAAGGAACTTAGCATATTTTATAGGAATTTAATTTAAATAATCAGTGTCACTAAAGTACAAATAAGTTTTTCAGTTTGCTCTATAACTGATTGTGTAGCAATAAAGAAGTTCTTTGAGGAATAAAATTGTATTCTATACTATTTTACTCCTATAAGACGATAAAAGAAGAGGAGTTTCTATAGTACAAAAGGAAAATTTAGAACAATAGAATTTATTTTCTAAAAGAAAATGAAACATGTCTAATTTGAATACATTTCACCAGTATTGCTAGGAAAAGTAACTATTTTTTAACATCAATTTTTTCTATTGATAATTTCCTCATAAGGAAAGTCAATCTTCCACTGATATTTTAATGCTTCTTACCAGAAAAATGAAAACAATTCTTCCCGGAATAAATTAAAGATATATGCATTTTTCAGTACGAGTCAAAATTGGGGCAAGTACAGAAGCTACAGTTTTCAAAAAATATCCAACATTCCAATATAAATAATGTAACAAAAATACAAATTTAATTTAGTGTAATCAAATTTAAGGATATTTTCACACAAATTAATTTTTACTAGAATATCTATAGAATACTCATGACCTTGAACCAGTCGTCAGTGCTACAAAAATAAGAAATTAAATGCTGTAGAAAACAGTAACATATAACTAGTGATAAAATGAATAAAGTAAAGTGAAATGAGTATTATAAAAATATTTGAATTTTGAAAATGATAGAAGAATCTACTTGAAAACTGAATAACATATTACGAGATGATGCGAGTAACATGGAAACATAAAAATATCGATGGCTAATTACTACTATTTTTGTTAATATTTGTTATTTTTTATTATTATTATTATCATCATCATTATTAGTATTATTATTATTATTAAGCAAGATAGTCAAGAAGAAAATTGCTAGCTAACAGATTTCAATGAAGAATTACTGTAAAAGGACTTGAAATAGCATAACTTATTTTCTAAGTGCAATAAGATTTCATTAATGCATCTTTACTGTTAACACTTGTACTAATAAATTTGGAATGAGTTCATAATTTAAATATACTAATATTGTGTATTTTGAATTATAGAATAATTGTTCTTCATTATTAATTACAACATACCACTTTTTTTTCTTCTTTACTTCAGAGAAACTTTATATGAAACATCACAAATATTACATAACACATTTTTTCAGATGACAATCCTCCTCCACCTCAGTTAACTTCTCTTACATAAATTTACAAAACCTGAGACTTCATCTCGTTCATATTGCTATGTATATAGCTTTTAATAATTCATTGTCATTTAGGCATTTCAATGACATTTTCTTCCCTGTACCGATAAATAAAAAACTTTATTGTAAAAAAAGCAGTTACAAACTGCGTATGACCACGTGATAAGCATTTTATCTATGTTTTAAGCAATAACTCGTTACACATATACTGGAATGAGTTGTTATGACATTGCTTCGTTAAAATGCTTACTTTAACTTGTTTCAATGGGATACCTGTAAAGTAAAATATTGATTGTAATTCGTTATATATTTCATTCAAATTTATCACAATGTCAACTATAATATTAAAACATAAAAGAAAAAATTACGTATTGCAAGAGCAATTTTCAAAACGATTAAAAAAACCCTCGATGCTTAAAAATAAATTATACATTTAAATAATATTCTCAAAACCTTTTTTCAAGGTCTTGAATAAAATATCTTGTGTAAGAAATTGTTACCGCAATACTCGGGAGAAGAAGGTATTACGTTGTCTTTAACCTTCTACCATAATGATATCTTAATACAAACAAAGTACACGCAGTTCACCCAATGCGAAAAATTTGAAACCTTATATTACAACAACAGAAAGAAATAGGAGGTAGTCTAACAACGCTTTGTGCTTGTTGATTCGTTACCCGATGCGATCATGGTACCTTAATACACGTTGCAGCTTTGCACCACAGCAACGTACCACATATCCTACGTGAAAAATTTAAAATCCTGTATTACAACAGCATAATATGTGAGGAGGTATTCCTGTAGTTTTAGTTTGTGCTGCGGCGAGATCATGTGGCGCATTTTGTGAGCAACTAGTATAATATCGGTACTAATGCATATTTTCGCTACTAGGTAACGCTAGTGTGTTCTGCTGCTCCCAGCTACGAAGACGAATACCTCTTTGTACCTTCTGCTGTTGTAATATCAACTTTCATTTTTGCTGGAGCAAAGGAAACGGAGTCGAGTTGCAGACGATGTGGGGAGGTGGTATAGTGACTGCCAGTCTCGAGCAGTATGGAGTGCGGTTTCGTGTGGTTTTTAAAATGTGAAAAATGATATTGCTAAGTTTCTCCCTAAAACATCACCTGGGAGACACAAAAATTACATTTTTAGATTTGCAACCACACCTGACTTTACTTTATCACGCCATTGCTGTAGCAGTTTTTAAACAACTTATTACAATCTCAAAAACTATTTTCTTGCATGATTGTGTTGCCGTATGACTCATATTAATTTAGTTTTATGTGTACTCAACTTTGGCACGGTTGTGTACATAAATTCTGTAGCCCCATCCTGGCCCGGGTTTTTTCTCCGTTTTTCCTTCGGGTAGAGGCGGATTTCTTATACAGGTTCTCTAGGCTTTGTCTAGGGTCATGTTTATTGTAACAATAAATCGTGAATTTAGTGTTGTTGTTTTTCAACTCTTATGATCTTTTAACACTATACTCAGAATAATCTATAGTTCGATAATAACTTGTACATGTAAATTTACAAACATATTGACATTATATATGTATTATAACTCACAGCTAACTTTTTATCTTATCTAGGAACTTACGCAAAAAATTTTGAATCCGCCTCTGCCTTAGGGCCCTTGATCGGATTTGATGGGATGGTCCGTTGCTTGCTTCCGGAGAGTAAATAAGTTTATTGTCCTCCACATGGTCATACGCAGTTTGTACTGTTTTATGACTAGATTTATCGAAATTTAAGTTGCAAGAAGTATTGTGGCATTTAGAATTTTGAGTCCAAAATTCATGTACAAAAATTTTAACCAAATTATTAGTATATTGATGAGTAAAAATATCAGTATAAATATTTTTGCTAGTCAATAAAATAATTTGTGCTGCAAGTTATTTCTGAATTTAGTAAATTCCATTATAAAAATATCTTCCATTAAGTTGAGTATTATTGACAAATTTCCTAATGATTTATTTATCTTGAAGTATAAAAGTTGTTTTTATAAAAACAACAGACCATGAAGAAGAAAATAATGCGTGAAGAGCTGGGAATATAGAGTAAAATAAAATTATTCAAAAATATAATTAAATTTTAGCTTAATATAATATTTCCCGTCTGCATATATAATTTATACCAAATCAAACGACCCTATTTTTTATGAACAGACATATATTTACACTAGAACACAAATAAATAAAATAACATACACAACGTTTCAATCCTTGTTGTGGATCATCTTCAGGCAACGGGATCACTCCCTGAAGATGATGCACAAGAAAGATTGAAATGTTGTATATTATTTTATTGATTTGTATTTTAGTGTATACACATATGTGTTCATAAAAATTGGGGTCATATGATTTGGTATTAATAAACAGTGGCAGATCTAGATTGTAATAAAGGTGGGGGTGGACTAATTGGGGCACATTTTTGTTTAAAAATTATGCTTTTACAACACAAATTTTATAAATAATATGTTTAAATAAAATGCATAAAATAAATACACAATTAACAACCTGGTATTATTAATAACAATAATTATTTATTACAGTCTTAATGAGGTATTATTAATGTGATATTATTAATTTTATTAATATATTATTAATAATAACTATTTTATTAACAACAATTAAAACTAATAACAATTATTAATTTGGTAACACTTTTACAAAGTATGCCATTTATCAACTTTAATTTAATCAGTTAAGAGTTCAAGTTCATATATTATTCATTACAAAATGAACCGCTTGAATGGTTAGGTTTTATTGAGAAAATCTTAAGGGTTTTTAAAAAACTAATATGATATCCAAACTGCTGTTATTGTCATCTTCTAATAGAAAAGTAGAATTTGATGAAGGTTTAATTTTTTTGAGACTATTAAATGTATTTAAAGTCTTTAGTGCGCTTTTCTAAAATTTACCAAGGTTCCCTTAGTAAACTAATTAGGGAACCTTGGGAAATTAATAACTAATTATTGAATTTTAACTTTAATAATTATTTTTTCTGATATTAACTATTAGCTTTTCAAAGGTAAACTTTTTATTAATTAACATTTTTCATTGACTTTATCAAGTAGTGCTCCAGGAGTTGTAGGCTAGGTTTTTTTTCATCAACAGATTGAAATAAGTAGATTAAAATTACTTTGTAAATCATTTAGTGAGAGAAATGTTGTCACGAATGCATGTGACGATATATAAGATCCCCAGGAAACTCATTTGTTTTTAGGAAGTCAATACATAATATATTTTCATTTCCCCTGCTTCAGAAGAAATAGTCTAGTTCATGAACACAACACTCGTAATAAGACTAATATTCATTGTCCTGGCATGTCAACAACACTTTGCCAGAGAGGTCCTTATGTTCAGGAATAATTTTGTATAATTCCCTTCCTAAAAATCTAAAAGATATAAAATTGAATCTCTTTAAATCCGTGGTTAAAAGCTTTTTTCTATAAAGTGAAAGAAACAGATTTTAATAAAAGAAGTTAATGAGAGTTTCAAATTCCTAATAAATATTGTTTTCCACATTACTTCAGATGATGTAAGTAATGTTAATATCTCTTATACTTTATCACACCATTGTTATAGTACTCTAGATACTGATTATATTCCTTTTTCAAGCATGTTGATTTTGCTCCTTTTTTTTAAATTGTTTATTTGTAACTGTATGCAACCTTGGCACGGTTGTATACATTTTCCCAGTAGCCCCATCGTGGCCCAGGTTTTACTCTGGTTTTCCTCTGGGTAGTGGCGGATTTCCCTTGGGCGGGAATGTCATTAATACTTTTGTTTTATTAATCTCAAATTTTTAGTGCACTAATATCTACAATTTATTTTGAATAATTAATGCATAACAGTATGTATTTATTAAATAATTTCTTTTGTAAATATTAAATCCGCCACTGCCCATGTACTCTTGATCGGAATTGATGGGATGGTCCCTTGCTTGTTTCTGGAGAGTAACTTAGTTTATTGCCCCCCAAGTGTCATATGCAGTTTGCAACTGCCTTTTTGACAATAAAATTTGTTTATTTATTTATTCATTCCAGTATTCATTGCTTTTCAGTTTCGTATTTGGTATACAATTCTTATCCTATTGAACTTAATCAGTAGATTAAGTGACACTACTACACGATACTATGGGTAATCTTCAATAGGTTCCAAATAATGATACTTTTCATTACTTTGAGTTGACTTTTGTTTAGCTGATGCCAGAATATTTAGTTATGATAGAATACAGTTACTGCACTAATGTGGATTGTTGAACATGACATTAGGAAACAACTTTGGCTATAAAATGCTATGTTGGGTATCGATATATTTGTGCATTTGCCACTTGTTTTATTATAAAAATATTATTTTGAGGGAAGTGTGTGGAATATTCCTTTTTTTTTTTTTTTTTTTTTTTGNTTTATTGTTTTACCATCTATGTTCTTTTCAGAAAAAAATTTCATAATACATAATTTATTCAATTTAATTCTTTAACGATATTTTATTGAGACTTTATATAAGTCATGCAAGGTTACTTGTTTTGGCAATAACTTTGTAAATAATTGTTTTCTCACACCATTCTTTACAGGAAGGTATAAAATAATGCCTAAAATCAAAAAAATAAATTTTCTAAAAGAGTCATGTAAATTGAAATGCAGCCCTTTTAAGGTTAAAGTTGAGCACTTTAAACCGTGTAAATCTCACCAAAAGACATGTGATAAAAAGAAGAAAAGTAAAATTTCTGTTTTAATTAGGTAGTGATGCCTAGCAATGTCCAACAGCCTGCATCTTAATGATTATTTTGCTTCTTAGAACACTAAAACTGGATAAAATCTTTCATTGTAATAAACTAATTTGTCTCAATGTGTTACAATTTAATGAACTTGGAAAAAATTAAAAGCATAGAATCAAAACCAGGTTTTATTGTTTTAAATATTTTTATGGTTGTACATAGGAAACAGCTTTTACCATCTGTCTCAAATGTTAAGAAAGGATACATTTTTATTGTTGATCATATTTTCAGCCACAATATTACAGAATTGGGACATTTTTGCATTTAGGCAAATAAAACTCAATTTTTTTTTCTTGTTATGCCAATATATTGATAATTTTCATATCAGGTCATATTCATATCATCATGGTACTATGTGATGATATAAACTTACATGTGATGGTTTGAATTTACAATGTGATAATATGAACTTACAATTTCTGATGAATGGTGCTGTGTGATGATATGAACAATGTATTCGTGTTGTATACACTTTTAGCCAAGAAGCAGATATGAAAAATATCGAAGCATATATGTAAGAAAAAAAATTGGGGATTTACTTGGCCTTAACGCAAAAATATCTCTATTGGATTTTTCTAAAATCATTACACTGAATAAAACTTATAAATGACAGAATCAAACTAGTAAATGCCAGTAACTGAAGGAGAACAGAAATTAATAACCAGATAGCAATAGCACAAAATAATTAGTGACCATAACCATTGAAGTAAAATACTGTTACAATGGAGTCACTACAATAAATAATTAAATAAGAGATGTTGGCCACACATGCCACTTACATTATTCACCCAGGACCATTTTGAGAGCTCAATTGCCAACTCCTGCAAGCTGATCCACCACACTCTTCAGAGATATTTAACAGAACCTCTCCTTACCTTCTATTTTCAAGGGTTTTCCATCACCTATGACTACTTTCAACGAGATGCAATCTCTGATTAAATCTCTTGATGTCATAAAATCAGAAGCAGCACCTTCCAAGAACGAAACATCTTGATCCTTCATTTTTGGGTTTGATGTTTAAATAATAAATATATCCATTCAAATTATAATTATAAAGATAAATTCATCCATTCCAAGTTCAATTGACTGTAGAAAGGTTTCATACTTCTTGTTGTGTCTGAGACCTCTTAGATATAATCCTGCTATGGCAGAGTTAGGCAAAATATTTTTTTTTGATTCCTTCAATTTCTTATTATGCAAGTAAATGAGGCTTACGTACTCTTGCATGGAGATATCTTCAGTCTTCTTAACACTCACTTCTATGAGTGTTTATTTATCTAAATGCAAATATAACACTTCCCACTAATTTAGCAACACATACGATGTATTAGTCAATGATATTTTCACTGTTCAACTTTGTCATAAAACTTACCACTCACTGAAACTCTGCATATATACAATACATATACAGGTTTATAACATTACTTGGTACTAGGCAATACTAATAATAATAATATACAACTATACAGTATATACAAATATACAATACAATCTATGTGACATTTTATTTTTAGGTGTTACGTGTCCTCCATCATATTCTTATCTATTCCATAAAGAGCTTTATCAGTTAGATAATCATTTAGTGCCTTTTCGAATTTTCTTCTTTCTAAGGATTTTATTTTGGATGTCAACTTGTTAAAGAATATAGGTCCACATACATATGGAACTTTATCCATGGAGTTGTGAGCGAAATGTTCAACATGTATATCCATCCACTCCAGCCTGTGTAACATGTATATGTGCTCAATATGTATATCCAGTCTATTATTATATTTGTGTATGTTGTTGATTTTAGTGTTCCTTCTTTGATTTTTGACCAGCAGAATTACTTTGAAGAGATATAAAGAATAAACTGTAAATAATTTTTGTTTTCTAAACATTTCTTTACAAAACTCTAGAAAGCTTAATTTAAAAATGATTCTAATACACTTTTTCCGTAATACAAATATCTTATTTAAGTGTTTTTAGCTGCCCCTCCACATATTCCAATTTCATATGATAGATTTGAATACACTGTACCAAAATAGAACATTTTGAGCATTTCTAAATTGCAAAATTTACCAAGTTGCTTTATTAAGAAGATTTGTTTGCTAACATTTTTACAAAGATTATCAATGTGTTTGTCCCAAGCCAAATTATTATCTAATGTAACTCCTAGAAATTTAAGTTGGGCTACTTGATTTATAGAACTACCCACTGATGTTAATGTTTGTAGTTTCTGAATTAATCTTGAAATGGAAATCAACAAAATTAGTCTTTTTTAGATTGCAATTAAGGTTCAAGTTTTTAAAATATTTTATGAAGTAGTCAATACTGGAGTTTGTGGTCTGTTGTAAATCAGAAGTTGTGTTTTCCCAGCAAATTAATGATGTGTCATCTGCATAATTAACTGCTTTTGTATTTTTCGGAGTTGGCATCTCATTTACATATACAATAGAGGTTTCAGAACAGATCCTCGTGGGACACCTCATTTAGTAAACACCATTTGGAATTATATTTTATGACAGTGTTTCCATTTTTACCATAGATTTCTGTACATTGTAAACAGTTTTGTAAATATGATGTAATAAGATCATAAGCAACTCCTCGAGTGCCATAATTATACAATTTATTTAGCAGTATTGCACGTTTTACACAGTCAAAGGCTTTGGATAGATCCATTATTATATTTACTACTTTGTTTCCTTTATCTAGCTGAGTCATTGCTTCACGTATGAATTCCGCCATGGCAGTCACTGTAGAAAATCCCTTTCTGAATGTTGAGATATGCTTAATATTACATTACCATTTAAGAAGCCATTAATTCTCTCACATATTACCTTTTCTAGTACCTTACTAAATACAGGAAGCAATGTAATGTGTCTATAATTTTCTATCTCTGCTTAACTGCCATTTTAAAAAATAGATCTGACAATATATTTTTTAAGCAATTTGGAAATACTCCAGTGGCCAGTGAAGTATTCATTAAATATACAAGTAGATTTATTACCACATCTTTATAGTATTTAATAATTTTTATGGAAATTTCATCCCAGCCTGACGTGTTTTTATTTTTCATGTGGTTAATTATATTATCAATTTCTCTAGTTGTTACTGACTCCAGAAAGATAAAATTTTGGTTACATATGTTTTTTTGCTGTCATTTTTTAATAAAGTGTGTGTGATGGTGGGGTTTATATTGCTTAAGTAATAGCTTTTAAAATATTAGATATTTTTACCGGATAATTCTCAGATCTATTCTTATAATTCAAGACTGTGTTTCCTGGTTCAACAATATGTTTTGCATATTTATTGATTATATCCCAAGCTTCTTTCAATTTATTATTAGACTGAATCAGTTTATCATTAATATTATTTTCTTTTAATTTTTGAATTTCTTTCTTGTATTGTTTTTTACAAAAATTATATTTTATTTTAAAGTTTTTCTCTTCAGAATTCCTATATAATTTGTACCAACTGTCCATTTCGTTTTTTGTTCTTTTAATGTTGGTGAAGTTACAAAGGTATCTTTTGTTTTTGTGGATATAGTTTTAGTGACTTCCAGGCAGCAATGCTTATGGAATTTTTGAAAATTGTCATAAAAACATTCCCACGTATCATTACAGTTTGTGAGTTCATATAGCTCTTCCCAGTTTTCAGATGCCAATTGAGCATTTAACTTTTCTAAATTCTTTTCCCTAGTATCCCTGAATTTAATGCATTGCGTATTCCTGTTATTAATGATTAAGTTAATATCTAAGATTTGTGGAAGGTGATAAGATAAATTGTTATTCTCTAACATAGCATCATTAGTATTGTCCCTTGCTGTTGTAATTATGTAATCAATGCTACTATTGATATTTCCAGTTATTCAAGTTGGGGAAGTTACACTATTTTTCAGATTATTTTCAATTAGTAATCCTAACTGTGAGTTTTTCTTTAATCTCTTCTCATTTATGTTTAAAGAGTTTTATAACTATCAAATAGCTTTTTCAAGTATATCACTATTATTTTACTGCATTAAAAATATGATGATTTACTAATTGTAGGGAGTTGAGAATTTTATTTTTAGTTCTAGATGTACTCTCACAAAAATTGTTCTTTCAAGTGAATGTAATAAAATGTCAATGATTGAGCAAAGAAGCACACATTTATCAGTGAAGAGTGCTTAAGATTACTTGGTAATTTAATTAAGTTTATATTAAGTATTCCATTCATTGTTCATATCAACCTGCTCTGGAAGGGCAGATTTCTTATAATTTTTCTTTGCTGCTTCAAGAAGATAATCTTCCTGAATATTGACTCTCTTGTACATGGAAGTGTATACAGATCCTCAGAGAAATTGAGCCAGAAACCTCCTATGTACAAAACAGAACAATAATCATTGAAAAATGGTAATACATGAACAAATATAAATTGTATTATAATGATAATAAACTTACTGTGAAAAAATCACACTACGTACAATTGTATTGGGGGACTTACATTATTTACTCTGAAATTCCTGGTATTAATACATAGTTGGTTGTGCTAATAATACAAGACCTGATTGATGGCAACATCAAGTTTCTATTTTTTCTTTTTAAGCTCCTGAGAACCTTTTAGAATGTATAACACATCTTTGTAACATAATCAAAAGGTGCTGAAGTTGTAACAGCAGTGTTGATTGTTACAAATTCAAATTCTTATGGCACTTGCTCTTAGAATGGCTTGATAATATATTATACCCATCCCATTTTGATCATTTTTGTCAGAAGGGAGTATGGTCAACCAAACCAGTGCTCTCAAATTCAATATTCACATTGTTTAGGATTTACTGGTTATGTAAAACCAGAAGAAAACTTAACCCAGTTCAACTGAGCTGGGATTCAACACATCCCCTCTGACTCAGCTTTATATGGGGAGCACTGTTAGTTAATTATTTATTATCATATACTTTTGTGGTAAAATCCTTACTTATATGCCAAATTTTTCCAGCCATTAAAAAAATAATTTCCAGTTATTCTTAATACAAGAACATACAGGAATTTACACAGACCCAAGGAATAAACTGGGACCCTTCCCCTCTCTCGACAACTAACTTATAATTGAGAATCATTCAGAAACAAAGTAGGATTCCATATTACTACCTTCTCCTCTTACGATATAAACTAAAGTATATTCTCTTCGAACATAAACTATTTGAACGTAAGTTAGTTTACATAATAATAAATTTATTGTCAAAAAACAGTACAAACTGCGTATGACCACGTGGAGGACAATAAACTAATTGACATAAGAAAATTAAATAAATTAATCACAAATAAGTGAAGTATGTTCAAAAATACATGTGGCAGCTCATAAATTATAGACCTGTGGATTCATAAATAAAAACCATAAAAATTCAACCATAAAAAAGGTATAAGAATAAATCATTAGCTTACTAATCATGGTAACAATTGGATTATTAATCCGGGTGAGGGTGCCCAATGGCATTTCTCTCCCTCTGCCGCACATTGATCCTCTGTGTGTGTTATAAAATCACGGTGTACCATTATTAATAAGCTAATTGTATATTTAGTTTTTATATATGGTTATTTTAAAGTCTGATGGAAGATTGTATGATTAGCTGATCTTGAGATTGCAAGAATTTATAAAAATTACAAGAACATTTTTTTTAGCAAAGATAAAATTATAAAACTAACACATTTTATAAATAACTTTCCCAGTAACACCTAGATTTAATAGTTTTACTAAAATAAATTTTCAAGGTTGATCCTTCCCTTCAAGGGCGTATCCAGTTCAAAATGTAAGGTGGGTAGATTTCTGAATCCAACCTATATCAAAGAGAATTGAATGCCATAAACACACACTAGCAGTAAAAACACTATTTATTTAAAAGAATCGATATTTAAACAATAGTATGTGAGGATTAGTTGCAAATTTTTCAACTACTTCTTTTACTAAACGTTCCATATGGAAATTTGAGTATCTGTCCTAACTCTTTTGCCCCAGCCTGCATACACCTTTTTTCCTTGAAAACGCAAGAAAATCGCGTTTTTGTACCTTCCAAACACATTCAAAAATGCTCAGCGACAAGTAAAATTTTTTAAACTAATTCTTAGCAACGCAGAATTAAGATAAAATTTGATGTAAAATTTGCTTTTTTAAATGGATAGGAACATTAATTTAGAGGTTCAAACGCGAGTCTATTGCTTTTTGAAGCCGATAGTAGGCATGAGCATAGACGGTGAACTGTCGATATTCGTCACTGCGATTCACTGCTCTACGTCGAGTATTTTATGGTTATGTGAGGGATGTGCGACTGTATCTGCTTATGGCAGTTGTAGTGCCCTGTGTCAGTAATTAGCCGTGCGGGATCTACTTAGATTGGTATAATTATTTGTCATCTATATCAGTCTATTTGTATATGTCACCGGTATCTCGTCTTATCCCGTGTTTCACCGTTAAGGTCCGGTGGGAGCCGGATACAGTCCTATGATGCTCCTTTGCTAATTTTGGTTGCGGCTGTCTCATTCTCGTGAAGTTCAATTTTATAGCAAAATGTCTCATAGTGCGTACCCTTCTACATTTTTCAATATTTTATTTTTTAATGAAAAAAATAGCAATAAACTACAGACGGAATGAAACTTGGAGGTGGAGTGAAGCTAGGGAGATATACAACAACAATAATTTAGCTGAGACAAAAATATATGTGGACCTTCCAGTGGTGGTGCGGAAAGCGGGTAAATAACATCAAAACTCATGAAAAATGGTTATAATCTACACATCGTCAGAATCAATTACTACAAAGTTTCTCCTTCTGTCGATAGATAGTGCTGCGAAAAATATTTAGTGAGTAGGGGTGACCATACACTTAAATAGGTTCTACTGTCTCTGAGATAGATTGTCCGTGATAACATGAGACAGAAGCAGGACAGAAGATAATGAGAGGTGTCGCCCTCCCGCCCGCACTCGCTTGTAGGAGGGAAGGTGCGCAATGACTTCGCGCAGCAGTCAGTAGTCAGAGGGGAATCCTAAGCCGATGTGCGAGAGAGACAGAGACACCTTACATTTTTCCCTTTGGACAACCGGTGCATAAGATTGAAAGAAAGGGTGGAATTTGAGTCATGCTAAGGAATGTAAACAACGCTACTCGGTGAATGTTCAGGGCGTATTAGCGCCATGTCTGAAGAATTCCGAACAATGACTTCACGATATAAGAAGAATGGAAAATTGAAATTGTCTGCGCCTCGAAAAAAGAACAGGGCTGAAGGATTGAAACGTTGGAGGGAGCATCGCAAAGAAGAAGTAAGTTTATTAAATACCTACAACAAAGTTTGTATCAAGTTACAGCGGAAAGTTTATTAATATATTTATTTTTGACCCATAAGTCACTAAGTTAAATGTATATGTTACGTACAAACCCGAATTCGGCCATTGGACGAAAAAGAAACGACCAAAACTAGTTTTGGCAGATGCGTTTTTGCCAGAATTAGTTTACTAGTTTTGGTCGCTTATGTACTGCCAGAGATAGTTTTGAGCGTTTTCAAAGTGCTCAATACTAGTTCTGGCAAAAGAGAATCGTCCAAAACTAGTTTTGTCCTCTCAACAATAATAACTTCTTACACTCGATGCCAATTCTTTTTTTTTTTAGAATTTAGTACGTTTTTTAGTACGGATTAAATGTTTTTTCATATAAGAGCATAAGAAAAAATGGTAATTACGCGCTTTTGAGTGTTTTTATGTGCGGATTGGTATAAAAGTATTAATTTTACGTAAATTCCATTTACAGTCTGACCAGGGCCGGTCCAAGGATTTTGTTTGGCAGTTTGCTTTTGGCACCCTTCCTCGACAATCTCTCTCACTACGACGCTGCCCCCTCCCAAATTTGTAACCCCCCCCCCCCCCCCCCCCC
>NNCF01132902.1:165579-178731 GCA_002313205.1 Laupala kohalensis
CTAACATACTATTATAAACACATATATGATATAAGGTACTTTTGGTACTTTTGGTACTTTTGACGAAAAAGAACGTGAAAAATAATTTTGTCCGCGTTTAGAGGAAAAATACCCGAGGGTAGAAAAGATATCACTTTGCTCGTCGAGTCTGGAATTTTTAAATCCGGTGCATTCAAAAAGTAACTAAGTATACTTGAAGTAATGTAACTTCACCGAAAATAATACAATACGGCTACCTAAGATGAATCGCCAACTTCTTCGAATTTAAGTAATATCTGAATAAATATTAATAGTAGTCACAAAAACGACTATTTGTTGTAAAAAGAAAATACAAGTTTATAACACAGCAAACTATGACACAAGGTAATATTCGTTCCACGCACTCTATATAAAGAACAGAATAGCGCCACAAGAGCAAGTGAATTGAATTGATTGCTGAGTTTGGCAAAAGATTTAAGTTTAAAGCAACCTGAAAGTTCCGCTAACATAATGAGAGGTACCTTTATCATAACGCTTGTGGACGATGGCGAAGTAAAAGCGTTGACTACGAGTGTACAAGACTTGTACCAACATCATGCCAGTTAGAGAAGAGAGCAGTTACAAACTACCTATGACTACGTTGATGACAATAAACTAATTTACTGCAACTACTTTACAGTAAACTGATAAACACAGTTTGTGTCTTTTTCTTTGTTTACATTTTCTGTGATTAAAGTAACACGAGTATCTCTCTGCGTTAGAAAGTTCAAGTAGAATCATTTCAAGTTTATACGAAATTCACTTCACTGAATAGTCAGAATTGTTGAGTTGGGCACAGTGGTTGTTTTAGGGGAAAGAGGGCACACCGGGCTCAGGTCAAAGAAAAAAAATCGTATTTTGTTTAAAAAATTTTAATTACTTTCAGACCTAGGCATTTCATTTGCTTTGGGGTGTAAATTTGTGCAGAATCGTAAATTGGAGTTGTAAAATCTGGATATGTTAAAATCACGTGACTTCGTTTACCAGTCCCAGATAATATTAATGAAGTAAATACTGTGAGAAAAGAAGGGAATAATTGCACAGGATTTATTCAAAATTTTACTTCTTTCCTTGACACAGGAAAAGCGGTTAAATTAATCTCCTGCACGCCCATGTTTGGTTCGAATATTGTATGTCAGCGCCATATTTCTTATGCACTTTTTTCGCTTTTTTCTGTTTTTTGGGTACCAAAGAAAAAGGAAGTTGTCAACGGAAAGAAAGAGGAAATAGATGTGCGAAACGTAACCGACGATTTATCACATAAAAGAAACTCGACGGAATGTAAGAAGACGGTTCTGAAAGTGTATATGCCGCTGCGCGGTACCAGGGCGCTGGAATACCTCGACACATTAGGATAGACACGAAGCTTCAGTTATTCAGAGTAATTTTCAAATGGAAATTTGTTTCTTTTATGAAAAAAGAGTCACATTCGTATGTCTTCTGAAAATATTCATTATGAAGTGAAAGTAAACTATTTTTATGTTTAAAATGCGTTTTCCTCACAATAGTCTGAGCACTAACTCTATCTTATAATATTTTATAGTTGTATTAGTAATATAGTGAAAAGAAATATAGTTATAAATAAACTTAAGAGTTTACTACTTTACAATAAATGTTGATATTAGAAGCGTCGCCGGAACTCTTGCCAAGGCGTCGCGGATCTGTAAAGTAACAGCTAACTTTAAAGAAGAGGCTAATTTACTGGTGGTTTAAATATGATACCAAAGACATTGTATCTCTCGAATTCAGTGTTCTGTATTTAGGACTCAGTATATATGTTCAGAGAGCGTACCGGTAACTCCCCCCCCCCACCAAAAAAAGAAATGGCGTACCTATGCAATCCTTTTATTACAGGATGGTGGTTATACTCAAATGAAAATCAGACATGAATATCTTAAGAATCTAATAATTGTCCCGTGACATCCATAGTAAATAAATTCCGCTCAACATAGTTTTTCTCAGACGGCAGTGGCGTATAGGTAAAACAAAATGACACGCGGTATTTAATAAATTGTAAGAAATGTTAAAAACGCTACGAACGTATTATCAGACACATCATGATGGTGACAAAATTAAATTCAAAAACCAACATATTCACAGCGGAATCTAACAGTAATTTGGTTGCTTGTATTGTTGTATTTGTAAATGGGAAATGTAGTTAAGTGCTATTGAAGCTTATCTACATGGAGCGATAGGAGTTGGGTGGTAGGTCATTGTTAGTAGGTGGGCCGGCTAGCTGGGTTTACCAACAACTTGGCCCATGTGGAGGGGTAAGTAGAAGTGGTTAGTAAGTAGAAGTAGTTAGTTATTTGGCCCCATCGGGAATCGAACCCGGGATGACTTAGTGAGAAGCGACAACACTACTACCTGCGCCACCGCTGGGGCATTTTGTTGCTTGCTTGATAGTAACTCTACCTGGGAGACCATTCTGAATTATAACATGCCTGATAAAGAAATATACAGAATGATCCTGAACTCCATGTAAAAGAAATTGGAGGGATGATAGGGGAAAAGTACACACGAACATTAGTCTGGAAAAAGTTAAGAAAAAAACGACCGAGTTTTTAGCCTTGTTGTAATAAATAACAGCAGACGTGAAGCATCATCGTTAGCCAGGAAACTCACCAGGAGTAGATACAATGACACAAGAGTTTGGCGAATTCTATCTGGAGTCTCTCGAATCTTCGCGACGTCGGTGCGAGACCTGCGTCGCTGTTAAAGGGCAGAACTTTCAACATGTGTATTGTAATTTGTTGTTCAACTTCTCTATCCCTTACTCGATCCCCACACAGGAAAGAAACGCTTCACACAAAAGTGACGGAAAACTATCGATAGTTTACACTATCGCTAGTCAGGGGAGGATTCAGCAAGTGATCTTGGGGGGAAACTTTGTCAACTTCGCCCCCTCCCGCTATAGTTCCGTCTTCCGAGGAATCACTCGTTTTATTAATAGTAGAAATAAAATACATTTATGGCAGCGGAAGTATTTATTTTGTTTTCAGTCTTGTACTTGCATTTGCGTGGTTTGTTTGAGATGCACTTATGTAAAGTATAACATTGCGCTGCATATAAAAATGCTGTACCATACGGTTCGAAATGCAATAGGAAGGATAAGTAGTGACAAGTAATGTAAATTCCGATGATGTTAACCAGGAAAAGGATTCTAGATATTGTAAATCAAATGGAAAAAATATTTAACGAGTTTATTAACGCGCTCCTTTATGTATTTTACAAAGTCTAGTCAGATTCAAGCGATCGCCCCTTGCCCTCACACCCCTTGGATCCGCCACAGTCGATAGTTATCGTTAGTTCGACTGGAAGGTATCGTTAGCTACAGATAGTTTCCTATAGTTACAAAATAGTCAAATTTATGATCACATTGATTACGCAGAGTAAAATGAGGAAAAACATATCAGGTCCCATCAAGTTCAATTACGGTTAAATTGATAGCATAATATACCTACTTTTAATGTAGTGTACTCGTATGACATTTTTATTTACGATTTAATAATAATAATAATTATTATTATTAAATCGTAAATAAAAATGCTTTGGGGAAAATATCCGGTGACAGCCTGAATCCATTCACGTATTTACAATAAAAATACTATACATAAAAGAATACAATAAAAACAGTGGCAGATATATGGGGTGGGGGACTAAGGGTGCACTCCCCCCCCCCATTACAGCTTAACTCTTGACAGATAAAATTGAAGTTTATAAATGGCATACTTTGTAAGTGTTACCAGATTAATAGTTATTAATTATAATTGTAATTATTATTGCTATTGTTATTAATAATACCTGATTAATAAAATTAATAATACCACATTCATTAAATTATAATACCAAATTCATGAAATTAATAATATCAAATTCATAAAATTATAATACCATATTAATATTTTTAATAAAGAATTGTTATTAATAATACCATATTGTTAATTATTTATTTGATGCATTTTGTTTAAAGGTAATATTTATAAAATTTGTGTTATAAAACCACAATTTTTAAACAAAAATGCTTGATTACGGTCTGTATCCGCCTCTGAATATAAAACAAACGAAATTAAAAAATGAACAATTACAATTACCATAAAGTCAACGCAATAGATCCGTAGTTACCTTATTCTATACTTTGGAAAATGTATCATGGCCTGAAAAACTGAAAATGGTAAGTTATGATAGTTTCAATAAGACAGATAGTCTCTGGATAGTAAACAAAGGATATACGTAGAAAAAAAGAAATTGAGAATTACAGCCACCGAGTTCCAGAGAAGATATTTCATTACGTTTCCAGTCACTAATGGAAACCTTCTGACCATTCCGTGCAGGTATTTGTTGTAGGAAAGCTATAGGTGACAGCTCTCGAGGAATGAGGGAGGATTCAAACATAACTATCGACAACTATCGATAGTTAATAATCGATGGCGATCGATAGTTGAAACTATAAATAGTTTTCCACACACTCTAGTTCTTACTCTGTCTTTGTGTCATTGTATCTCCTCCCGGTGACGCTTAATTTTTGTTCCATCCTGCACCAGGTTTTTCTTTCGGATAGTGGCGGATTTTCCACCGGCGGGACAATCATTTAAAATTCTTATTGTTATTTATCTCGAGTTTTCACTGTACTTAATATCTACGATTCATTTCGGAATAATAAATGTATAACAGTACGTATTTTATTATTTTAAAAAAATGGTGTCAAAACCACCACTGCCTTTGGGCTTTGATCGGAATTGATGGGATGGTTGCATGCTTGCTTCTGGAGAGTAATTATGCCCCATGTGGTCATGCGCAGTTTGTAACTGTATTTTTTACAATTAAGTTTATAATGATCCTTCCAACAACTTGACCCACGTGGAGGGGTTAGTAGAAATAGTTAGTAATAGATTTATTGATATTAGGAGGAGCTGGATAGAGGTAGGAAGGTTTGCTATTCAGTAGTAACAGTTATGTGAACAGGGACATTAATGTGAAAAGCTACAAATTTTCTGTCCCCATCGGGAATGGAACCCGGGACGACTTTGCGATGAGCGGCAACACTACCACTTGAGCCACCGGTGGGGCTATCATCCATATTTAGCGCCTCCTCGCTGCTGTAGATACTCGTGTCAGAGATGCGGCTGCAGTGAACATAGGAGGCGCAGGCGAGGGCGGTGGCGACCAAGGTGCTCGTGCCTCGGAAGCTGCGTCGGAGGGGAGCGAAGGGTTTCGAGGCGGTGGGAGCAGGGGCTGTCTCTTATANACGTGCGCCCGCGGATCGATGCAGCAGAATGCAGGGCGGTCGTTGACCTCGGCGTGCTGCCGCTCCTACCGCCTCCATCACCCACTCGCTCTCTCACCGGCCAATGTCGAGAAGCATCTGGTGCTCAGTAAATTATTTTATTTCACATGCACGAAATACGCTCATTCTGAAATCAAAAACATAACATTCTTTCAACGAAAAAAAAACTGTATAATCTATGTAGTATCTATATTGTAAGAGAAATTTAGAGTTGGAGACAGTGGCGGATGCAGTTTTGTATTTGGGAGGGGCTCAGGTCTCCAAAGGTTTGGGTATATGGAAACGTTTGACGCAAATAATGAAATATTAGGGCAATCCACGATTCTGAAAGAAAATAATTAAACTACCCCATGTGAATAATTATGTACCAAACAGGTCTACACAACAAACTTCAATAGTTTTGAAAAATACTAGAATTTTTTTCTCTTAGTCCTCTTTCCTGATTCCGCCACTGGTTGGGGACAAAATGTACACATAAGTTTATCTAGATTAGTCCGTATCTTAAAGTCTTATATTCTGGAAAGAGGAAACGAGTAGTAATTTTTTTCCATCAACTGCAACACCCTCGATTGTCATGCATCAATTCAATAAATATATTTCATTAAACCTTAGAATTTGGTTTTAATTAAATATCTTCGTTTTTTTCATGTTAAATGGACGAATTTATTTTCTCTTTAATTGACATTCCATTGGCATTATTGCCAAATGTATTCATCTGTATATCACTTCGTGTAAGTGGAATGTAAAGATATGAATTTACTGTTCTAACTGAAGAGAAATTTACAGTGCTCGCAGCGAAAGAAAGATAATGAGGGGAGGGGTCTAAAGACCACGTGGAAGTAGAGGAGCCAATGCCAGCATTGTGAGATTGTCGACTCTTCTCTCGATTTACGACTGACAACGCGCGCAGACACAGAGCGCCAGACAGAAAACACGGAAAGGAATAGATTACAGGAAATTTTGTCTAGTTTCTTGCTGTAATAAGTAGTTTCCTTCAATAAGCAAAACAAGCGTGAAATTATGCAGTTATTCGATGTTTTTTCATACTTCCGGAAATTTTTGGATGAGGAAAAGCAAAAAATCGTACCCATCAAAGGAGCAAAGATTTAGATATTTTCCACAACTTTCAGACAAAAATTTCCAAAATCCTGGAGTATAAACTCATTGCTCTCTACCGGGCCTGAACTTAATCTGTCAAAAAAAAAAAAAAAAAAAAAAAAAAAAAAAAAAAAAAAAANTAGTAAATTTTGTCTAGTTCATTTTTACAAATAAATATGTTCTTCGTATAGTGCACAGTTTTCATATAAGATATCAAAAACAAAAAAGGGGCACGATTTTTTTGAGTTTTTTCGTAGTTCCGAAACTTTTTTCTCGAGGGGACGAAGCTGAAATTCGTAATAAGCCCCGTCAAAACCATATAGGAGCAAAGATCCACTACTTCTCCAAAACGTTCCGGGTAGAAACTCCTATTAATGGCTGGGCTATAGTATCGGATCAAAAGTGTTCATACAAGTAAAATATTTACTTGTCTTAGAATAACCCTAGCCATATTTACACGTATCACAAAAATAATCGATTTAATTCTAATCACGACCTGCCATATATTTAGAAGTATCACATAAATATCGATACCAAATGTACTGGTGATCTGATCAAAAGTATCGATGCCAGGCACAAGGGTCGAATTTTGCCATGTGGACGGTCAATATCTGTAGTACCGTAAACCTTTATTTTACACCTTATTCTATTTGTGCTACCAGCATCACCTCCAACTTTATCCGTGCAGCAGAATTATTTTACCTTCAATTTTAACTTATTGTTTATTTTTTCTCATAAATATTATGGACGGAAAGTGCCGATTATCGAAGTCAGAAGTATCGATACCTCGAATCTGATTGTCAAGAACTGGGTATCGAGTATTAAATCGGTATGTACACTTCGTATGTGGATGTGGATACAGCGGATGTCGGGTGTCATCTACGTGATCATTAACCTTTGACCTCAAGCGAGTTGATTCGGCTGCCTCAGCTTAGCTTCACCTGGGGTATACTTCTAATTATAGTAAAGAATTTTAAGAAATTATTACCCTTGCAAGACTGTCACCCGAGATGTTAAACCTGAAGAAGTGGTCGTTCGTTGTAACGTTCGTCTTTTGTGACACCCCTCGTTCTTGCAATGCAAACGGACTCGTAACAAGAGAAGTCGCCGTTGTCTCTCGGGGAGGCATTGACTCCGGATAGATGAGCATAGAATCGGGTGGTATCGATCTCAAGGCGAAAGCGAAGCGATATGTTGACGAATGGGAGAAAAAGAGCGCGCTGAAAGGAGGAAATTGACTCTTGTGCATGCAATCGTCTGTCTGTCCATCAAATTCGTAACGCTAGTCGTCAGTATCATTATGCCTTACGATTAAGAGCTTGATGCTGCAGATGAGTAATCGAAATCTATATAAATAAAAATTAAATGCTGTTCATTCGTAAATGCGTCGCTTGAGAAGGTCTGGATCGATTTGGCTAATTTAAAAAAAATGTTCGTAATAGAATGTGGTTTCTAGGAAAAGTAAAATTGGAAAATTCGGGGAAAAAGTGCTTTTTCCATGGTATTTTTGTACGAATTCACGATTTGAACGATGGATATGTATAATTCTTTTTTTGTTCGTTATGATCCTGGAAAAGTTTTCAGGGGAAAAAAAAATTGGGGACAATTACAAAGAAAAGCCGAAAAATTCGGACAATGTGTAAAAATCATAATTTTTTTTATAGACTCCCGATCATAACTGACGATATGAACGACATATTTGGTTGATTCTTTTTTTGTTCTGTTTTTTTCAGTTTTTCAGTTGAATTGTGATTCTGTTGTAAGTTCATCGCAATCGTTTCATGAAATGAAATGTTTCGCCGCTTTATCTCAAATAAATTTAAGTTTTACCTACGAAGTACGGTGAGTTTTGAAGTGATGTGTGGTTACACAGTATCAAAAAAGTGAATCAATCGTCAATTTTTAGTTGAATTGTGATTCAACGAACAAACACGAGCACAAACAAATTTATTGAAATTTGGACATGCGAAAGTTTGTCGGGTCAGTTAGTAGACTAATAAAAACTATTTGACAAATAACTTTTAACAAATAAAAAATGAAGACAAATGTATGTAAATGCATTACAATGCATACGATTCTTAATTTTTAAAAAACATACATTTCATTCAATATAATATTTAAATTTTTCCTATCGAATATTAGGGTATATTTGCGTACCGTAATTTACCTGTTACCCGAGTCAAGTGAAACATATTAAAAATGAAAAAAAACAAAAAAACACACACACAATATAGTAGTGTCCTCAGAATCCGAACGTCCCAGGGTTCTGTAGGCACGCCACCGTTTTGATCCGTGACTTAAGAATCAAAGTAGTGTGTTTACGTTTGGATGCTGCCTCTTACAAACGCCAATTTACACGCAACCGGAAAGAGGGAACTGGAGTACTTTGATAGTTATGTACCTAATGATAATTAATTAACTTATATCTAAATTTAATAATTATAAACATAAAAGAAATCATAATTAAATATATAATGAACAATTATTTACCCCTTCTTGAATGTCGTTCTTGTTTTACGTCCCGTTGATATTAAATCTGTCAAAGCAACTAGCCTTAAGTACCCCCCCCCCCAAAAAAAAAAAAAANTTCCTTTCCACTGTCGATGAATTTTTATGCCCTTACGGTGCAAAATTTTAAATTTTTTGACTTTAAATTACTACGGGCTTATACGGAGAAACTTTCGAGGGCTATTTTTTTTTCGTATCCTGACAAAAGTATCGGCTTAACATAGTGAAAGAAACTTGTCAGAACATAGCAAATGTAAATAGGAACGCAATGACGGGAAGGTTTTTATGCCGTACAGGGCATTTACAAGAATAATTCACCAGAAACTGCGGAAATACTTCTCTCACGGAAATGTCTGAAGACCATGCAGACTTTGTCGAAGATGGAGTCAAATGACAATCTAAATTTTTTATCGTTTTACAATTACAAAATGAGTGTTGTCGTCTAAAATAAAAATCAGTTAATTAGAATATTTCCAATTTTCTAATTAGTTGACTACTTGACTTCAGTCAATGCGGGTATACAACCTTATCACATTGATGAATGTGATGTCTCGTTGCGTATCAAAATCTGATACGCTTGGACGTCATAGACCCAATCGGTATTTTGAGAGTTTTTCTTTTCTGATACATCATAGGTGAAAATTCGATCTGCGCTGATAATAGTGTTGGTGGAGGAAGTGTGCAGACAAGGCATATTGCAACAGCTGCTAGCTGTCAGTCTTGATATTTTGAAAGTTTGCTACTAGTATTAAGTTTTCTGAACCGGTTCTTCGATTGACGCCAAGAAATCAATGCTCGAGAGTAAATATAGTAAAACTAACAGTAAATATAGTAAAACTAAATTAACGGATGAAGACTATGATTTCCGTTCATAGAGTAATAGTCTCTGAGCAGAGAGCGCAATATACTACCCACTACCTTTGGGATCACCCGCTACCAAAGCTGGGCAGAAAACGTTGATCAGTTAATCGTTAAATTTTGTTTATTTTTTTTCTTTTCAGTTCATTTTTAAAACCATTAACGGTTTTACTATCTTCCGTTACACTTAAATTCCATTAACTTAAGCTATTTTTAAGCATTTTCCCCAAGGAGGGTGGCGCAGAAAACCTGGTGAGAAATTTATTTTGACTTTGATGCAGAACGGATGATCTGTTATTGTTCGAGGCCAGGGATTGGCAACCTTTCTTCGCTCGCGGTCCCCATTTTCAAACATTCAATACCTCCCGGGCCGTATGTATATCCAACATAGTATTTTTAAATTATTGTGTAAATTATACTTCAATGTCATTAATCCCATTAAAAAGACTTGGAATGATCCACCAAGGAACCGCAGTCGTGGACGTGAAGAGGTCGCAAGGCATGACGTCATCCGTGAAGTTACCGCCACGACCACAAAGCCCACGGTCGCTTAGTGGAAGATTTGGGTTCTGCGATCGCCAAGTGGAACGCGCCCAAAGACCAAATTGCATCGGTTTTCGCGTGACAATGCAGTCACCTAGTTGCGAAGCGGCGGTCCGAATATGATCTTCCACCCTTAGCTATTATTTCTGCAACATGGTAACTGGCTGAAATCAGCGTGGCCCAATGGGTAGAGCGCTGAGTTGCTGGCTGTATGGGGATTTTTCATCACATCTCAACATCCAGACTGACTCTCAGGCCTACTCAGTCAGCTGTAAAATGAGTACCAGGCTTTATCGTGGGGTCAAACCGGTCAGAGTGAGGTGTCATCTCCTCCTCCTAGTGCAGAGGCCAAGAAATTGCGGAGCTCTACCCTCCGCAAAGCCTGTTATGGAGTAGTTTAGCTTTTGATGGTAACTGGCTGGTAAGGTAGGAGTCGATTTCCCAAGGACACCATGAAGAGGCATGTTTCCTCATATGATACTATGTGTCATAGTAAAATCATGCAGGGACACCATCAAATATTTCAATCTTTTTCTTGTTATCGTTCAACCTCAAACGGCGAAACCGAAACGTGTAAACTCAACCTATGAGTGGTGGTTGCAAAGTAATTCGCAAGAGCGGGGTAACAAACGGAATGTTGCAGTGGAGGAGAGCTGGAGGCTAGCTTAGGAAAACTTAACATAGAGACACTCCGTCAGGTGAAAATGGCGACGAGCTAGGAATCGAATGGGTGGAAATGCTGTACAGTTCTGGAAGGCGACCGGGTGGTGTAGTGGTTAATATCACTGCGATCAAAGCAGGAGTCCGGGGTTCGATTCCCGACTCGTCGCCATTTTCCCCTGACCGAAAGTTATCACATATCTCCACGTGTAGAGTACACGGGAGAAATATATGCTTAACATAGAGACGATGACTTCCCAAGGAGGCGCTTCGTTTTTATTTCGAAACAACCATGTTAGTTTTCTTTCAGTATTTCATGACCAAAACATACAAGTCCCTGCGGATCGCATGGCATGACTTCGTGGGCAGCAGGTCGTCGATCCCTAATCTATTAATAGGCCATCGGGTAAGTCCGTCGTTTCCCGAGAAATGTCGGTAATTGTTCATAATATGCTTTCGCCTCGATGACTGTCTAGGGCTCAATACCCCAATACGGTCTAAGATTACCGCGCTACGCGTCGTAAGAAGTGCCTGATCTTGACCCTCTAGGGCGCATAGAAGATAAATAGGCGACGCAACGCCTTGGGAACACAGGGTTGTCATGAAGGGAAAACTACACGTTACGCAAGGTGATTTTGCATGGGGAAATTATTCTCTTGCCACTTAAATATAAGAAACAATAAATATAACATGTTTTTATTTACCTTATCTACTGAGCGTAGCCTACCTACGCTATACCTACGTTATAATCAACTTTGGCGTCTTTGTCTAACTATATCCTTGACTATTTGACTGATTTAACATTTCTAATATTAATTAACTATTAACGGTCAACTTTGACTCCCGTTAAATTTCCAACAGCAAACTAACGCTTTAACGATTAATATTGGGTGTAACGGTTATTTTCAGAATAACTTTGCCTATCTCTGCCCGCAACGTATCAGCGTTGCATGGAGTAGGTGCCGTGCAGTGTTGTCAGTTGGCCAACGAGCGTTCCCCTTGCTGTGACGAACATCAAAGGAAATGATACGGTCGGTCCGCGCCAGTGGAGGGGGAAGCTGAGAGCAGCGTTGCGTATCTTGTCAGACAAAGGAGTCTTCAGTCTCGTCCTAACTTTCGAAGACGAACAATATTCGAACGCGTTGTGCTCGTTTCTCGTCGATTTTGTCAGTAATTTTTTATATTTTTGTTACGTTAAGTCAACAATGGAGTGGAGTAAGGGTTTTACTCTTGCATTTATCGATAACTATCGAAAGTTCGAAATTCTTTGGGATCCCAAACATCCGCGGTATTTTAATAAAGTAGAAAAAAACAATGCGTGGAAGATTTTAAGTAAAATAATGGGAAAGCCTGTGAAAGAATGCAAGAAAAAAATGGAGTATCTGTTAGCGGCTCTGAGACGAGAGAAAATGAAGATGGTAAGACTGAATGGATCTGGAGGAGGTAGGTTGGAACGATCATGAGAGAAGAGAACGTTCGAATCCTGAGATTTATCCATGAATGTTGATGATATTCTCATATTCTATGCTGAAATGGTTTATCGATGTACATTAAATAAATAGGTTTTAACCAGGCACAAATTCAAACATTTTGGAAGGTGTGTGTGTGTGGGGGGGGTCCTTTCCCTCTCATCTGAGGCATCACTAGATTCGAACTTTGGAGGGAAGGGAAGGGTAGATTTGAATTTCGTAGAGCTTACACGAAAGAAAACAAAGTAAAATAAAAACATAATATCGGATAATAAACAATAGGAAAGTAATATTCTTGGATTCGTGACAAATTTTACTATCAATACTAAAAAATATTATATTTATTGAGCCTTTCCCTAAAAGATGTTATTGTTTATTTTTCGTAAAAGTATATGCTTGTAATTAATATATTATAAGAATAATAATTATGTAAAATAAATATTTTTTTAAAAAGTATATTAAAATTTGTAAATATAGTAAATTCTTATAGAATAATTAGTTTTCATTAATTATCACTGTGGTTTTATTGTTATTTGAGAAATAAAAGCATAGTATACCAAGTTAATAATTAATACTGCATAGAAGCGAAGGGGAAATGGACCCCTCCATGAGTGCTTCCTATAACTGAGACATCGCCAACTTTAATGATACCTGAGACAAAGTCACTACCCTCGTTACTTTTTGTTTGTACATGAATTTTTTACATATATA
>NNCF01132902.1:189248-208914 GCA_002313205.1 Laupala kohalensis
ACTTCGAGAATAACAACACATTTCATTAGTTTACATTATTAGATATAGTTTTTCATCCTCAATCAAAAATGTTTTATTTAGAATACTTTATCATTTTATGAACTATTAAATAAATTACACTACTTACGTCCATTTCTTAAATCTATTATTGCTAAATATATCATATGACCTAAGATGGACACCACACAATATTTTTGTGAAGGTTTTTACAAATGAACGATCGATATATTTAACAATAATTGTTTTTTTTAGTTATTGGAGCAGTGAACGGAAATTTTGACCTAAAATTACGGCTTTATTGAACGGTTCGAAAAGTAACTAATGAAAAACGGAATTTGTATGAATAATGTTAATGAAGTATAGTAATAATTTTATTTTCCGGGGATGACTCACACAGTCAGGTCTGCACTTCAGTGATTCTGGAGAACTGTGTAAAGAGCAACAGTAAAACGAAATATATACAGTCCATAACATATAATTAAAAATAAAGTTTATGAAGATTAGTAAAGATCAAGTACAAATTAACATAATAAAATAAGATCGAATTGTGTTCCTAACCTCAACCTATGTACTTAAGACGGGGCAATACTTTAAAATTATAAACATGGCATTGGATATATTAGATTCAAAGAACAAATACGCTCGAGCGAACACGTTCCTCAACGCGCTGTGGTCTCTTTAAATCATCCGCAACGCGTTATTCATTCGCTACTTAAAAATAACCAAACTACGTAGCGACTATCTCGAAAAGACCACAAAACGAAATTCGTGTCTCGGATTCCACGATATTAAACCACAATGCGTTGTGGTAATTACGGAAAGCCATAACGCGTTCGGAACGTTAGCTGACGCAACCACGATACGGCGGCCAATACCACGTGACCCCGTAACATGTCAACGGGCGCTTCGCAAACACCAGTCGAGTTCGTGTTCAGTCTTCACTGGAATTCCAGAGAGTGAACATCTGTGCGCTAATCATGACTAGTAAAAAGGACGAATTTTATGATAAATTAAGTGAGTTAATGAAGGCAAGTACTGTTCGCAGTTTATTCATCAGTGTCGAAAGATACGAAACGTTACTTCAGGAAACGAAACAGGCTCAGCTTCTTAAAAAAAGGAACCAGTCTCTATCTTCAAAGCAGTATCGTCGTCTTAAACGATATGATGTCTTAAATATTGATGGCACTGAAACATTGGTTGAAGCTGGATCAGACAGCACCTGTGATTCAAATATCCGTTACTTCTGTAGAGCAGATGAACTGTTTGATATTCTGGATAAAACACATAAGAGCGTCGGGCACAAACGAACAAGGGGTAAGTAAATTAATCCGAAGGAATTGATACAGTTGGTCTTTTTTATAGTCTTTATGTAAGTTTTGTTAGTGTTGCAAATTGGAACGAAACTGTAATTTTAGGGTCATAGGTTTTTCCTTCTATTTCTTTAATTTTTCCCCATGATGTATTATGTGGTTAATACAAAAAAAGAATAAAATTATTATTTGTTGTTTTTATTATTACGTTAAATAAAATAAGTCTCGGTTTTACTATTTTATTTATGATGTTAACGGATTTTACCCGGATTTTCTGGTCGTTTAAATTTGGATTTAAACGTTAAATGGATCAAAAATTATTCAAATGGACAAACATTAAACACAATCTCATGTAAAGTTTTGTTATTGCGAATAAATAATGCCTTTTGTTTTACACTACACTAAAACAAATCTACTGAAGTTATTTTGACGGAGGTAAAGTTTTACATCGCAGATTTGATCATCCTTTTTTCCACCCTTGTTTTATAGTCTGCATGGAACAGACCCCTTTTACAATACATCTGAAACGAGTTGTTATTCTTGTTGCAGTTATGGAAGCTGTATTGAAAAAGACATTCTGTAATGTTACACGTACAATTATAAACTTATATGTAAGTTTATGTGAACAATGCCAACTAAAAAGAAAGATACTAAAACATGAATTACAGGTGAGACCTATTCTATCTGACTACATGAATTCCATATGTCAGGTTGATTTCATTGATATACAGTCTGAACCAGATGATTTCTTAACTGCTCTTCTTTATTGTCTTGTATCACTTCATTTTCTTCCATCACTTCTTTATTAATTAACAACCAAGAAGTTGTGATGGTTTTTAGCCATAACTAATGCATCACATTGAGGTTTCCAATTTTTTTACATCATGTAAATTATATTAAGTTCCTTATCTTGTACATACATGTAACTTTATCATTATTACTTCTAAGCAAAAGAAGAAAAAACGAAATACGTATTTTTGCCATACAATTTTTTTGAAATTTTTTAAAACATGAATATTAAATTTCCAGGATAATTTGTAGAGCTAGTGCTGTTCGGAATAATTTTTTTTATTAATTAAAAAGTCTTGAGACTAGGATTCATTATACAAACCATTGTGCGTCGTATCACCTCTATCCTGAGTCGGACTCGGTCTCCCAAAAGGGCGCAGGGGGCGCAAATATAGGAACACCCATACAACTGGGGAGGTGGGGGGGGGTTGAATTATCAAGAACAGCGAACATCAGAATGTGTCCTTACTTTGCATGAGACATTTCACCATTGGTGGTGTTATCTTTCTTTTTTATAGAGATGAAATGATATCGCTGTTATATTTATTGCAACTATACAGCCAGGTATAAGCGGCGCAACTTAACTCTTGCTACTAGTTAGTCACAATTTCCGCGTAAATAGCTTCATTGCCCTTCGTCGTACTTCGCTGGTCACTGGAGGAATCTGGAAAGCTTGCGCCGGACTAATAAACCCGTCGCTCTCAATGTCAAATGTTTTCAGAATAGCATGTATTTTCCGAGCATTTATTTTCACCCCCGCGTCATCACTCGGCAGCCGGAGCGGGAGTAATCAGATTGATTTCTTCATTGTTTAAGTAACATAACTTACGAAATGTAGAACACCGCGTATTTTTTATCGTTTCAAGTTATAATATCATAGACAATTTTTTAAACCTGGTTCGATCGGACATCTGAAACCCAGGACTCCATTCGCAAGTATATTCTTCCCTCCAATTGTACGTGAAAAGAAGGGACTTTTTTTTATTGCTAAGTTTTCGAAAACATTACAGAATATTTCTACTTAGAATGTTTTTATTTTATATCAGACGGGCTTGAAGCCTTTTGTTTCAAACATTATTCTCAACTTTTATAACAAATTTATGTAAATTTATTGTTTTATTTTCGGACATGTATGTAAATTTGTTAGTATATAGTACAAGAGAGACACGAATTTGCCTGTCTGATGCATCGGTCCAGCGTTAAATAAACGCAGACAGCAAAAAAGAATAATAACACTATAAGTAGACGACAGGAAGAATACCAATCTGAAAATATTTTGCTCCTGTTAGAAACTATATCAGGAATATAAATTTTCACTTTTCCCGAACTTAAACGCACCGTACCACTCTCAACACTACGTACAATGAACTTAACGTAACTGCCGGGGTCATGAAACCTGAGAAGGATGTCGACACTAATATGATTTATTATTTAAAGAATTGTGCTCTCGGCAGTTTTACAATGCGTCTGGGAACAGTAATGTACGACAGAAAATCGCCTCCAGCAGAGAGAAAGAAGAGACCAACCAGAAATGTGGATGAGTGAAATATACCGGGTCGTATGTTTCATCATGAATTGAACATGGTCGATCTTCGAATCTTTTGCCACAGCTCTTGTCTCACTCATCTCCCCGCACATAAAGGAGGCTCCACACATTCCCTATTCGGCGAAATCCGAGCAACCGAACAGCGAATCCCGAGCAACAGCGACTTGCTCCGGGTATTTCCCGAGTGTTCACACATAGGCGAGCACACGGATCCAAACATGAGCGATTTGCCGAGCACGTGCTCGCTCTGGGAACGATGAATATTCGTGTTAATGATTAGAGGTTATGGAGAATGAATCTGAAGTAATAACACATTATGTTGCGTATGTAGTTGTCTTGTGAAATGTTGTCAAGTAAAGTAAATGGGTCTTATCTAATCTTAATTCAATCAATGAAATTAATTTTTATCGCATATGGATTTAGCTATGGTAATCGATAATCTCGAATTTAAGATCCCTATAATGATTATAGTTTTTATCCACTCAAAATGAATTAATATTATATAACTATCTATATAGCAAGTGCTACACGTTCGCAAAGTTATGTTAAGTTGAATGTTGCCATTATTAATAACATAATAATTATTAATTCCATTATTAATTCGAGTGAAGCAGAGTGTTTCGGAAAAATAAATGACTACAAAAAAAAACAAGAAACAATCGAATAAAAAAATTCTTACCAGATTTTTGGTTGGTTTAGAAAACATTTTATCGTAGCAGCGTAAATTAACGACAGTAAAAGATTCTAATTTCTTCGGCGCTTCATAATTGAATAACAAAAGAGGATTCTTTTATTCTGAAAGTACAATTTTAATACACTGATATCATTGAAATTTGAATAATAATTTTGTGTAAATATTAGGAATATTATAAATATAGTTTTTATACAATTTGTATTCAATTGTAATGTATTAAATTATGTATAAAATTGTGGGAAAAATTATAATGATTCGATGAACTATTGTAGTGTATGATTTTGCTCGTTTTTACGTATTAACATAAGTAACAACCAAACATTTCCCTTTTCTCCCACCGTGTTTGAATCATTTTTTTCAGGTTCTGATATTCCTTTGTCATGATACTTAATACTAGATCTTGGAAAGATTTTACTTGATACAATTGTATTTTACCGTAATTTAGTTATAAGTTTTATGAACTTTTTTATTTTCTGTATTTGTAGCTACAATACACACGATAAACTGGATTGTGCTTAGCTATGTAAATTATATCAAATCTGTTTTTAATAAAAAAAGATATGTTATCACGGACATACAAGTTTTGTCCGTAAAGTAATAAGACTGACCACCGCGCGGAGCTCCAGTGGCCAGCAGCACGCTTCCTGATGCCGTGATTTGCGGGGGACGGGGGGAGAGGGATCTAAGCTAAGCAACGCACCGGACGGCAGTTACGTCCGAGCTCTGCCTCAGTGAGGATCACGCGTGGCGCAAAAGCTGTTTTTGAGTTTTTGTCACGGCAGAAAACGTAAAATATGGAGCGCTCGCTGGAGCAGCGCAACGCTATTAAATTTTGCTTTCACCTGGGCAAAACCGCTTCCGAGACGCTTGCCTTGGTTAAGAAGGTTTACAAAGACCACGCCCTGTCAAGGTCTCAGGTTTTCCGGTGGTTCAGTGAGTTCAAGAGTGGACGGGAGACCGTTGAAGACATGGAGCGATCTGGACGCCCTTCAGCGAGTGATTTGGACGAAAATGTGACCAAAGTAAAAAATCTCCTGGACCGTCGTTTGAGTGTAAGATTAATCGCCGAACACCTCAACATGAGCAAGACAACGGTTCACAAAATTATTTCTGAAAATTTCAATATGAGGAAGGTTTGTGCGAAAATGGCATCAAAAGTGTTGTAAATGGTAATATGCTGGAGCTAAACTGGAAAAAGTATTTTGATTTTAATGATTGAGTTAATGTACATTCACATTTTATATTTTTATCTATATTCTAACTTGGCAAACGAAATCTTTGGAAAAATCAGTCGTGTTTCAAAAAGTAGTCCATTGTTACAAAGGAATATTTTCCCCATTCTCTCCTCTCTCCCCGTGGTCCCACCGTGGCTTTACCGCACACAGTCTGTTAATTTGTTCGAGTAATCGAACATCTTCAATAGTAGCATTTTCACACATTTTTAAATTGTTTTATTTATTTACAGGCAAAGAAAAGGGCGAGAGAAGAAGACACTCCCATATCAATAATTTTTTCGGAAGAGTTAGGAGTTCTCCATAATAAGGGAGACGAATTCGCAACCGAAGTTCTGCCCAATGAGTCTTCAGCAAAAAGGAATCTCTACCATCACAGGAACCGAGGCTCTCTACCATCAGCACAAGTGAATACGAAGGAACCGAATACTTGGGAAGAAATCTCAACCCCTGACGTATGTCTTGATGACTTGATCTAAGTTTATTGCAAATTTCGCCTTTAGTTTAACGATATTTTTTAAGTTTTTTCAGTTTACTAGGATTAAGTAAAAGTGGGAAGCCAGAGATCATTCTAACAGTGGCGGATCTATTGGGGGGGGGGGGNGGAACTGATTATTCAACATATAATATTGAAATGGATAAAATGTATCTTTGTCCTTTAATATGTATTTGCCATTTTAAACAATTAATACATGTATTAACAATGAATACATTTAATGAATATTAATTATCTACTTGATGAATTGATGTATTATATTACAATACTAAATCGCTATAATATTTATTATAATATTTACAATCATATTTATAATAATATTTATAATGATTACGGTCTAGATCTGCCACTGCATTCTAACAAACACGAACTTGGTGGGGAAAGCGCGGAAATTTTTATCACTCGCTGGATTTATAGTGGTATCCATGAATTATTCAAGGTGTACACAACGCTGCCACCATACCTATTGGAAATTTTTGCGATGCACCAATCACGCAGCTACGTTATTCACTATGTAATTTGCACGTTTCCAGCAATTTCAAAGATTTTTTTTTTTAATTTCTAGTCAACTTTCTTTTATGATTTTCTCCTCGTGTGTTGGGTGACATCTTGGCGCACAAATGGCCTTTTCAATTTCAGTCGTACATATTCTTGAGACACGAAGACACAAAGCTCACTGTAATCAACTTATCGCAAAAGCGCAGAGCGTTTCGCGATATTGCAGTTTCCCCAGAGTTCGAGGATTATTCCGTTGAATTTGGGATTATGCTTTTTACTTGCCTGGGTCATGCTTAATCTTGCCTCTCTTATTTTTCATACATATCACTACAGTTCAAAACCTAAGAAGAGTATGAAAATGATAAAAAAAAAATTCAACGTATTTCTCCTTTAAGACGGTATGAGCATGTCAGGCGCTAGTTAAGCATATAACTATTTATGAAACATTCAATACTGTTATTTTGTTCTGTTCTGTTCGATCCGACCCGGATGAGGTTCACCCGATCACTGGGCGCAGTTCATAACAAAACGGTATCGACGCGCACGGGTTTGAGCCCATAGGCGAGAGGGCTAGCGGGAGTGACTTACTATTGGAATAAAAGTAACATATCTTATTTCGCACATTTATAGAAAGCCAGATATATGAGATAAAGCTTATTCCATTCAGGTGGAAAAAGTAGACACCAAAATGTATGTGAAAAGGCTAGTATAAGTCGCGCAACATAACTTACATTCCAGCCCGGCGCTACTACCCAGTCTGTAAACCGTGACTGGGTTAGTAAATGAAGTGGGATGGTCACTCTTTCCACGAAAACAGCTTCACCACCCCTTCGACGTACATTTCAGTGTGTGTTCCCATTTTCAGTTGTATCCATTTGTGATCGAAATGTCGGAGAGCGAAAGTTTAGTGAAGAGGGACATATGAAACAAATATTTTTGGAAATCTTAATAAACATACTTGTTTACTTCACATTGAAAGTAAACAAAAATATGAAGAAACGAAATCGACCATGCTAAATCGGTTTCTAAGAAATCTTCATTAGATTATCGTTGACTGAGACGATACGATTTTGTGAAAGTTGGAGATTAAAAAAAAAAGATTATGGCCATGGAGGTAGAGACCGTACTGTGAAAGCATTAAAAAATAAATATGCAAATGTAACGAATGTATATCTGAATTTGTGTGAATCACGCCATTGTCACGGGGGGTGTCTCACAAATCTGCGTCATATGGTTTAGGGAGGGGGCACCTCTACTGTTGTATTTCCACTTTTATTGTAATAGATTGTCTGCTTTAAAAGGTCATTACTTATTTATTCATAATATATTTCTCTATCAGTATGCCATAATTCAAAATGTTGTTCCAGGTAGCGTTGCAAGCAACCGAGCAATCAAAACTTTGTTTGTAAAATTTTTATTTTTTTGAATTTATTTTTATTGGCATTGATGTACCTGATAATGTGTTGGTAGCGTTTTTAAATATTTTGATGATTAATGAAATATTTGTCCATTTTGTTTTAAAAATAAGTCGTTACTATCCGTGCAATGCTTGGTCGAGCAGCTTTTCTTTACTGTGTTTGTTAAGGTATTATATCAAATGATTGATTGAACCATTCTCTATCCAATCGCGATGAATTTTTATACCCGTACCGCGCAAAATTTTGAATTACTTGACTTCAAATTACTATGAGCTTATAGGGATAAACCTTTGAGCTTATAGGGACATGTTTTTTCATATCCTGAGAAAAGTATCTGCTTAACATAGGAAAAACAACCTGCCAAAAGGAAATAATTGTCCTCGTCCAATAGTAAAAACCAGTAGAACGAATTATTAACTAATTAGAACTCCTTTGGTGAATATTTCCTAGTTTTGTGAATAGATGACTACCTGACGTCGGTGAAAGCGGGCATAATACCGAAAGAGAGAAATTCTTGGGGTCTTACGATATTCATATCTTCTTTTTCATTTGAGTATAACCAGCTTCTATTAATACATTTACCCACGTAATCAAAGGATTGCACATGTAAATCATTTTAACCAGTGCTTTTTTCCCTTAAAAGAAATATTAACCGGTGCAATATTTATTTTTTAAATTGTTGATAAATTATTTGCACAGATAAGGTACAGTATTTTAATAAACAATTAGAAGTACTGCACGTATGCATTTTTCTCTGAGGTCATAAACATCCTCATCTTCCTAAACAGATCCTTAAACATTTCCTATCCCTGCTCACATGGCATGGTTGTATGATTTTACTCGGGGATGGTACTTGCGAAGGTTAATTGTACTCTCAATTATATTTGACACGTTAATGATGTTATTTTGAATGGAAATGGAAGATGGGACCAGCATCGAATCCAGGACCTCCAGCTGGACGCGTTGATGTGCTAAGCACTACACTATCCCGTTCGTCTCTCGAATCCGTCTACCATACCCATTTTACCCCATTTAATACAATATAACATCACTAATCTGTTTCTCGCGGCGTGGTTAAACGCTAGTTAGGAGAGAATATGAATATTTGACACCTATAACAATGTAGTTTAATAAACATTGCAAATTTATTTATGTTTTCATCGTATTTTTTTTAGGTATCGATAGCATCATCTAGCAAAAATGAAAATCCATGCGAAGAATCAGCAGCTGATGATCTGACCTCTAGCCAAGACTTATCTAACGATTCCTTCGATATGGATCCGAAGACAATGAAACGCCCGACTCCAACTCCAGACCAGAATTCCAAAAAGAACAAGCCGCTGGTAGATGAAGAAGAACTCTTGCAGAAGACTTTTGATATTCTCCAGAACGCCACTAAAGAAGCTGATGAATCTTTCCATTTTGGTAATCTCGTGGCTTGTAAACTGCGTTCCTTTGACGAGTTTACACGCTGTGCCATTCAAACTGACATTATGAATTTATTTCTGCGAGCAAATGTAGGTTATTACAACAGAACAGGTGAATCAACAAGTCGCCCCGACCTTCCTTCTCTGGTTCACTCTTCTTCAGTGTCACTCTCACAAAGACAATGCCTCAATTCTCCGAATCTTTCTCCCGAATAGCTTTAATCTCAGGAAATCAAAAATAGTTTCAATCATTTGTCTGTGATATGTTTGGAGTCTGAATAAATTTAGACATTGATAAATTATCAGGAAATTGAGTTGCTTCCACGATTGCTTCCCATGCTGGACTGCACTTAAAACTGAGATAGGATTTTACGTTGTGATAGCGGCGTGGACGAAGAGGAGGCGAACCGTCAACTCGACATGGCGAGCCTGCACCGCTACCAGCACAGGAACTGGCAACAATACCGTCCCACCACTACGCCACCCCATTCTTATTCCAGTTTTATTAGGACTAGAGCTGTGAGTGTAGATAATGTTGCTTTTGTCAAAGTGTTAGTTCATCATTATATAATTTGAAAATGTTTCTAAACTGTAACATTTTAAAACATCTTTATATATATATTAGGGGCGCACCCAAGAATTATTTATGGGAGGGGTTAGAGGCATGTGAAGATAAGTTCGATATGATATAAACAGAGGTGCCCACCCCACTTAACCCTTTGACGCAAACCCCCTCCTATCAATTGGCGAGACTTCCTCCCCCCCCCCCCNTCGCCTTGACTCACTCTCCAAGTCATTTTCCAAAAATTTAGAAATATTTTATAACTTTATCCCAGTTAATTACCCTATCTACTTTTTAAAATACATGGGTAAAACATGTGCAATCCATGTGCACATGTTTTCTCATACTTTTAAGGTCCTTATCTATATAGTACGCAAACTAACTTTACAAAGAAAAAGGCAACGATTTTCATGCATCTTGTATTGATATTGATTGACAACAGCAGTTTTATCTTGTGCGTATAAAATAAAGGGAAAGTGATTGCTTGAAAATGGCTATTGTTGGGCACCATTTTTCTTGAAATTTCGCGCAGAATCCAGAATAAAACTATTTTTTGTCTTTTTCATGCACGGTAAAAAATTGTTAGCTCTAAGAAATATCCAGTAGGCGAATCATTCCGACCGCAAAGGGTAAGGATGTTGGTTTGAGCGAAAGGTTGTGTGTGTGGGAGAGCAACTATGGGTGAATACGCTTGGGAACGAATATGTTGTCAGTGAGGGAGGTACCCAGCTACCTTCCGATATTTAACAATCTATACGGTACTAAGCTCGCCGTATTAAAAAAAACTTTCGGTATCAGTGACACTAAAAACAAACATTTCCGTCAAAATCTCGCGATTTTTTTCTTGGTTACAATATTGTCTCCAGACCACGTATACGAGAAAGTAAAAAGAATTTTCACCTGTGTCCATTTAATGATAAAGGATAAATTTAAATGAGATTACAATACATAATTAGGTTTTAATTTTTTATTTCACAGACTGAAAATTAGGGAGTAGAAGAATGGAGTTCGAATTTTTAAATTTTCAAAGAACTGTACTCAGATTCCATATATATTCAGATTCATATGCGTTAAACTAAGTTTTCGAAATTTCTTACGTTTCATCGAACATATTCACTGGATAAGCACCTTAGATACATGACCGCTATTTCACTTGTAGGATATATAAAGCAAGAGGATGAAGCAATTAGCAGATTTCTCACTCGATTTTAAGAAACGTAGGCCATGAAAATACTCAAGAAAAATGTTGCATAATTTGTAACGAGTATAGGTGTGCGTGACTGCAAATATTTCTGAAAAAAATTTGTATTAAAAAACCAATACCTACGAACAATTCGAGAAACAACAGTTTTTCTTTCACATCTCGTCTTACCTTAAGCCGCAAGCTGCAACGCTTGACCAGCACTGGACACTTTATCAGACTATGGCTTAGAAGATTCACAACCGTTGCACATCACTTAAGATATTTTGATTATTACATTAATTTTTAAATTTTAAATAATTTTTTTGATAAAGTTCTATCCACTTGTCATATGTAAGAATTTGTCTCACAGGAAACGCAAAAACAGTAAACCTTGTCAACACAGTAAAATGGATTAATTCCTCACAAATCGGGAAAAGCACCAATACAAAAACACACAGGCTCCCGAACGGCGATACATGGGAAAAAGGAGACGAGAAACAAAATTAAGCTCTGACCTTGATCACGCACAGTAAACTCATACCCGAGGCAAAGCAATGAATCTTCAGAGCAACACTGATTTCTAGATCGGCCGTCTGTTGAGTAATCTTACCATTGGAAGATAGAGAGGCAGGTATCTGTTGTCACTAGATCCTTCATGCGAAGGCGATGAGTCTCTCGATCTTTTAATAGACATGAGATGACCCCTGACCCGTTTCCCACGCTCTCGTCTGATTATTCAGCGGTCCAGACCTCTGTACAGCATGACTTTTACGATTTATTCATCAGTTTCGAAAATGAATTGAAATTATTTATCATCTTAAAAGTTTAAAAGTTAATACGACATTGTTATGCTTTTTATTTTAATATATGCTATTTTTAAAAGTATATTTTTTACTTAACTATTAAATATTCTAAACTAAAAAAAACATTTTGTGAACCCCCTTGCCCCAATAGTGTTTTAAAAAATAATTTTTAATATTTTCAGAGACAGTACTCAGGGATATGGCATATTAGGCACTCTTTAATTACGTATCCTTATGGATTTTTATTACGAATTTTGATGGGATTTTTCGCGTGAGTATATACCATAATATTTCATACTAAAGCAGTAGTACTACCAATAATTAAATTAGAATTTAGTTATATATATCCCAGAATGATAAACTGTCTAGCAGTAGAGCAGCATGGAAACATAAACATATGAAAAATCTCTTCTAATAGAAAATATACATACAAGAGAGTGACTACTCGAGGGGAACCCCTTCAGAGGGTACTGAAAATGTTATAATTTATTTGGATGAATGAGAAATATTCTTGATGTCGCTTCAAAAGTTGTGCAAACACGTTCGCGTGAAGGAAGTGTTGATCCCGTTGAGAAGGACGTCTCCGGAATGCGAGCTGATTGTAAGCTATCTTTCTGTTTACCTTGCGAGATTTACAGAGACCCTGGTAGAGCGAGAAATTCGTGGCTGGAACCTGGGTTCGACAAAAATGTCTGAGGTCAAATACTCAAAGTTGGAGAATTTGCAATTTCTTCATATATGCCTATAAATCAAATTTGATTAAAAAATTATGCTCTATGTCATTTCGATTTGGTGAGTCTTTTTTTTTTTCGTTTTACAGAATAACCCTTAAATATACTTGAGGGAGGGGGGGCTTTAATCCCTTTAGCTGCCACCGTGGGTGCGCCCCTGTATATAATAAAAATGTTGAAGCATTATGTATCACTGTAAATGCTAATTAAATATGAGTAACTTTGTTTATTCTCAGAAATTCCTTGTATTAGGCAATAATAGACAAAAATCACAAAAAGGCTCCAACTATCTCCTCTGAGGTAATATACCTGAGGTATACTTGAGGTGCTGATCTAATTTTAAATATATATATATANAAATAACATGAATCACAGTGACTAACATGAGTGGACAACAGTGCAGCTTTCGGGTCGTCAACATAATGCTTCATCAATAACTGCTTGATAAAGAAAGAAGTTGGAAACAATGAAAAGTAAAATGAAATTTGGAGAGATGAATAAAAATGAACACTGTTGGTTCCTGTGTATCATGTTGCAATTGTGGGAAAGTGAAGAAATATCCCAAAGCAGTGAGAGAGAGAAAAATGATTAATTTAAGTTTGTTCCTTTACTATGAGTGATTATGGACAGCTCTTTTTGAGCCTACAAAGTGAATTTGGTAATTATATAATTTTTGTAATATGTCACTGTGCTGCTAGTTATGAAAACAAATAACATGTGATAATTATAAGAAACTCATAGGTATAAAGTGAGTAAGAAAATATTAATTTAAGTTTGTTCCTGACTGTAAGTGATTAACTGTATTTGAGCCTGCAAAATTATTTTGGTAATACTATGATTGTCTAACATGTCACTGTGATAAGTACAAAAACAATTATTATAATGAAATTAATTAGTGTAAATATACTTTGTCTATTGTAAAATTTAAAAAATGTTCTATTCATTTTGTGATTTGTTTAGATGTCAAAATTAGTTTCTTAAGTGAAGTATTTTGTTTATTTTGGGACTAATTTGAACATTTTGCGTCCTAATTTTTTAGCGTAAATTTATTGAGATGAGGTTATAATGTGAGAATTATTTTAAAGTGCTGAATATTTCGCTCTTGGTAAACATACCAAAATAAAAACTTCGTTTGTAATCAATTGAAAGTCTTATAACTGTGAAAATATCGAAAAGTAAAAAGTTTCAAGTAAAGGTTTACACGCATTTTATTTGACTATTTTCAAAAAATCTTCGAAACGGTAATGAGAATGCACTTACAAACCTTTTGAAAAGAGGTTGCAATTCCCAGCCCCCAACCCTCCCCATCACCATTTATACTTATACTTTTTTTTTTTTACAAAAAACCTGAAACCTTACGTTGCACATTACATCAAGAACTTTAATCAGTTTACTAGCTGATTCCCCGGCGTTGCCCGGAATTCTTTTTACTTGTTAGGCCAACGAAACCATTCGCCGGGAGTCGAGCAGGTCGCTTCCGAGGCAAGACACAAGGGCGGCAGCGCGCCTGCACCATTTCATTAAAACGCTTTTAAAATCTTAACCATCCGCTCAAATTTTACGATTTAAAGATGCTTTTAATCTTTGTTAAGTGCACAAAACAAAAAACTATTAAATTTGATCATGATTGATTTTTTCCTTCTATTCTCTTAATTTGAAATATTTTAACACTTCTATTTTTAATAACATTTTGTCGATAATGTAGGGAAACCTTTGTGGATAGACATATGCTGTCGCGGACTTTTTTGTAAAACTCTTTGAAGCGAACAATATTACCATTCATACTTTTCATCTATCTCTAACCGTTTAGGCAGCGTAAGTTAATGTACCTTCCCCCCCCCCCCGATTTTATTGAGATTTACGATCAAAATCATTTTCTGTCGTTCTTTTTTTACGCATTTTAAAAATAAAAGCGTATGATCATCCTGAACATAACTATATCCTTTGCAAATTTCTACGCGATCAATTCAGTGGTTTAGTCGTGATTAAGTAGCAAGTAGACAGACACACTTTCGCGTTACGTATTTATATATTAGTATGGAGATCTTAATGATCGTGCCTACGTTCTTTCACAATGATCTTCTACTTTAAAGAATTCTATTTATTCTACCACGTAAAAGAAGAAAAATAATCATTTTTGATGTGATTTCATTATTCTTAAACACTTTATGCAATGATTGTACTAAGATAATTTTAGAGAAATATTTCATTTTACAGATGTGAAAACCCGTTCATTTATAATATCAAGTATGTTTTTATAGTGCATGGCATCCGTTAGTGAGAAAAAACAGGCCAATCGATGAATTGAAAATTAATTATTAAAACTTTTTTTTTCATTTTCACTATAATGTCTTAAAACTAAAAACTAAATAATATAATTAATTTTTCCTCTAATAAAATTTATCAAAATATTTAATTCTTAAATACATAAGTTTTTTGTTGTAATCGCAAAATTATTCCTAATTTATTCATACTTTGTGACAATACAAGGACGTGGCAAATGATAAAGACAATGCGGAGCATTTCATATAACCATCTAATCCTCCTGAGGAGCTCTTTCACCGACAGAGAACCTATAAGCGGAGTAGCTACATTAAAAAGTATCCCTGTAGGTATCTTACACCGTACTTGATGGAATTTTCGACTGGACACGAGAATTTTAACCTTTATTTGGAGAGGCGATAAAGATTGAATTTGTGGCGAAGGACTTGACGATCACGAACACTGTACTTAATTTGGCAATGATAAATTAAAATAATGAGGGACTAGACGTATTTGCAATGGGGAATAAAGACAATAGACAGATAGACACGTCTATGGTATTTTCCAACAATACGTGTCACATGGACGAAATAGGGACAATAAGACACACCGAAAGACAGTTCAAACACGCTCGCGTCCAAGTGGTTGATACAGTCTACGTCAAATACACGACAAAGAAGCATGGCAGGCAAAGGAATATCTAAGGAAGTGAAACCGCGAATTTACCATGTTGAAAACGGGATGGTCACGGATGGCGACCACAGAAATGAAAAAAAAAAGTATCCTTCGAACATATTCTAATTTTCTAGATGAGGCGCTGCAGGTTGATATTTCATGTTTCTCGATCTGGAGCATTCTGGAGGTCTTGATATTCCAACTGTTTTAAAGTTGGGCCCTTGAAAAAGTCTTCAACTTAACACTTAGAAAATAACAAAATTGTTTTATGAGGAAAAGTAATTAACGGTAAACAATTTATTGGCATTTAGAATTATAAATTTATATAAAAAAAAACAATGAGCTGGTTCAGTTTGTTTTTCAATCATAAGATTCGCCACATTTAATATTATTATTATTAATTATTTAATAATAATTATTATTATCATTAACTGCAAATGGACAGATCGTACCGGTGTCAGAATGTAAGAAAATAAAATAAAAACACAAATATACATAGTAAGATAGAAACACAAAATAAAATTGCTTTTAAGTGATAAAAAACGATTCCTGTGTTTGTTTAGTTTATTTAACACATTCGAATAGTCGCTTGTTGTAGCTTCCTGAGAAGGAAAATTTTCGTTAAGTTTCATTGGATTGGGGGAGGGGAGTCGCGAAGTATTCATTCGAAACTAGCTGACCCGACAGACGTTGTCCTGTCCAAATTTCAATAAATTTGTTTGTGATCGTTTTGTGAATTTGTGAAAAACTGTTTTACACGTGTAAACAAAGTAGAAATGAGAAAAATCGTATTTCTGAGTGATCGTTGAATCTATTAACGATTGTGGCCGTCCGTCTCTTCAAAGCTCACTGTGTTTCGTAGGCAAATCTTTAAATTTGTTTGAGATAAAACGAAGAAACTTAATTCATTTTATGAAACGATAGCGATGAACTTACAACAGAATCACAATTCTACTGTAAAAACAAAGCCAAAAACAATCAACCAAATATGTCGTTTCTATCGTCAATTATGATTGAGAGTGCATACAAAAATTATGATTTTTGCAGTTTCTCCGAATTTTCCGACTTTCCTTTGTAATTGTTCCGAATTTTTTTCCTGAAAACTTTTCCAGGACTATGACGAACAAAACAAAAAAAGTATTTCGCATATCCATCGTTCGAATCGTGAGTTATGCTCTTAAGTTCATACAAAAATCCCATAGAAAACAAAAACACTTTCAGCTTTTCCCGTATTTTTCAATTTTCTTTCCCTAAAAACCTTATTCTGACTATTATGTACATAAAAAAATAACCAAATCGGTCTAGCCGTTCTCAAGTGATGCGCTTACCAACGAACAGCATTTATTTTTTATTTATATAGACTATTATAGCATTTGAGATAAAATAATTTTAGACAATAAAACTATACAATAAGTTATTGTAAACAAGGACGTGAATGAAATCTGCGTAAACGAGTAGACTTACTCAAAATTCGAACCCGTGCAGTTTGACCAATGTTGACTGAGGAAGGCGTGTGAAGAGATACAATATCCATGTATCCATTTTCTCCCCTAACGAAGCTTTGAAAATCTTTCTCCCCCTATGTATTGACTCGTGAATATTCCGTAGACGTGAAAAAGAGAAGCGTTCCTTGAGAGGAAGAGGAAGAGAAACGCAAAAAAGCAGTTCTTTTGATCGGAAGTCATTCCCCTTCCACTTCGGTCTTCCACGTCCTTCAAACTGCACTGCTCCTCCCATCACCTTCTCACACACAGTTCTCTTTCGTTCAACCCTCTCACCAACTCATTCCACAGTCATTCGTTCGCCTTTCTTCCAGAAGCGACGAGTTCTCAAGGATTGAAGGGACCCGAGTTCCCCCTATATCACCAAGGTAGAAGCTGAGTCTCCGCAATATTTAGCTTTCACAAGATAGAAATAATCCTGCTCTCAAAGTAAGAAAGAAATGTGGAAAATTTATGTATTACGTCTTCTCACTCTCTATGATAATATATCAATATTACTTACTATGAGCAGATACATTAAAAGCAATCAATACCATAGACGCAACACAGGTCTATTGTCAAGATCACATGATCTCTGCGCGACATGTCTTTTTACGATTTATTCATCAGTTTCGAAAATGAATTGAAATTATTTATCATGTTAAGATGTCCGTAAAGTTTAAAATAGAATACGACATTGTTGGGGTTTTTATTTTAATACATGCCATTTTTAAAAGTATATTTATTATTTATAACATCTTCTAAACTTCCAAAAAACCTCAATTTTTTTACCCCCACCCAAAATTTTTTGTTTTCAATGACGAAGTTTGCGTCGCGACCCCCCATTGTGGGCACCCCAGATATAATGGTATATTTCTTGGTCGGAGAGGGTCTATGCATACATGCGAGAAATAAATAAGTCCGTAAACCGTAAAAAATCTATTTTTAGTTTCTCAATAATGATAAAAAGTCTGCATCCATGTTTTCGTGCGCACATTCTCATTCGTTTTATGTTCTTCCAATTTCTCGACGGTGTTGATACATCTCCTCCTCCACTCTTTTTTTCTTTCCCGTCACTCCTTTAATATCTCCATTCTGCATCCCCTTCACTCCTTATTTCCTTCTCCGCGCACACTTCTTTGTCCTTTTTTAAAACCATAGGGGATGCTTGATACTCGTAAGACGTAACTTTCATTTCTTTGATTCTGTGTACCCATGGCTCTCTTGTCTTCCTGTATTGTTTCCAACCCTTCTCCATGTCATTACAGAGCAAAATCAACATCTCCCCTCTTTCTGCACTCTTTGTTCTGTTCCATTGTCCCTTCCTAATGGATTGGGCCTTTCGCGACGTCCAATGGGAGTAGCAATTAATTAGAATCGATTTACTCTCTTTCACTTTTTGTTCAGTTATCGAAATATGAAATTAAAATATCCAACAATATCCCTTTATTATACTTTTATATCACAGATATGTGTATTATTATAAATAGTACAACAGGATAGTCCGCCCTTAAATGTTAGTGATCAAACTTATTGATAACTGAGAAATAAGGCTGAATCCACAAGGCAAGTGTTGAAGGTAAGAGTAGGAAGGTAAGAATACTTAGAGTTATTGTTACTTGGAGGAGGTGGATAGAGGAAGAAAGGTTCGTTTTTCAGTAGTCACTGTTATATGATTTGGGACATTCATGTGAATGGCTACAAATTTTTTCTGGTCCCATCGGGAATTGAACCTGTGATGACTTGGTGATGTTGTAGAACGCCACCATCTGCACGGAGGGGCTGAATTAATTTAAACAATCGTGAGTTCAGACCGTTATCGTGGAATTAAAGATCTTTTTCTGCCATAGTCCACGACGAGTGTTAAGTTCGTTGGAGCAAGTACATTTAATTAATGCTTACATTCTTATAATTGGGATGTTGCGTGTATTTGGCATGAAGTCCATTATCAGTGTGATTTTTATTTCCTTCGCTATAGTATGTGTTAGGTTGCTAGGAAGATTATTTCGTTACGAATATAACAGTCCGTAATAGGTTTTCGGTCCCTATTGGTAGTTCGTACCAATCTGATCACAATAGCTAGAGACACATCTGCGTTTGCGGAGCGGAGTGATTTTTCTGCCGACCTGTGTTGTCTTATGGGCAAAGACACATCTAGCGGGTGCGGAGCGGAGATCTCCGCTGCTTCCTGCGCGACCTTTTCGGCTGCTGAGGTCACAAGAGGTAATAGATGGGTATATTGAGAGAAGCGAGGAAGACAGAGGCTGATTTCTTTCAAGGTACTACTTTCCTTTAATTTCATTTCCTTGAATTTCTACGGAATGATTAATTAATATTATCAATGTGCATATTAATTATTGCAACACTGATTTATAATATCACTGAGTATTTGCTCTACTGCTTCCTCAGTTCTTTAAGAAAACTTTTCGCGTCCTTTTTAGTGGAGTTCGTATTTCAAGTTTTTCCTCTTGGAGGGTTAATCCACTATATTATATATATATATATATATATATATATATATATATATATATATATATATATATTATATATTGGATTAAC
>NNCF01132902.1:208964-224876 GCA_002313205.1 Laupala kohalensis
ATATATATATATATATAAAATCATAAATAAATTTGATCATCCGCAATAATTTGATTATTGTGTAATTTCATTAAAATGATGCATCCTTGAGAACATCGCTGATAAAATGTTATTACGAGTATTCAGTAACTTTGCGACACCAAAGACAATGCTGGGGACAAGTATAAATTGCCCATTTCTTCTCAGAATTTCCTGAAGCTTTCTTATATTCGTGTCTTTTCTTTTACTTCTTCGTTTATTCTTCTATTTGTATTTTAGTCCTTTGAGATTTTCGATATGTAATTGTCAAAAATTTTGGCGTGGTATCAGTTAAGAAGAGAGAAATATGCATTTTCACATCAATATTTTAAAGCTTTACGTTTCAGTTATTTGGAATATTATTTCCTCAATTTGAGTTTCATGTCGTACTATTTTTGTGAAGTCATGGTATATGTTGTATTCAGAATTTGCATTGTGTTGTGTTTTTAATTATCAAAATGATATTAACAATTTTTTAACATACATGAAATGTTGTCCTACACTTGGACTTAAAGCGTAAATTAAAAATTTATTTTACATCTTAATATTAACTTTTTTTAAACAAAACCTATTGAGTCAATCATGTTAAGTATTTTGGAAGGTAGTTATCTATCAATAAATATTAATAAATTACATGATAAGAGTATATTTTAAAAGGGAATTATATTTGAATTAAATAATTATGTAAGTATTCTACTATTAACGTCCATTATATATATGATAAATGAATAAATTACAACTTACGACCTTTTTACGGACGATTACAATATATATCGTTCTTATTAAAATTCACAACGTTACGATTCGTGGCTTGAGTCGCCGTTATGTGATAACAAATGTAAGGAGAAACATGAACGTAGCAACGTATTACGCACAACAAGCACAATATATTTCGTAATCGTCCGTAAAAATGTCGTACGTTGTTATTTATTTCTTATATAACTTCTATAACTATTACTTTAACATTTTCATTACCTGTAGCTATGTGTTTTACAATAAAAGCGTTGTGTAGTTGGCGGACAGATGCATGGATCCTCTGTACAAGTCCTGCGCGAAGCTTGTCTGTTATCGTCCTGAAGTGACCTTGTTCCTTCCACCCCTACTCTTGTCCGTTGACGCCCGCCCTGCTAGGTGTGTCTTTGCACAAGCGGAGCGGAGAAAACGCACTTTAGCTTATGAATTACAACCATTCACGATATTATCTTAATGATGTCACTCAAAACATCAGAGAATTTTCACTTTTAGCACGCACACGTGCACAAAAGTATTTCCATGATCATTACTTTCAATTACACCAGTGTTATAAACGGAAAGTCTAGTAACCGTAAAAATAAAGTAATCTCAGATCTTAACAAATTGGGCAGGAGACTATTCGTATGTGTATGTCCGTTATCGTATGTGGGTGTGTGCGTGAACGATAACTCACTAACAAATTGTAGATGAGAATCATACTTGAGAATTTAATTTGGTTGAATTGAGAATAGAGTCCTATTTCTGGACAGCTTATTCTGATATCATGTACTTCCGGTACGCTTCTTATGGTGTCTAAAATTAGAAAATACAGAACTTTAATTATGTTTAGTGTGTCCAAAACTGTACAGATTACCCAAATATATTGAGACAAGGTTTATATTTTTACAATGTTAGGCCAATTATTTTGAATTTTTAGACGAATTGTGCTAAATGAAGGTTTATGAATGATTACAGTATATACAGAATGATAGCAGTATTTTGCGTTTGAATTATTATTGGAAAGGCGAGTGGGGCACACTGCTTTTTTGACTATAAATTTATTTATATTTATTTCCATTGAGCATTGAAAATGCCTTTAGCAACTTTTTTGGTGACGAAACAACATTCTTCGAAGGTGCGAAATGATCTACGTTATAGGATCTATGTCCACCGTCATACTTGATCGTATAAAAATATTAATAAACATTTATATGAGTTAACTCTCAATTTTCAGCGCCACTGTTATCGGCGAAGAGGACCATGAACAATTAGTTTTAACGTAACAAAAAACAATTTGACCTATGCCTTTTAATTTGGACAATATGAAGCCGTACGTATAATAGACATTCTAAAAGATAATGTATGTTTAGAAAATGAATTAATTTTGGGCGGGACGTGACTTAGCGTGTGTTTTGCTGATTATCGATTTCGGTTGTGGAGGACCGCTGAACCGATAGTTATCGCCGTAAATCGAAAGTAGTATTTGAATAACAATATAGATAAAAATAAATTTACCATCCACCTCGTTCAAATAACGATACGTCAAAAGGAAAAATCGCAAAAACACCCTCCTGTGTGGCGGGGGTTGCTCGGAGAACCTTGGCACCTGCACGTGCATGAGCGGGCTTCCCCGACGCGGCTCTCGCGCGCGCGACCAACACGTGCGCGGGTCAATGACCGACAGGCCAGCGACCCTCCGCCTCCGTCGTCTTCGCCACCGCTCAAACCACTGCTGCTGAATCGACCGACAGGCCCAGGGCTGTCCGCCACCACCATCACCAAGCAGTGGGTCGCCGTTGCAGAATATTAGGTCAAAATATATTTAATTTTGAATATTTTTATTTTTTTGAATTTTTAAAAATTTCCATTAACCGGATTTCCTGATTTGGTGGAAACTTATTTGTCTCCGGTGGGAAAGGAACAACGTTCGCATTGACACACTTAGTTGTTTAGAATCTTTAACTCTCGAAACTGGAATTTGAGATAATTTACATGAATGTACTCTTATCCCACTTAAAATTTCATCAAGAATATTATTTTGCTTGTGTTACGTTTTGAACGATCTAATTTGTCAACAAATCTGAAATAATTCAAGTAAAATTTTAAATTATTAATTTCCTCACCCTGTCCTTTCATATTTTAAACTTCCCCTTTTCCTCGTTGCTTTTTGTGAGTAAACGGAAGATATACGAGGAAATGATAAGAATCGATTTCAATTCTTGTAATGTCTTACATTATTAACCTTAAAACAATGAACCTTAATTTCGTTTACAACACAAATGAAAGCCATTTAAAATAATTAAAACGAAAGCTTTTACGTAGGCAACATCTTCAGGCTCTTTGTTCAGGAAATATTCTGTCAATTTCATATATTCGTACTCTTTTTAAAATAATTACATACAAACTGTTTTATTAAAATGGTTTACAATAATTAAACAAACAAAATAATAACGTATACATTAATCCTGGCCCATATTTTTCTCCGGTTTTCCTTCGAGTAGAGGCGGATTTTTTATACAGACTCTCGAGGCTCTTGGCTTGGGGCGACTTCTGTTGCAAGATAATAAGTCTCGAATTTAGAGTTATTTTGATAGTTACGATTTATAAACAATATTTTCCGAGTAATCCGTACTTGTTTATAATACACACTTACGCTTTTCTTTTGTTTCATTAAATACAAATTCGTTGATATTCTGTTAATATTATAACACATACCGAACTACTTTTATTCTTATCGTTCGTAGTATGTTGAAATGTTAAATCCGCCTCTGTCCTATGGCCTTTGATCGGAATTGATGGGATGGTCCCTTGCTTGCTTCCGGATAGTAAATTAATTAGTTTATTGTCATCCACGTGGTTTGTAACTGCTTTTTAACTGAAGACAATAAAGTTGTTATTATTATTATTTATCGTAGTAATAATTCGGTACCAAAATCCATCATAAACCTTTCTCAGTGTTTCTTCCAATCATATGCATCGTTCGTTCCTGTGTGCAGAAGGTTTTACGTTTTCGTAAATTCAAAGCACTCTGTTCTTTACTAGTATGATGATGTGATTTGTTGTCCCGTAAGAGAGATGTTTTCGACCCACTGTTCTGTGCTGCTGCACGTGGACTAGGCGCCACCATAGTCTCTTGCCACCGCCACCGCCCCCGCATTAGCAGCCAGGCGGCAGTCCGTGGCGGGCAACACGGCGCATCGGCAGAATTTGGCGCCTTCGCTGATTTTACGCGAACTATACGATTTAGCTGAAGAACAGATTTTTACATTTTGGTGGAAGGAATTTTTTATTCATTACAAAATTTGATTCATAAAACTTTGTTTCAATTTTGTTTTTCTATTCTCGACTTTATAATCTATGAAATGAAAATTTCTTTTCTATGACAATTCTTCTCACACGCATAATGTCCAAAATGTTTCGGTTCGATTTAAGTACTGCGAAAACGAATTCAATAAATAGACCTTTTCAATATTTCATATCTTTTTAAATTTATTTCCCCGCATTAATATTACCATCATGGGTCATTTAAAAATTGGAAATTAAAAGAAAAAAAACGAACTAAATAAGTCTTCATCACTTTCGTAATAAATTGAAGTTAGTTTCTTGAAATAGACTTTTTCAGAAGTCAAATTCAGATATGCGGATGCCGGAGAGGTCATTGAACTCTGACGATGTACGGATGTGGACGAAATTTCGTGCTAAGCTCTTACTCGTCCTTCACGGGAAACAGCATTTCCCTCTTTGCAATAATCGGTTATTTATGTATAACCATTATTTTAATAAGGAATGCATTAAACCATAATAAGGGATACTAATTTCGTGTTCAAAATAAAATTGTATGATAAATAAGATTTTTTACGAAGGTCTGATAAAATAGGAAATATGTTCACGTTAAAAAAGAATACGAAAAATATGATAAGAAATGCAAATTTTAAATTCAGTTTTCAGAAATTAAATAATATGTTTTCAGGAGTGTCCTCTTTCTGAAGAAAAATCTTCTAAATTATTTAAGAATATCGGCTTCAGCTTTCCAAATACTACTAGAAAACGCAAGAGTGTATGGTTTCATGTTTGTTGGCAACTTCACGATCAGAATTGTTTACTCTTACATGTAAAACAAAGCAAAATACGAAGTGCTACTCAATCCATTTCCCATTATCATAATTAAATTTTATTTAACTTGATTCTGAATGTTGTTTTAACATATTCATTTTAACACGTGTGAGACATGACCCATTTTCTGACTCGAAGATTTTAAATTCTTAGCACCATTAAAGCAATATTATAAATACTGTTAATTTGTGTCAAACATAAAATTTTCTCATGTAGTGTCATGCTTCATCTCCCAAGTAGCGAGAAATGCAAAACAAATTTTAGAATTGAAGAGTATTTTAATAATAATTACATTCGATATGCATTTTATAACTTAGAAACGTCTACTGCAACTATCGAAAGACACTATGAGGCTGTTTCCACCATAACAACCGTACTCGTGTTTATTTTCACTTAAAAACAATGGAGTTTTACAGGGAGATGCATTTCGTTATACGAACTAAATATTGTCATGAGCTAAACAAATGTAGATCTTTTTCTCGGTGTACAAATATATTTCTCAAGTTTTCTCATAAAATGAACCGTTTATGATAATACGAGTACATTGATCATGAATATAAAAACCCGACCTCATGTTGAAACTTCATCAATGGTTTTCCCATCCATTTGGGGATTTTATTGATATCCCAGTAATTATTTATGTACGAATTGTTAGTTTTGCGTTTTGTTCTTCAGAGAGCACTATTGTATCTTCGTTATTTTTGAAAAAAAAAGGAAAGTAAAAGGATAAGAATTAAATAAAGTATTGTACTTAAACATTTATACGAAAACATAACATCGATGTACTGAGAAAAGTCAATTTTTACTAGGGGAAGTAAAAGTTAAACAGTTCTTCCCCGGGTCAAGAAGAGTTACTTCAACTTGTGATTTAAGAATAACTATTTTTATTGCACTGTTGATCATTTTTTATTAGCTCACCCTAGAAACGGACATTTAATAAGTGTAGAAGTTACTAAAACGGTATTTTTTGGTTCCGAGAATAATGTGCTTAGAAAATATATTGAGCTAACCTTTAACTGATAAATTGAATGTTTTATGAGTTGCTCAATACATTTCAACTCTTGAAAATTAAAAGTAAATTTTCGTCTCTTTCGATGACCATAAAATGCACACCAACCGTGCCGGAACCTTCGTAGAAGCATGAATCTAACCACGATCTATATCATTACAATGTTGTGAGAACCGATTACGAGATCTAGATTGGATGATGTGTTCAGCCATTCCATCACGAATTTTTACATTGCGGCAATGATACCCAAGATTTTATTTTCTACAATAAAGCAAACACCATATCAGTGTCAAAGAAAGTTTCTAGGCGGGTGGGGGGTAAGGTCTTGAACCTATAAGACGGCAGTAGATCTAGTCTGTGTAATAAGTGCAGACTCCTTTCATGAATTCTGTTCAAGTTCGTCAAGTATTTTGTACCTATGCGGACTGCAGAAGTTAATTTATCGTAATTAATAAATACAAGGGAGAGAACTGTCTGACACTAATGTTGTATACAAAATAAAATGTAACGATTGTAATGCTTCATTTATAGGGTGGACTAAATTAATTTGAGGTGTTCGTATTAGCGATCACAAAAGAAATATTAAAAATAATGATAAGTGTAAATCTTTTACATTGTATTAACAATGGTCGCACTATGAACTGGGATAATTCTTCAGTTTTGGATAAAGGGAAAAATAACATGGATCGATACTTCTCAGAAATGGTTAACGTAAAACAGAAACAATAATTAACAAGAAATACAACAAAATTTAAAAAAACTGACATGTAAGTTAACTAAATTATACAGTATAGTTAAAATATTGTGTTCTATCTGCTTCTTTGTACGGTGAAAATTGTTATAAATATGTTTCTATTATATTATTATCGTTTACTAAGTGTAACATACCATATAAATGTATTCACATGATAAAGAATCACCAGATGAAATCCCGAAACTGTAGTCGAAACGTTGTGCTTTTAAGATTAATTTTTTAAAAAGTCAATTTAATTTTTTTATCAATGAAAGGAAGTATTTGTTAATTTGACGAAATGCTGGCGTATCGGCGATATCCCCACACACTTTTTAAATTAGATATTACGAATTAATAAAATGTATTAAATTTACCAGGAGAATTTGTTGAGCACAAGAGAGAGTAATTTTGTGTTGATGTATAGTCTCCGTATATTTTATTTGGGGAGTTGCCGAGAGTTTTTTGAATGGAATTTCCATCATCGTTAGGCCCTGAAGATAATAAATAATTATTAAGAATGATAATTGGATACTTATCTGTAGAAAGGTGAAAAGTGTCAAATTTGTGAACACAAAGCTATTGTAAAAAAAATATTACACATTTTTGTACCATTACAAAAACTATAGTATCATTTTTCTGCACATTTATACATTATTACAAAAAGTATAGATATTACTTATTTTTATTTCTTCATTCTTCAAACTTTAGGATTGTGGCAAATAGTAACTCTTCCTTATACAAAATGAAAGTTTCATGATATCTATAAAATAAGAGTGGACAAGAGAAAAAAAATGATTTGTGAAATGCGCTAGGTCAAATCTCATTTTTCTAGTGATACGCGCCATATTTATAGCGATAGTTCTTTTTCAGAGTTGCCTATAATACTCTTTATGCTCTTCCTTAGGTAAATAAGGAATCATAGCCTGAAGATATTTCTTCTTTCCGGTCGTAATTGACTGAACTAATGAGATAACTTGGAATATTGTAGACTGTACGTCTTTTCCATGCTTCTCATTCTTCAGTTCCGGAATTATACGACCAGTCTCAAGTTCAATACTTAATCCTTTCACCTCTACATTTCTCATGTTCGCAGAATTATAAATTCGTTCACTCCTTTCACTTCAAATCCATTGAATGTCAAACAAATGAACGGCACATTGCACCTCTCTTATGAAATTGACCAGGATCTTAGCAATGCTGTCGTTTTGTGATGGTCTTGGGAACTCTTTATAGTCTTTCCTGAAGGTATGTAATTCACCATGGCTTTTGCACCTTTCTAGTGAAATATTTTGGCACTTATCACCTTTCTTCTGATAAGTTTCCAATTAGAACTCTCGCTAACTCCAAACACAATTAACGGAGACTATACGCCAATACAGTGATTTCATTCGAATACATCCTCCGTTTACATCTTATCAGAAATTGAAAATTGAACAGATGTGTGATTAACATCGGAAATTTTGTATGGGATTCGTTATTATTATTGTTCAACAATTTTTTAAAAAATTTTTTGCTTTACATAATATTCAGGGCAAAAGCACCTCCCTGCTCCCACCCTCGGGTATGTCCTTCCCCGCAATTATGCACATATCTGTTACTCTTCCTCGGGCATATTGGTCATCATGACACTCGTAAACAATATCTAGAACGAGACTTTGCCGGCGATACATGGACGGGCAGTTTGCTCCGACGCTGTAGAAACGGGGCCGTGGGGTGTTCCAATGACAGAAGCATAACATTTTAAAGTGCCAAATTAATGAAGACTGAAAATTTGGCCTGAAAAAGGTCATGTTCTCGACTAAGATGAAGGTCATCACATGATCTATTATTGTTGATAGTTAATTGACGATAAATATTGTTGTTATATTGTAATTCTGAAATTGCAGTATCAATATAAATATTTGCTTTGTTTTAATGATCTTGAAAAAACTACATTTTTTTAATATTTGCCTTTTCATTTATTCGAGAGAACAGGTTTTTTAACCAAATTCTGAGAAAGGAAATTATATCTCCAAACTTTTGGATGTGACATCCTAACCTTGTAGTGTCCGAACTATGAGGTTGGGATGTCATATCCATTATCCAAAGGTTTGGAGAAATCCTTCCCTTCATCTGAATTTGGATCTCACATCCATAGAGTTTTCTCAGTGTTAAGTTTATTAATGTCTATTTTACGACCTGCGAAGTACAATATGCCCAATAAATTTGTGTGTGAAAAAATATTGAAATACTTTCGTACGTGAAATATACGCTACTGATTGGGGGTAGGGGTGGAAGAATAAGAAAAGCGTGTAGCCGCACATACAAAATTTGTCGTAGGTTCCCTAAACAACAGCGAAAAGATGTTTATGAAGGGTCTATGATTCTATTTTCACTATAAGTTCACTTGAGTTGACGCGCGCCAATCCAACATGGCTTAATAATATGCCCATGATTTTACTTCTACTCATAATCCTAATAGCTAAAGATAATGACTAAATTTTAAAAAATTATTATCGCTATTAGGTAAAATAATCTAAATCTCGTGTTTTTACCCTTCCTGGGTAAGATCACCCAACTTGAATGGAAAAAAAGGAATTTTTTTCTGTAAAAATATATGTAATAATCGGATCAAATTATCGTAAAATTTAATCAAAGCATAAAATAAAGACTCTTGCTTTTTAAATAAAATAAAATAGAAATTTGGGTAAAATAAGAGATGATGTGGTAAACAATATTTATTACAAAAGTAGACAGTTGAACATCAGGACATCAGGTAAAATAGAGGTTATGTTATGTTTCTGAAAATTCAAGTATATATAAACAAAACGCAGATTACACATACAAAGAAACCCAAAAATATTCAGAGGTTAAAGCCAAAGTGGTATAAGTCAAAGTGGTAAAAGTAATAAAGAAAAATATTTAAGTCTAGTAATGCAATATTGAGGTATAGATCTGTTATAAGAAAAAGAAGTTTATTCGTAATTTCTAGTTTTGTTCGTACTCATATAATTACAATAGAAGCCTGACTACTAAATAAAAGAGCAAGTTCGTTAACAGCCATACGGTGCTAGTCAGACTTCTATTTTTCCTGTCTGTGAAAAAACAGATAGAAAATATTTTGCTTTTGACTTTAATGTTTGGAAAAGTACACAAAGAGTACTGGAAAGAACAAAATAATTTACTTTTTCAAGAGGTCACCGTAGATGGTACAATAATGACTTCAACTTTTACGCATCATAATTCTAAGTGTCACTATTCAGTGACTACTTTACTTCCATTTTTTTTGTACGTACCAAACTATTTGCCAAATATTCTTGTATGAATAAATTGTAAATAAAGAATTATGTTCTAAAAAAACACGCAGCACGTAAAGACACTATAATATGTGTATTTCAAATGTGACATCCACATTAAGAATGTGAATTATATACCTTACATTCAACCCATCAATTATGCTTACCTCCAACGACTTATATATAAAAAAACAGAGATAGATACAAACATGTTCGATATTGTCGATATTCAACTTAATTATTTGTTTTGACCCTGATTGAGATTTTCATTGCAAAGAAGAAATGTTGTCATTGGATTTATTTGAGACTGAAAATACGCTTCTTTTAATTCAGATTACTCAAATGCATGCTTGTGCAAAAGCAAAGTCAACGTTCAAAAAATAAAATAACAAAAAAAAAAAAAAAAACTTTCAGCGATGTACAACTCGAAACAAATGTGTTGTGTAATTTATCATTAGGACCAAATCTACAAAAACCTTTTTCTCCTAACGAACAAACCATGACACTACTTTGGCCGTTATCTCCCGCATATATACAGAAATATAATTAAAATGCAGTACATATTGACAAGTTCAATAATGCAATTCACCAAAATTTTCATCACTTTCCTCTGCCACTTCGCTCCTGGGAGGAGGACGCCCTTCGCGGTAGAGATTATGCTGAAAGATGTTCATGGAGAAGTCGGAAATGATAATTCATTGAATATTTCAGTGATCTTCAATCTCGCATGCATTTGTTTGTTTTTTGGTAAACCGTCCATTAAGGGCACGAACGATGTCAGGAATGCCTTATTCCCGAATATATCTGAATTTTGTTCTTCTCTTTGGTATTGAAATCTTTCACTTAAAATGTTTTTCGGTGTTTCGATTGTGGACTCCGTAGGTTTTGTTACTGCCTCTACAGTTTTTGTTTTTCCTAGCCTCTTCTGTCTTTCAGTAGCTCTAGAATGATCTGGTCGTTGTGGAATGATAGCATCATCAGTTTTCCATTCTGTTGTTTCGTGTACGTCTTCTTCTTCATCTTCTGTGTTCGTTTGTTCTCGTGTACTTCTCTTGTTTCTTGACGGACGCGTCCATTGAAGCACGTAAGGAGTCAAAAACGAGAGATGTTCGTAAAAGACATACGTCTTTTTCTTCATGACGGGTTCTCCTGTTTCGAGTTTTTTCTTTATTTTCAAGTCTTTCACGAAATTATCCCTTATAGCTTTCCACATCTTCATTAGTTCTCTCGCTGTAAGGAAACAAGAGAAACGTTAATAACTGGACACACACATCCCTACGCACATAAAATGGAATAAAATAAGAATGTGCTCGCGAGCATTCGTGAATTTGTGTGTGCTTTATATTCAAGATTGAAAACATGCAATGCGCAAAAAAATTGACAATTACATACTTTACATGTACATACTCCACGCTTGGAAAAACAAAATAATAGTATCTAGTTAGAGATATTCTAACATTGATCAATATATTACACGACCTTTATGGACGTAAACAGTACAATTGTATTAGACTTCAATCAAGAGTATGTGACTGGAGACTGAGACTCTTAACAAACTTCTCATCTGCCTTGGAACACTGGATGTGAATGAGCATTAGCAATGTCCACATAACTCGAGTTTACTTTCCTGTCAGACACAATATTATGTGCATTCGAGTTTGAAGCTCAATTACAAAGTAAATGAATGTCTAGCATAAAAACAATTTATATCAGATTATTTCTTTGATTCATTCCGCGTTTAACGGTATTAATATTTCATGAAATATAAAATGATAATTTTTACTCAAGTGAGAATGTATCCGTTTTAGGTCTATTTCAAGAAGGAGTCTCATGTAACATATCTTTTCTTCGAATACATGGTAGTATCAACTCACAGTTTTGATATATCATAAACACGATTGTTTTCATGTGCGTAATTTAAGAATTTACTTTATAATAAAACATTTTCGGTGTTATTTTCATATAACTTTTTCTCTGGAGTAGGACGTTTTTGGCTGTATATTAATAAGGAAAATATAATTAATTGATTTTTTTCAATATGAGGTAAATTATATTGCTGATTTTACAATGTTTAGTATTTCAATAAGCTGTGCCCAGCGGCGAACCCACAGTTATATATAAATCAATACAAAATCTCCTATTTATTTTATCGCACATTTTCAAAAATCACTCACTCATCCTTACTACAATGAAACGAAAAACGATTTTCTACGACATCCCACACTCCGGGGAAAAAGTTACAATGGAACATATTCACAACAAAAACTTTTCCTTATAATATATAATTGTGAAATTAATTATTCACATAAAAACAATCATTTGTGTTAATACTACCATAAAAAGCACACAATTTGGTGTTAATTCTACAACACATTTTTTAACAAATCCAAATATTATAGTCGTTTTTTATATCCTAAAGTTTGGTGGAAAGAAATTTCTTCGCTAATTATGTATAATGTTCTTGTCCGTCATAGATTAAATAGGAACATTTGGAAATTGAACTAAACTGTTGTATCATACAAAAATATTATTATTATTATTATTATCAGTAAAGAATTCTCCCAATAAATGGAATACGTTAAGCAAATGACTCAATCAACTTTTCTTTGGATTCTTCTTCTTGTTCCAATAGGCTTATAATCAAAAAAATATATTATAAAACTATACAATTTCATAATTTTCGTAAGTCAATTCAAAATACTGCACATAGAATTATTATATTTGCAATGTTTTGTTTCGTATGTAAACGCTACTGATATCTAGGGACGGATTTCTCGAACTTTCAGTTTTTCAATTGAAGTGGATAAAAAGTAGGAAAAATATTCGGTTCAACGAACGATTGATTCATACATCCAAGTAGACACAAGTACAAACGATGCAAACTTGAACGTTTGTTGGGACGCTGCATAAGTATTGAAGGCTCATTGTGAAAGGAGTTTCCCGAAATCCCTATTTTAAAGGGGCGAATTATACTTGTGGCTACGTATCCTGAATTGCGGAACCAGATTCGGATACTGTCGGATATTTCCGCCTTTTTTTTTCGCGTAGCGACTTTGTCACATCTGTAATGACAGTACCAGGATGGTTGCCTCTTGCTGTTCGATCACTATATTATACTAACACATTCACTCACTCAATTTTCTTAATGCACTACACTTATGAATTATTCACTCGGTTTTACTAAATTTAAACTAATTTTGATTATTTATATTATGTTGATGAATATGATGAAATGATTTGGTCTAATCTGATTATTAGTTTCAGTGCATAGTTTCCAAGTAGTCTGTGTGGTTTTAGTTGTGTCTTTGATCTGGTTGTTGTCCACACGGAGGGAGCGTAAGTGATTATTGGTCGTACGCATGTCTTATATAAATTAACTTTGGTGTCTGTTGGTAGTTTGTTTGTCATCAGCAACGGTCTTAGAGAGTTCTTATTCTATTACTGGCTTTTTCTTGTAGTCGTAATATGTTTTTTTCAGGTCAGGCCTTCGTCTAGAGTTATGCCGAGGTAGCGATTGTCGGGTTGCCAGTTGATGAGATGATAGTTCACGATCAATCGTCTGGGTCTGTGTTTTCGGTTTTTATTTGGTTTTCGTCTGTCAAATATAATAGCCGTGGTCTTTTCTGTCGAGAAAGCTAGTCTTTTTTCGTCAGCTCATGTTGAGGCGTCGGCTAGGCATTTGTCGAAGATTCTTAGTTTTTGTTTTACGGTCTTTCCTCGTGCTAATATTGCAACGTCGTCAGCAAAGAAATAAAGTCTCGTGAGTTCGGGGGCAGGGTACAGCAGATAGTTTATAAACAGTAAAAATAAGAGAGGAGAAAGAACTGCTCTTTGAGGCACAGTTCTCGTGATCGGTCTTGTTGTAGGTGGGTGGATTCTATTTGTACAAAACTTGTACATTTCCGCCCGGAATTGTCCGCTGAATGGCTGCGTAGAGAGAGAGAGAGTGATTGATTGACGTCTTTAATTAGCGATCAGAGGAAGGTTAGGGCCATGAGGCCCTCTCTTCCCCCCCCCCGAATAAATATGCTTTACAAATCCTTCTAGCGTCGAATACATTCATTTATATGTAAGATTTAAAACAGAAATTAAAATTCAAACAAAAAGGTAAATACAATGTAACTTCTTAGTTCTCCAATCATAATTCAATACTCAATATTCACTCAACAATAGTTCCTTGAATTTCTCCTTAAACGTTACCACTTTAATAGATAAGTCAAAGAGTTCGATGTTCTTGTTGTAGAGCTTCGAGCCTTGGACAACAAAGGATCTCGCAAGCATTGCAGTTCGATGGCATGGTATTTCAAGCACCCTGTCTTTATTTCGAGTGTCTCGTTTCGATAAGAACCTGAAGCGATCGTACAAGTAATCTGGTTTTCGGAATTTCAGGATCTTGAACACCATTGTAGCCAATTGCAATTTCTTCCTTTCTCTTATCTTGAGCCAACCCAGCCGCTGGTAATGGGGGGTAACATGTTCGTCCAAACGCAGCCGAAGGGCGAATCGCAACGCTGCATTTTGCGCTTTTTGAAGCATATTCATTTCTTCGCTCTTCAGGTCACAGATGGCAGTAGCGGCATAATCGAAGGTGGGCAACACTAAGCTTTGGACTAGCTGCAGTCTTACATGGGTGGGAAAGTCTATGGCCACTCTGCGGAGTTGATAGATCGCTTTGAACGCGGATCCACACATGGACGTCACTTGAAGATTCCATGACAGGGTGTCTTGGAATAGCAGTCCCAAGTTCTTGGCTGACTTCACAAACTCCAAGGGAACACCTCCATAGGTCACTCTAGTCGCGATGGAGATGTCAACCTTCGATAGGATCTTCGAATACCCAATGATCATAGCCTTGGTCTTGGCCATATTCATTTTCATGCCATGCCTGGTGCACCAATTGGCCACCCTCGCCAGATCCTCACTCAGCGCATGAACAGTCTCCTCTATACCATCGAGGTCGCAGGAACGATAGAACTGTAGATCATCTGCGTAGGACACATGCTGAGTACCCTCCGCGAATACTCTTGGCAGCGTGGTGATATAGATGATGAAGCAGAGAGCCGACAACACTGATCCCTGCGGGGTCCCAACGAGGACATCTCTCCACGACGACAGCGATCCATCCGAGCCTTTCACAGCCTGCTGACGCTGTGACAGATACGAGTCAAACCAGGCTAGCAGGTTCCCCTCCACACCAATGGATCGAAATACCGCCAGCAAGATGTCTCTTCTGATCAAATCAAACGCGGCAGAGAAATCCACCATTACCATGATTGTTACTTTCCGTTTGTCCATTGCTGCTCTGACGTCGTCAAGAACCCTGATCAAAGCAGTCTCGGTCCCAAAACCCGCACGGTAGGCAGACTGCTTTGGGTCTAGAACCCCGCAGCGGTCCACATAGCCACTGAGCTCCCCATACACAATCTTATCGAGCACCTTACCCATAGCACAGAGCAGAGATATTGCTCGAAAATCGCTCACACTCTCAGGTGGCTTCTTCTTTGGTAGAGGCTTAACGATCGCTTTCTTCCATATCTCAGGATAAACCCCTGTAGACAGAGAGTAATTGTAAATATAAGTCAAGATGGGGAGAATAGTGTCTGCGAGCATCTGCAAAATTTCGATTGGGATCTCATCTGCACCAATCGATGTCGATTTCACCGCAAACAGTGCCTTCTTAACTGTTCCCTCATCTAGCACTGGAATGACAAAGGGCTCACCGATCAAGGGCAGGCTGGNGGGCAGGCTGGTGTAATGGTTAATCACATCCGGCGACGTGGATCTTTCCGACACTCTGCAAAAGTGCTGATTCAGCGCATCGAGTGGTACCGCTACCTCCACCTCCGTGTCCCTTCCGTTAATCCCCAATTTTCGAATTATTTTCCAGAAATCTTTTGGTTTGCGAGTCTTAAAAAGCTCATTGTAGTGTTTGACTTTGGCATTTTTCAGCATTTGTTGCGTTTTATTTCTCAATTTTTTATAATTATTGTGGGTTTCTCTATTTTTTGTTTTAAGAAATCGCTTGTACAACG
>NNCF01132903.1:0-11645 GCA_002313205.1 Laupala kohalensis
CGTGTCCCCCAATTTCCCTACAACTCTCTTACTGTTTTTCTGTGTCCGTGGAATAATCAACACTTTAATTATAAAAACACAAAGATAGTAAAATATATATCAAATACATAAAACAAGGAAGCGATATCTAATCAAATATTAATCATATGTACACGTGTTCTCCAATTTCCCTACACCTCTCACTGTTTTCCTGTGTCCGTGGAATTGTCAACATTTTAATTATAAAACCACAAAGATAATAAAATATATATCAAATACATAAAACAAGGAAACGATATCTAATCAAATAATAATCATATGTACACGTGTCCCCCAATTTCCCTACTCCTCTATCTCTATTCTTGTCTGTAGAATAGTCAACATTTTAATTAAAAAAACTCAAAGATATTAAAAATTATACTAAATACATGAACAAAGGAAGCAATATCTAATCAAATATTAATCATATGTACACGTGTCCCCCAATTTCCCTACACTTCTCACTCTTCTTCTCTGTCCGTGGAATAGTCAACATTTTTATTATAAAAACACAAAGATAATAAAATATACTAAATACATAAAACAAGGAAGCGATATCTAATCAAATATTAACCATATGTACACGTGTCCCCCAATTTCCCTACACCTCTCTCTCTTTTTCTGTGTCTGTAGAATTGTCAACATTTTAAATATAAAAACACAAAGATAATAAATTATACTAAATACATGAAAAAAGAAAGCGATATCTAATCAAATATTAATCATATGTACACGTGTCCCCCAATTTCCCTACACCTCTCTCTCTTTTTCTGTGTCTGTAGAATAGTCAACATTTTAATTATAAAAACACAAAGATAATAAATTATACTAAATACATGAAAAAAGAAAGCGATATCTAATCAAATATTAATCATTTGTACACGTGTCCCCGAATTTCCCTACAACTCTCTCTCTTTTTTTCTGTGTCCGTGGAATAATCAACATTTTAATTATAAAAACACAAAGATAGAAAATTATACTAAATACGTGGACAAAGGAAGCGATATCTAATCAAATCGTAATCATATGTACACGTGTCTTCCAATTTCCCTACACCTCTCTCTCTTTTTCTCTGTCCGTGGAATAGTCAACATTTTAATTATAAAAACACAAAGATAATAAAATATACTAAATACATGAACAAAGGAAGCAATATTTAATCAAATAATAATCATATGAACACGTGTTCCCCAATTTCCCTACACCTCTCTCTTTTTTTCTGTGTCTGTAGAATAGTCAACATTTTAATTATAAAAACACAAAGATAATAAATTATACCAAATACATGAAAAAAGAAAGCGATATCTAATCAAATATTAATCATATGTACACGTGTCCCCGAATTTCCCTACATTTCTCTCTTTTTCTGTGACTGTAGAATAGTCAACATTTTAATTATAAAAACACAAAGATAATAAATTATACTAAATACATGAAAAACGAAAGCTATATCTAATCAAATATTAATCTTATGTACACGTGTCTCCAATTTCCCTACACCTCTCTCTCTTTTTCTGTGTCTGTAGAATAGTCAACATTTTAATTATAAAAACACAAAGATAATAAAATATACTAAATACATAAAACAAGGAAGCGATATCTAATCAAGTAATTATCATATGTACACGTGTCCCCCACTTCTCTTCACCTCTCTCTCTTTTTCTCTGTCCGTGGAATAGTCAACATTTTAATTATAAAAACACTAAGATAATATAATATACTAAATACATGAACAATGGAAACAATATCTAATCAAATAATAATCATATCTACACGTGTCCCCTAATATACTTTCACCTCACTCTCTTTTTCTGTGCCCGTGGAATAGTCAATTTTTAATTATAAAAACCCAAAGATAATAAAATATACTAAATACATAAAACAAGGAAGCGATATCTAATCAAAGATTAATCATATGTACACGTGTCCCCCAATTTCCCTACACCTCTCTTTCTTTTTCTGTGTCTGTAGAATAGCCAACATTTTAAAAATAAAAACACAAAGATAATAAAATATACTAAATACATGAAAAAAAAGAGATATCTAATTAAATATTAATCATATGTACATGTGTCCCCCATTTTCTCTACACCTGTTTCTTTTTTTCTGAGTCTGTAGAATAGTCAACATTTTAATAATAAAAACACAAAGATAATAAAATTTACTAAATACATAAAACAAGGAAGCGAAATCTAATCAAATATTAATTATATGTACACGTGTCTCCTAATTTCCCTACCCCTCTCTCTCTTTTTCTGTGTCCGTGGAATGGTCAACATTTTAATTATAAAAACCCATAAAAAATTAAATTTACTAAATACATAAAATAAGGAAGCGATATCTAATCAAATATTAATCATATGTACACGTGTCCCTCTATTTCCCTACACTTCTCTCTCTTCTTCTGTGTCCCTGGAATAGTCAACATTTTAATAATAAAAACACAAGGATAATAAAATATACTAAATACAAGAAGAAAGAAAGCGATATATAATCAAATATTAATCATATGTACAAGTGTCCCCCAATTTCCCTAACCCTCTCTCTCTTTTTCTGTGTCCGTGAAATAGTCAACATTTTATTTATAAAAACACAAAGATAATAAAATGTACTAAATACATAAAACAAGGAAACGATATTTAATTAATATTAATCATATGTACACGTGTCATCCAATTTTCCTACACTTCTCTCTCTTCTTCTGCGTCCGTGGAATAGTCAACATTTTAGTTATAAAAACATAAGGATAATAAAATATACTAAATACATAAAACAAGGAAGCGATATCTAATCAAATATTAATCATATGTACACGTGTCCCCCAATTTCCCTACACCTCTCTCTCTTTTTCTGTGTCCGTGGAATAGTCAACATTTTAATTATAAAAACACAAAGATAATAAAATATACTAAATACATAAAACAAGGAAGCGATATCTAATCAAATATTAATCATATGTACACGTGTCCCTCTATTTCCCTACACTTCTCTCTCTTCTTCTGTGTCCCTGGAATAGTCAACATTTTAATAATAAAAACACATGGATAATAAAATATACTAAATACATGAAGAAAGAAAGCGATATATAATCAAATATTAATCATATGTACAAGTGTCCCCCAATTTCCTTACCCCTCTCTCTCTTTTTCTGTGTCCGTGAAATAGTCAACATTTTATTTATAAAAACACAAAGATAATAAAATGTACTAAATACATAAAACAAGGAAACGATATTTAATTAATATTAATCATATGTACACGTGTCATCCAATTTTCCTACACTTCTCTCTCTTCTTCTGCGTCCGTGGAATAGTCAACATTTTAGTTATAAATACATAAGGATAATAAAATATATTAAATACATAAAACAAGGAAGCGATATCTAATCAAATATTAATTATATGTACACGTGTCCCTTAAGTTCCCTACACTTCTCTCTCTTCTTCTGTGTCCGTGGAATAATCAACATTTTAATAATAAAAACACAAGGATAATAAAATATACTAAATATATGAAAAAAGAAAGCGATATTTAATCAAATATTAATCATATGTACACGTGTCCCCCAATTTCCCTACACCTCTCTCTCTTTTTCTGTGTCCGTGGAATAGTCAACATTTTAATTATAAAAACACAAAGATAATAAAATATACTAAATACATAAAACAAGGAAGCGATATCTAATCAAATATTAATCATATGTACACGTGTCCCCCAATTTCCCTACACCTCTCTCTCTTTTTCTGTGTCCGTGGAATAGTCAACATTTTAATTATAAAAACACAAAGATAATAAAATATACTAAATACATAAAACAAGGAAGCGATATCTAATCAAATATTAATCATATGTACACGTGTCCCCCAATTTCCCTACACCTCTCTCTCTTTTTCTGTGTCCGTGGAATAGTCAACATTTTAATTATAAAAACACAAAGATAATAAAATATACTAAATACATAAAACAAGGAAGCGATATCTAATCAAATATTAATCATATGTACACGTGTCCCCCAATTTCCCTACACCTCTCTCTCTTTTTCTGTGTCCGTGGAATAGTCAACATTTTAATTATAAAAACACAAAGATAATAAAATATACTAAATACATAAAACAAGGAAGCGATATCTAATCAAATATTAATCATATGTACACGTGTCCCCCAATTTCCCTACACCTCTCTCTCTTTTTCTGTGTCCGTGGAATAGTCAACATTTTAATTATAAAAACACAAAGATAATAAAATATACTAAATACATAAAACAAGGAAGCGATATCTAATCAAATATTAATCATATGTACACGTGTCCCCCAATTTCCCTACACCTCTCTCTCTTTTTCTGTGTCCGTGGAATAGTCAACATTTTAATTATAAAAACACAAAGATAATAAAATATACTAAATACATAAAACAAGGAAGCGATATCTAATCAAATATTAATCATATGTACACGTGTCCCCCAATTTCCCTACACCTCTCTCTCTTTTTCTGTGTCCGTGGAATAGTCAACATTTTAATTATAAAAACACAAAGATAATAAAATATACTAAATACATAAAACAAGGAAGCGATATCTAATCAAATATTAATCATATGTACACGTGTCCCCCAATTTCCCTACACCTCTCTCTCTTTTTCTGTCTGTAGAATAGTCAACATTTTCATTAAAAAAACACAAAGATATTAAAAATTATACTAAATACATGAACAAAGGAAGCAATAACTAATCAAATATTAATCATATGTACACGTGTCCCCCAATTTCCCTACACTTCTCACTCTTCTTCTGTGTCCGTGGAATAGTCAACATTTTAATTATAAAAACACAAAGATAGTAAATTATACTAAATACATGAACAATGGAAACAATATCTAATCAAATAATTATCATATCTACACGTGTCCCCTAATATACTTTCACCTCACTCTCTTTTTCTGTGCCCGTGGAATAGTCAATTTTTAATTATAAAAACCCAAATATAATAAAATATACTAAATACATAAAACAAGGAAGCGATATCTAATCAAAGATTAATCATATGTACACGTGTCTCCCAATTTCCCTACACCTCTCTTTCTTTTTCTGTGTCTGTAGAATTGCCAACATTTTTTTAAAAATAAAAACACAAAGATAATAAAATATACTAAATACATGAAAAAAAGCGATATCTAATTAAATATTAATCATATGTACATGTGTCCTCCAATTTCCCTACACCTCTCTCTTTTTTTCTGTGTCCGTGGAATAAATAACATTTTATTTATAAAAAAAAAGATAATAAAATATACTAAATACATAAAACAAGAAAGCGATATCTAATCAAATAATAATTATATGTACATGTGTCCCCCATTTTCTCTACACCTCTTTCTTTTTTTCTGTGTCTGTAGAATAGTCAACATTTTAATAATAAAAACACAAAGATAATAAAATTTACTAAATACATAAAACAAGGAAGCGAAATCTAATCAAATATTAATTATATGTACACGTGTCCCCTAATTTCCCTACCCCTCTCTCTCTTTTTCTGTGTCCGTGGAATGGTCAACATTTTAATTATAAAAACGCATAAAAAATTAAATTTACTAAATACATAAAACAAGGAAGCGATATCTAATCAAATATTAACCATATGTACACGTGTTTCCCAATTTCCCTACACCTCTCTCTCTTTTTCTGTGAAAGTAGAATAGTCAACCTATTAATAATAAAAACACTAAGATAATAAAATATACTAAATACATGGAAAAAGAAAGCGATATCTAATCAAATAATAATCATAAGTACACGTGTCCCCCAATTTCCCTACACCTCGCTCTCTATTTCTGTGTCCGTGGAATAATCAACATTTTAATTATAAGAACACAAAGATAATAAAATATACTAAATACATAAAACAAGAAAGCTATATCTAATCAAATATTAATCATATGTACACGTGTCCCCCAATTTCCCTGCACCTCTCTCTCTTTTTCTGTGTCTGTAGAATTGTCAACATTTTAAATATAAAAACACAAAGATAATAAATTATACTAAATACATGAAAAGAAAAAGCGAGATCTAATCGAATATTAATCATATGTTCACGTGTTCCCCAATTTCCCTACAACTCTCTCTCTTTTTTTCTGTGTTCGTGGAATAATCAACATTTTAATTATAAAAACACAAAGATAGTAAATTATACTAAATACATGAACAAAGGAAGCGATATCTAATCAAATCGTAATCATATGTACACGTGTCCCCCAATTTCCCTACACCTCTCTCTCTTTTTCTCTGTCCGTGGAATAGTCAACATTTTAATTATAAAAACACAAAGATAATAAAATATACTAAATACATGAAAAAAGAAAGCGATATTTAATCAAATATTATTCATATGTACACGTGTACCCCACTTTCCCTACACCTCTCTCTCTTTTTCTTTGTCCGTGGAATAGTCAACATTTTAATTATAAAAACACAAAGATAATAAAATATACTAAAGACATAAAACAAAGAAGCGATATCTAATCAAGTATATTATCATATGTACACGTGTCCCCCACTTCTCTTCACCTCTCTCTCTTTTTCTCTGTCCGTGGAATAGTCAACATTTTAATTATAAAAACACTAAGATAATAAAATATACTAAATACATGAACAATGGAAACAATATCTAATCAAATATTAATCATATCTACACGTGTCCCTTAATATACTTTCACCTCACTCTCTTTTTCTGTGTCCTTGGAATAGTCGATTTTTAATTATAAAAACCCAAAGATAATAAAATATACTAAATACATAAATCAAGGAAGCGATATCTAATCAAAGATTGATTATATGTACACGTGTCCCCCAATTTCCCTACACCTCTGTTTCTTTTTCTGTGTCTGTAGAATAGCCAACATTTTAAAAATAAAAACACAAAGATAATAAAATATACTAAATACATGAAAAAAAAGCGATATCTAATTAAATATTAATCATATGTACATGTGTCCTCCAATTTCCCTACACCTCTCTCACTTTTTCTGTGTCTGTAAAATAGTCAACATTTTAAATATAAAAACACAAAGATAATAAAATATACTAAATACATGAAAAAAGAAAGCGAAATCTAATCAAATATTAATCATATGTACACGTGACCCCCAATTTCCCTACACCTCTCTCTCTTTTTCTGTGTTCGTGGAATAGTCAACATTTTAATTATAAAAACACAAAAATAATAAATTATACTAAATACATGAAAAAAGAAAGCTATATCTAATCAAATATTAATCATATGTACACGTGTCCCCCAAATTCCCTACACCTCTTTCTCTTTTTCTGTGTCCGTAGAATAGTCAACATTTTAATTATAAAAACACAAAGATAATAAAATATACTAAATACATAAAACAAGAAAGCGATATCTAATCAAATAATAATTATATGTACATGTGTCCCCCATTTTCCCTACACCTCTTTCTTTTTTTCTGTGTCTGTAGAATAGTCAACATTTTAATAATAAAAACACAAAGATAATAAAATTTACTAAATACATAAAACAAGGAAGCGAAATCTAATCAAATATTAATTATATGTACACGTGTCCCCTAATTTCCCTACCCCTCTCTCTCTTTTTCTGTGTCCGTGGAATGGTCAACATTTTAATTATAAAAACGCATAAAAAATTAAATTTACTAAATACATAAAACAAGGAAGCGATATCTAATCAAATATTAATCATATGTACACCTGTCCCTCTATTTCCGTACACTTCTCTCTCTTCTTCTGTGTCCCTAGAATAGTCAACATTTTAATAATAAAAACACAAGGATAATAAAATATACTAAATACATGAGGAAAGAAAGCGATATATAATCAAATATTAATCATATGTACAAGTGTCCCCCAATTTCCCTACCCCTCTCTCTCTTTTTCTGTGTCCGTGAAATAGTCAACATTTTATTTATAAAAACACAAAGATAATAAAATGTACTAAATACATAAAACAAGGAAACGATATTTAATTAATATTAATCATATGTACACGTGTCATCCAATTTTCCTACACTTCTCTCTCTTCTTCTGCGTCCGTGGAATAGTCAACATTTTAGTTATAAAAACATAAGGATAATAAAATATACTAAATACATAAAACAAGGAAGCGATATCTAATCAAATATTAATCATATGTACACGTGTCCCCCAATTTCCCTACACCTCTCTCTCTTTTTCTGTGTCTGTAGAATAGTCAACATTTTAATTATAAAAACACAAAGATAATAAATTATACTAAATACATGAAAAAAGAAAGCGATATCTAATCAAATATTAATCATATGTACACGTGTCCCCCAATTTCCCTACACCTCTCTCTCTTTTTCTGTGTCTGTAGAATAGTCAACATTTTAATTATAAAAACACAAAGATAATAAATTATACTAAATACATGAAAAAAGAAAGCGATATCTAATCAAATATTAATCATATGTACACGTGTCCCCCAATTTCCCTACACCTCTCTCTCTTTTTCTGTGTCTGTAGAATAGTCAACATTTTAATTATAAAAACACAAAGATAATAAATTATACTAAATACATGAAAAAAGAAAGCGATATCTAATCAAATATTAATCATATGTACACGTGTCCCCCAATTTCCCTACACCTCTCTCTCTTTTTCTGTGTCTGTAGAATAGTCAACATTTTAATTATAAAAACACAAAGATAATAAATTATACTAAATACATGAAAAAAGAAAGCGATATCTAATCAAATATTAATCATATGTACACGTGTCCCCCAATTTCCCTACACCTCTCTCTCTTTTTCTGTGTCTGTAGAATAGTCAACATTTTAATTATAAAAACACAAAGATAATAAATTATACTAAATACATGAAAAAAGAAAGCGATATCTAATCAAATATTAATCATATGTACACGTGTCCCCCAATTTCCCTACACCTCTCTCTCTTTTTCTGTGTCTGTAGAATAGTCAACATTTTAATTATAAAAACACAAAGATAATAAATTATACTAAATACATGAAAAAAGAAAGCGATATCTAATCAAATATTAATCATATGTACACGTGTCCCCCAATTTCCCTACACCTCTCTCTCTTTTTCTGTGTCTGTAGAATAGTCAACATTCTAATTAAAAAATCACAAAGGTGATAAATTATACTAAATACATGAAAAAAGAAAGCGATATCTAATCAAAGATAAATCATATGTACACGTGTCCCCCAATTCCCCTACACCTCTCTCTCTTTTTCATGTCTGTAGAATAGTCAACATTTCAATTATAAAAACACAAAGATAATAAATTATACTAAATACATGAAAAAAGGAAGCGATATCTAATCAAATATTAATCATATGTACACGTGCCCCCAATTTCCCTACACCTCTCTCTCTTTTTCTGTGTCCGTAGAATTGTCAACATTTTAATTATAAAAACACAAAGTCAATAAATTATACCAAATACATGAAAAAAGAAAGCGTTATCTAATCAAATATTAATCATATGGACACGTGTCCCCCAATTTCCCAATACCTCTCTCTCTTTTTCTGTGTCCGTAGAATAGACAACATTTTAATTATAAAAACACTAAGATAATAAAATATACTAAATACATAAACAAAGGAAGCAATATCTAATCAAATATTAATCATACGTACACGTGTCCCCCAATTTCCCAACACCTCTCTCTCTTTTTCAGTGTCTGTAAAATAGTCAACATTTTAATTATAAAAACACAAAGGTAATAAATTATACTAAATACATGAAAAAAGAAAGCGATAACTAATCAAATATTAATCATATGTACACGTGTCCCCCAAATTCTCTACACCTCTCTCTCTTTTTCATGTCTGTAGAATAGTCACAATTTCAATTATAAAAACAAAAAGATAATAAAAATATACTAAATACATAAAAAAAGAAAGCGATATCTAATCAAATATTAATCATATGTACACGTGTTCCCCAATTTCCCTACACCACTCTCTCTTTTTCTGTGTCTGTAGAATAGTCATCATTTTAATTATAAAAACACAAAGATAATAAATTATACTAAATACATAAAACACTGAAGCGATATCTATTCAAATAATAATCATATGTACACGTGTCCCCTAATTTCCCTACCCCTCTCTTTCATTTTGTGTCCGAGGATGAGTCAACATTTTAATTATAAAAACTCAAAGATAATAAAATATACTAAATACATAAAAAAAGGAAGCGATATCTAATCAATTATTAGTCATATGTACACGTGTCCCCCAATTTACCTATCCCTCTCTCTCATTTTGTGTCCGTGGATGAGTCAACATATTAATTATAAAAACACAAAAATTATAAAATTTACTAAATACATGAAAAAAGAAAGCGATATCTAATCAAATATTAATCATATGTACACGTGTACCCCAATTTCCCTACACCTCTCCCTCTTTTTCTGTGTCTGTAGAAAATTCAAAATTTTAATTATAAAAACACAAAGATAATAAATTATACTAAATACATGAAAAAAGAAAGCGATATCTAATCAAATAATAATCATATGAACACGTGTCCCCCAATATCACATCACCTCTCTCTCTTTTTCTGTGTCCGTGGAATAGACAACATTTTAATTATAAAACACTAAGATAATAAAATTCTAAATACATGAACAAAGGTATCAATATCTAATCAAATATTAATCATATGTACACGTGCTCCCAATTTCCCTACACCTCTCTTTTTCTGTGTCTGTAGAATAGTCAACATTTTAATTATAAAAACACAAAGATAATAAAATATACTAAATACATAAAACAAGGAAGCGATATCTAATCAAATATTAATCATATGTACACGTGTCCCCCAATTTCCCTACACCTCTCTCTCTTTTTCTGTGTCTGTAGAATAGTCAACATTTTAATTATAAAAACACAAAGATAATAAATTATACTAAATACATGAAAAAAGAAAGCGATATCTAATCAAATATTAATCATATGTACACGTGTCCCCCAATTTCCCTACACTTCTCTCCCTTTTTCATGTCTGTAGAATAGTCAACATTTCAATTATAAAAACACAAAGATAATGAATTATACTACATACATGAAAAAAGAAAGCGAAATCTAATAAAATAATAATCATATGTACACGTGTCTTCCAATTTCCCTACACCTCTCTCTCTTTTTCTGTGTCCGTGGTATAATCAACATTTTAGTTTTAAAAACACAAAGATAATAAAATATACTAAATACATAAAACAAGGAAGCCTAATCTAATCAAATATTAATCATATGTACAAGTGTTCCCCAATTTCCCTACACCTCTCACTCTTTTCCTGAGTCCGTGGAATAGTCAACATTTTAATTATAAAACCACAAAGATAATAAAATATACTAAATACATAAAACAAGGAAGCGATATCTAATCAAATATTAATCATATGTACACGTGTCCCCCAATTTCCCTACACCTCTCTCTCTTTTTCTGTGTCCGTGGAATAGTCAACATTTTAATTATAAAACCACAAAGATAATAAAATATACTAATTACATAAAACAAGGAAACGATATCTAATCAAATATTAATCATATGTACACGTGTCCCCCAACTTCCCTACACCTCTTTCTCCTTTTCTGTGTC
>NNCF01132904.1:0-110407 GCA_002313205.1 Laupala kohalensis
TTGGTTGCATCCAACTGTAGATGATAGGCACAGTGGCGAGCAATGATAAGAGAATTGATGATTAATGATGAAGGCCAAAGCTTTGAACTTTATTACAACTGTGAACTATGGGTAGTGATGGTAGAAGAGCTAGTTAATTCTAATTGTATGGTAATGTTTATGCAAATTTTTTTTGTTCTTGATAAAAATAATTGTGTTCAATTCAGGGTATAACTTGTTGATAAATGAGTGTAATAATTGCTAGTGAATTGTGTATGTTTTTTTGGAGGAGGGGATGTAGAAGTGCATTATTCTGGCTATGTTCTTATGTGATTAAAATTAATGAGTTAATTTATTTATGGTGCGTTTTCCTTTGTAAGGAACCCCAGTCTGTGTTTTCCCTTAGTTTAAAAAGGCACGAATCCAGATACGAAATAACTAGCCGTAGAGACAGATTTTGGGTAAATGATTGCGAGCCACTACACTATTATTGTAACGCATGCTCGTTTAGTTTTGTTACACAGCAGAGACGCGCTGTGATTATTTCGGTCCACGTACCACTTCTTCCATCCTTGTACCGGTATTCATATATTAATGAAATATTCGTTCTCATTGTGAGAAATTTTAAATATTTGAAAATTGAGGTCACTCATATTGGGAATTTTGTTGATTTGTACGCTGTGTGTTATATATGAGATTTTCTGTACGTAGCGGCTTGCGCATGTTCTGCCTCAATTTGCGCTACCTCAGAAGGTAATTGAGTTACTTAATGTTTATACTCATTCTGTAAATAAAATAATGTATGTACAACCTAGTTGCTTTTTTTACGCGTCAGATCAATCCACTGTCAGAATTAATTCTTTTTCCTATTTTTAATATATGCATTAAAAACAACGGTCTGGCACCTTAAACAAATTTAAGATTTTTTGGTGAAAATTCGTAACGAGCAATTAATTATCAGCGGACCTGTATAGTTTTTTACTAGTCGCACAGTCCACAAACTAGATTTATACGGAATTTTGTATTTCGAGTTCCAACTTCCTAATTGAGATCTTAATCTAGAGACTGCCCAGGGTGGAAATATCTCCTACTTCTGGAAAATCGACGCACAGTTTCACAGTGGTGTCAATCAGACGTAGTTGGTCACATGATTGTGTCGCGCTTCCTTACCATTCTCTCTACTCCATCAATAGAATCCAGTAAATGCTGGTGCCAAAGGGGTTAAGAAAATTTGTTCGTACTAAATGTAGCTGTTACACGTAGAAGAAATTACGTGCTCTAAAGTTGTGGACACGGCTAACATTTCTCTCTTCGCTTGGCTCTACGTGCAGGCCATCGTTTATAGTCTGTGGTGCAGGCATCGGTATGGTCAGGGACATGGAGGAAGGAGAAGGCGAGCCGATTCCGCTGTGATTACTGTGGCAGTGTTTCTCAGTCAACCATCAGATGTCATGTGAACGGCCCACTATTGGTCTTGTGAGTGCGTTACTTTCATTAAAATTGTATTGTGCAAAGCACTACCCCTCAGATGTTTCTATTATCCACAATACCCATTATTTTACGTGTACTCAACATAAGTACGGTTTTAAAAACTCATATCTTGTTTCTTCTACTTGTGTGACATCTGGAAAATCTCATACAGCAGTTCTTGGTACTATGCCGTGGAACCGAGGATAAATTGGGCGTGTGGCTCACTTTTTTCTCTTACACTATGGTCAGGATCCTGGTTTGATTTTTGGTCTTGGTGGGTCTGGAGGGGATAGGCAGGTGATGGCAGGCAAAGAAGTGTGCCGTGTTTAGGCCAGGCCGTGACTCCTGTCATTGTCAACAATTGTAAGTCAGATCCAGATTGCGTATTATAATCTATTCGATTCTACGGCAATTGCCAAACCGTATTCACGAATAATCTGAGACGTTTCCGGAAGTCTTGAAGAAGAAGAATTGTAATCAACTGAAAACGAATAAAATGGCTGCGGTTGGTGAACCACTTACTCTTGCGAGAGGTGTGTCTGTGGTATACTTTTTATTTTAGACTGAAAGGAAATCTTTCATTATTTCATTTTCGAAGCATTTATGGTTGTAGTAATCAGGATTAATCGTACGATTTTATTTCAGACGTGAAGAGAGCCATTGAATTACTGGAGAAATTGCAAAAAAGTATAATCAACTGTCATTACTATTATAACTTATATTTTTGTTGTCAGTACTAGTTTTTCATTTCTCAAATACTTTTGTAGGTGGGGAAGTGCCTACCACTAAACTTGCTGCACTTCAGAAGGTTCTTCAAAGTGATTTTCTCAATGCTGTCCGTGAAGTATATGAACATGTTTATGAAACGGTAGATATTCAAGGATCACAAGATATTCGAGCATCTGCTACTGCCAAAGCAACTGTAGCAGCATTTGCTGCTAGTGAAGGCCATGCTCACCCAAGAGTTGTAGAGCTTCCCAAGACAGAGGAAGGTCTTGGATTTAATGTAATGGGAGGCAAAGAACAGAATTCACCAATTTACATTTCTCGTATCATACCTGGAGGAGTTGCAGATAGACATGGTGGATTGAAACGCGGTGACCAGCTTCTCTCTGTGAATGGAGTGGTTAGTTCAATATTGGATTTATTTCTTTTGATTAAGTTGATTTTGATGATTAATCAAAATAAGCACATTATTTTATTGGCCAAATTTCACCTGGCGGTCCAAAGAGGGTTCGAAAAAATGATTAATGTCATAATACTGCAAATATTATTACGGTTCCGAAAATATAAGTCGTATTCCTCGCTCTTCATATTTACGGTAGTTATAAANATTTTCTTCTCTCCGCCACCGTTTATGTTAGTATGTTAGGGGTATGTTAGTTATAATATGGCTCGCGACAGCGAGCCATGAACAATTATAATGAACAATGATGTTAGGTTAGCCATGAACAATGATGTTAGGTTTGTTAGACCCGGCGATTTAGTTTTAAGAAAATATGTTGTACGTGTGAAGATGGAGGCGATGGTGGAGGTAGCAGCACTCGCGGAAGGATATACGAAGAATAAGGTTATTTTTCTACGGCGTTGGACCGTGATGTGAAATTGGTCCATTTTATTTTCATTTATATCCATTTTCTCATACTGTGGTAGCAGCTTAAAGAAAATTAACTATGCTGTTTGTAATTTTTTGTAATTAAATTGACATATTTCTGTTGTTTTTCAAGTTTTGTGATAATAATCAACAGAAGTCGAATTATATGTAATTCTCTTTCTATATAATATACAGGGGCAGTGTACTTTATGTGAATACCTAACCACAAATTTTGCATATTTATGAAAGTGGTACTTATATCACCATCACATCAACAACACACAATCCTGAACTATAACTTTACTTTAATAAATATCTTTAGCTGTACATTCTTGCATTAACTAGTACTTATCCTATAGTACCCAATACTGACTAATTGTTGATTACTTACTAATGACAAATAATTCATTTGAAAAGTTACAATTCTGTAAAACTTAGGAGGTAATCTCATTTTGGTGAAACTTCAGTTTACATGACTGTTCTGTAAAAGTGTCACATTACTTGCAATAGGTTTAAAATAATGTTACTTTTTACTATTGAGGTGTATTGTTGATTAGATGACAGAATATTTATATTTAGTTATAACAGAAAATTAGATGCACCATATAGCAATGTGGAAAGTCGGAACAAGACATAATGAACTTACTGATTTCTCAACAGAACATGCATTTGTCACAGAACATATGAGCGCAAAATGGGTAATATTTCAGATTAATAATATTATCATTATTATTATTGTTTTTACTACTTTAAGCATACTAGATGTCAAAGAGTGAACTGCATAGACAACGTATTTTGTTTTAAGAGTAGTAGGGGAAGAACATGTCCATGAATAAAAACAACTTTGACTAGAAAATACTCTGTTGGGTATTGATAAAACTCTGAACTGCATTACGACCTGTTTTCTTTTAAAAATATCATTTTGAGGGTAATATTTATATTAGATTTTTTAGTTAGTCTATACATTACAGTGAGGTCACTTAGTTGTGCGATAATTTCGTTATTTATTGTTTTTCCATTCATTTTTGGAAATTCATTTTGTAGTGAAATAATTCATTAAATTTATTTTTTTTGCGATTGATGTGAGCAAAAGTTACATGAATTCTGGTCACCTTATTGATGATAAATTTGTGAATAATTGTTTGCTCACATTATATTCTTTTCAGAAAGGCATCAAATAATGCCTTAAATCCCTTTTGATGTCAAAAAATGCCTTTTCCCGAAGGAGTCTCACAAACTGTATTGCAGCCCTAATTTTAAGTAGTTCATATTATCACTGGGACACATTTTGTTTATAAATTGTTTTAGTTCTTTTGTAAAATCTAAGCTTTTTAAAATTTTCTGGTAAATGCTATGTGTTTTACATCAATTTTTGATTGATATGATATATTAGGTATTGGCTTTGTTGATATTACGAATCTGAGCATTAGCTGTGATTGTGAATGAGCTCCATATTTTTCAGTTTAATCTTCCTAATTATTTTATTTTCTAGAGTTTTTGTGATTTAGTTGTATTTAGTTCCTACCTTCATTGTAGTGTAAAAATTTGTTTGTTTTGTGTGTGTTACGTGGAGAAAAGCCCTCTAAAAGCATTTCCTAAGGTTAATCAACCCTAGCGGACCTAACATACTTCGTATTGTCTTCATTCAAGTGCTTCTCAAAGATGTGATAAAGTTTACGTTAGTACAAATGCAATCATTAATTTAGTTTCCTGGTGCATCAAGATTAAACATTTAGATTTTCTCCTGCATATTCTATTACATAATAATTAAATTTTAAAAAGCCTACTCCATTGTTGTACTGATCAATTTTTGTTGTCATATTTACATAGAACTATTACATCATTTAACAATTCGTTTTCTTGATTTTTTGTCTTGGTTATTTACACTTTAACATAATATAGAGTCGTTATTGTCAAATTAATCAATCTCCAGTTATCCTAAATAATTATTTTTGTCATTTTAGTGTCTTTGTTTGTTTATATAATTAATGCCTCATTTGCTACTTCCGTAGTAATAAAATTATTATTATATTAATATCCTTCATTCAGTATTAGTTGTCAGTTTTCGTGTATTCTCATTTGCTTTTGTCATTAAGTTGCTAACCAACTCACAACAATGGACACTATTACATTCCTCAACACATTCAAAGCTGATCTTCAGAAGGCGTACAACGACTTGGTACATTATATTGACACATGAATCAGTGAGCTGGAAGAGGTGAATAAAAACAGTTGGACAAAAGTTAGGAGTTCTCGCCGTCCTTCCAATTGCTATCACCTGGTTAGACCAGATACATGCACCACCCCAACTCTTCACTCAGAATAGGTTTAGTGTGTTAGGTGACATCCGTTTCCTCCCTTACCTAATCCCCCTCCTCGTTTCATCCCTTCCCGTCCAGTACCTAAACCTGTTCACAAACCGCGCACTGGTAAGCGCAGCCGCCCAAAACCACTTAAATGGTGCTACCGAGATATGAAGCCAACACTTCCACGCAGAAATCAAACGTGCTCATATTAGCTGATTCGCATATGTCCTCCGTTTTGCGTGGATTTCTCCCCAACCGATTCTCAGTCTCCGGTGTCTTCAAGCCAAACACTCGTTTGGCTGAAGTTATTAGAGAACTGAACACCTGCACTAAGACACTCACAGAGCGGGACACAGTAATTATCGTAAGTGGGCAGAATGATATTAACTTGGGAGGTCATTTCAACCTCTCTGAACTTGTACAAAAACTAAAGACGACATCTTAGCATACAAACATAGTACTCTCTAGTCTGCCTCCACGCTTCAACGTTCCACAACTAAATCCTAACATCTCCCTCAAACATCAACTTGCAGACACAAAAATCACATTTCTTGATTTGCAACCACACCTGACTAAGGACTTCATCTCCCTCGTCCCCATAAACTCCATCATCACCTTCCGCCCCCATATACAGTCACAACTTGCGCTCAAGAGTACGATAGGGTAACAATCGCGTTCAGGTGCAGTGTGCGGGTTTGATCCGGGACTAGAAGGTGCCAAATTCGTGTTTCCTCCACAATCTATCTTCGATTCCATTACTCAAGAATCACAAATTCTGTACGAAAACCAAAAATATATTTCATGATAATGTTCAAACAAATTGACAGACATTGAAATTCTTGTGCACAAAAATCTATTCGATTTGCTATGCCTCACAGAACATTGGCTTTCAACATCAATGATACGTGTATTTGTAATTATTATTTAGCACGTTCTTACTGTCGACAGAATTATAAAGGAAGAAATCCCCCCGGAGGTACGTACCTACTTGCGTAATGATATTTTATCTTCTCGACTGCCAGGTTACGAGGACTTCTACGTTGATAGTGTGTTCGAATTTTCTGTAGTTAATTTGACAGACACCGGTATTGTTTTGTGTATTTATAACCACCTCAATCAAATCTTGATATATATTTTTTCGAAACTTCGAAATTATTTGAAAACACATTTCACGTAAATCCACGAAATCTTTCGTTATGTGGCGATTTCAACATTGATTTCCTGAGTACATCCGACTCCAAATATTCACTAATCGGTTCTAGAATATTCTTGACTCCTTCAACCTTATAACTGCGATAAGCGACCCCTCTCACCTTAAAGTCCATGTCAAACATTGCTAGATTAGATTATTGTCAATAATGAAATCTCGTGTATTTCCCTGTAGTTTTTACCGCGGGATACAGCGATCACCTTGCACAAGTATTGACTATTAAAGATATACTAAAACCACGTAAAAACCTTTACAAGTTTTCTAGACAGTTTAACCACACAAATCTATCCATATTTATAAATTATTTGAATGAGGAAACTTGGAAAGGTGTTTTCAATTCAGATGATGAATTCAATGTATATATTTCACCATTCCTAAAACATTACAACTCTAACTTTCCCATAAAACTTAACTCATTAATTAACACACAGAAATACAATAGATGAATCATCCAAGGGATAGAATTTCGTCCAAAAACAAACACCATTTATATTATCTTTCAAAACTCTATAACCAACCACTCGAATTACATGATCATTTCCGTAAATATAAGACTATTCTTCGAAAAGTAGTCTATGCAGCTAAAGTTATGGAAAATACCGGCAGATACTAAAATTGAACGTCCGGACCAAAGTAATGTGGAATATTGTTTAAAATTGCATGTCATCTTCTGATAATAACGAAGAAGACCTCTCTACTAAACGATGGCAAAATCGTATCAAATCCGCAATTTTTTTCTTATTTTCCAGAAGTAGGTAAAATAACGAATTCAGTATCTCCAAATCAATGTCCTCCAAATATATCCACTGAAGTACCCAATTCTATGTTTACTTCCAAAACTAACACCAGTGAAATTATGAGAATCATCAGTTAATTAAAAATAAATTTTCAACAGGCATAGAATGTATGCTCGAGTTTATTGTAAAATTTTTAAACACATTATATTAAATCCACTCATAAATATTTTTAATAGTTATTTATTGGAAGGGATGTTTCCTAACATATTTAAGAGAGCTAAAGTGAAACCTTTATACAAGAAAGGAAACAAACTCAATGTTGGAAATTGTCGACCAATATCTCTACTACCCGCTTTCTCTAAAATCTGAGAAAAATTGTTCTATAAGCATCTTTTAGATTTTTTATCAAAAAATCACATTCTCTCAGACGATCAACATGGTTTTCGGAAATCCTTTTCCTCTATCAGCACCATATTTTCTTTCTTAAACAATGTTACCACATTTTCTTGAGCATGGAGAAAATACTCAGGGTGTTCTAATTGTATTATCCAAAGCATTCAATGGCATCGTTAATTAAATTCTCCTTTCGAAACTGCATTCTTTAGGAATTCGTTGACTTCCACATCAATGGCTAACTTCCTATTTAAAAGATAGATTTCAAACAGGTCGAAATATCCTATACTAGAAATAAAATACTCCAGCATTGCTCTTCATAAACAAAGCCACTTACTTACGGAGTTCCCCAAGGTTCAATTCTTGGCCGTATACTCTATTTGTTTGTAAACAACATGTCATTCTCCACATCAGATTTACAAAATGGTTCTTTTTGCTGATGACTCCAATTTACTATGTAAACATACCAATCTCCAAAAGTTTTGTCTAACCTCTCGGCTTTGATCCATGCAAAACACTGACAAAACAGTTTATATGTCATTTCAGAATAGTACCACAAAATCTTTACCCTAGAATAGTATCACAAAATCTCTTGCGTTAAACAGAACACAATTAAAAACAGTAAGAATAAAAAATTCTTAGGTCTCTATTCAAGACAACCTCAAATGGAATTGTCATGTTGACAATGTGAATTCCCAATTAAGCAATTGTATTACACATTCTGAATCGTAGTTAATGTAGGTAGCCCACATATTTTCCGTTGCGTATATTTTGCAAACTTTTACTCCCTTTTACGTTATGGCATCTTCTGTGGCACTTCTGGTCAGAGCATCCAAACTTTCAGAATTCAGAAGAGAATAGTTAAGATAATTTGTAAATCTCACCCCTGAAACTCTTGTAAACCTTTACTTGAGGCATTCAATATTTTTACACTTCCCTGCATTTATATTTGTGAAATGGTCTTGTTTGTTAAGACCGAACTACTGAAGTGGCACCATACGAAACAGTCTTATTCACGAACACATTACTAGCAATTGGAATAATTTTCATTGTCCTAGTGTCAACCACTCTTTGCCAAAAAGAGCCACATCATTCGGGAGTCGCTCTATATAATTCTCTTCCCAAAAACAAAAGTTATTATTAAATTGAATCTCTTCCATACAATCGTTAAAAGCAACCTCCTAGACCAGTGCTTCTACAACGTAAATAATTTATTAATTTTAATAAAAGTCTTGTACTTTATTACACTATTGTTGTAGTACTTATTTTGACTTATCAAATTTCTGAACTATTTTCTTGCATGCTTGTGTTGTGTGGATTCATATTAGTTAAGTTTTGTATGTACTCAACCTTGGCATGGTTGTGTACATTAATTATGTAGTCCAATCCTGTCCCAGGTTTTTCTCCGTTTTTCCTTTGGGTAGAGGGGTATTTTTTATAAATAGGTTCTTGTCTAGTCTATTGAAATATTAGATCTTCAATTTAGTGTTATTTTAATACTTACTATTTTAAAACACTATTTTCTGAATAATCTCTAGTTCAATGAGATGTACTTGTGAATAAAAATTTGTGTTATATTACAAATTTGTTAATATTCTATTAATATTATGACACGTAGCTAACTATTTTTCCTATCTAGGAATTTGCTGAATTTTTTCAATCTGCCTCTGCTAGGCCACACACACTGCGATCATTGCCAAGTACTGTCCAAAATTGATCATTGGTGAATGGTGTGGCCACTTCCCCATTGTCGAATATTCAATGCTGGAAGGTGTTGGAAGTCTGGTCGATCTGGCTACACATCCGTCGAAGAACGCCAATAGTGCACGTAAATTATATCGTAATTCAATCAAGTCTGTATGTACACATATAAGTGGGAATATAGTATGAGCAATAAGTATACAATTATAACTGTTATATGAGCTTAAATTAATATATTTTGAAGTTTTTATTATAATTATAACCTATTCTTTTTTAACTCAGCATGCCGCGTTTATTTAAGCTATTAATGTCGCTATGAAATGATGTTATATTAGGTGGCATATAATTTATAGGGCATATAGCTTTCTATTATTAATACCTATTTGTTTACAATAAAGCTCTGAAGATTTTTTCAGTATTGCTGAACAAGAATTATACGTTAAATACTTGTTCCAGGTATTTCGATTTAATAATAATTGCAACCAAAATGTAACAGTAAGTGCTTGTCCTAAAATAAAAACAATATGAATCGTGATATGAACAGAGATGATACAAGTTTTTATTTTAAATATTTTGGAAGTTACGTGTTCGCAAATGTTTGCCGAAGACTCTGGTTATGCCTTGTGTGTGGGACAAGCCTTTGCTGCTGATGCTTTATTGGGGCAACGGAAGGCAAATAATTGAAGTAAATATTTTGGCAAGGCTTGGCATGTGTGTGGCCCCAACTTCAGGGCCTGTGATCAGAATTGGTGAAATGGTCCCTAGGTGTCTTTTCGAGAGTAAATTAGTTTATTATTCCTCCACGTGGTCATATGCAGTTTGTACTGCTTTTTTGACAATAAATTTATTTATTTATTTATTATGGTTTTTAAAAGGAAAGTATCCACACTGCAATATGAGGTTTCATTTGACAGGTGCATTACAGAAATACATAAATTAATGTGGAGTTTTTTATAACTTTTTTGTTTTAATTTGATTTTTTTTGTCAGTTTTTGAAAGTGTTTTGTTTTTAGTCTGTAGAAGGAGAAAATCATGAAAAAGCTGTGGAACTGCTGAAACAAGCCCAAGGATCTGTTAAGCTGGTGGTTCGATACACACCTAAAGTATTAGAGGAGATGGAAATGAGATTTGACAAGCAACGCGCTGCTCGGCGAAGACAATTTCAGTGAGTAATGAAACATACTGAAGACTCTAATAGACATATTCAATATGTTTTGTATACTTCATGAAAAGTTTACTCCATATCTCTTCAGAATGAAGTGGTTTTCAATTTTATATTTTTCTTGATATTTCATCTTCATATCATATAAAATGAAATGTAGGAGAACAGATAAGATCTATGAGCTGGATTGTGTAGTATATTTAGTGTGTGTTGAAAATTTTGGAAATAACTCTGAATGAACAAAAAATTGTTCTTTGCTGTTGATCAAGAATTGTTGAGAAATTTCTCTTAAATATTGTGGCATTAATTAAGTCTCTTATTTGAAGTTTTACCATTTTCAGAGATTTATTTTTTGTAGTCAACCGTAGTTGTCTATTCTAATACTTGGATATTAGTTGGTGTTCCATTTGTCATCCTCTTGGCTGTCAGAAAAATGAAATGAATGATCTTGTGAAGATGTTCACTTGTGAGCTTTGAACTCTGTTGAGTAGTTTCTGCATGCTGTTGACTTTTTCTATGGTAGTATTTTCTCTAGTTCATTGCACAGTTGCCGTGTAAAGAGCTAGTGAAAAGATGTATTGTGTGGTGTATTTGTTGTGAAACCTCTTTAAAAGAGACACCAGAGGGAACGAAACTTTCTCATATAAGTGGAAAATTGAAATTTAAGAAGTTGAACCTAAGTTTACATATATATGTTTAATTAGGATTGTTGCAAAACATCCTAGTTCTTATTTCAGTCTTATTAAGAGATACTAGAGCTCAATTAGGCAGGTTTGTTGAGTTTTCTTGGACATCCACAATCGCTCCATTACTTCATTTGAAGCGGAGCCACTCCAAAGAAGAAGATTCTAACAATGAGAAATACATTTAAAAAAGAACACAAGAAAGGATGATAAGATATTAGATATTGTACAGCCAACAAGTAACCTCTTGGATTATGGCATCATCAGTTTCAAAATGATGCCCACCCAAATTATTTTTTAGGGACACAAACATATGGAAATCACTGGGGTCTAAGTCGGGACTGTACGGTGGATGTTCCAAGTGCTCCCAACGAAATGTTCGTAACAGCTCCTGCATTGATCTTGCTGTGTAAGGGCACACATAGTCATCCAGAAGATTCGCTCCCTTTGTCAGGAGACCAGATTGCGTGCAGAGGGGGTATGACGCGACATTCTCATCGTGAGGCTGGAATTTCTGCAGTATGACCCCTTGCATGTCCCATTACACAGTGAGCAAAACCTTGCGGACTAATGAAATTATCTTGAATGTTTCTTTTTTTTTTTGGGGGGGGGGGGGNTCCTTCCTCAGTGTACCAAGTGAGGTGCTGCAAGGACAACCTATTGTGTTCTTTTTGTGTTCCTCAGACAACTGTCAGGGCTCCCATTTACACAAACTTAACAAAAGTGGAACTGCTCATGGACAATGTTCCATGCAGTTCCATGTGAACAGCCTACAGCATGCGCTACGTCATTGATTGTTACACGTCGGTCATTACGAATGGTTTGTTCCTCATGCTGCACTGTGACTGCAATTGACACTTCCGTTGGATGACCAGGATTCTCCCCATCTCTGATGCTTTGCTTTGGTAAACTTCTGGATCCAATGGAACATAGCTTTCCTTGAGAAACAGTTGTCACCATACACGGGATGCATTTCATGATGCACTTCTTTTGTGGACAGTCCTTTGGTTCACAAAAAAAACTACAACTGCACTCTATTCTTCTCGTGTATACTCGTGCAACACAACTGCCATTGTGTACTGCATGCATGGTTTCTGTACATACTACACTCAATTCAATAGGATCATTACAGCTTTAATTCAATGTAATAATTGAACTAAGTTTATTGGGCAGTAATGGAAATTATTTAAGGGCCATAATTATTTTTCCCTAGAAACGCTTTGGATTATAACTTTGAAAAGATCTTTTTTTAAGTTTCGCATGTGAAGTATGAACCAATTACTTTACATAGTAATGATATTTGTTTAGAGTCATTTATATTATTGTAAATTAGTGAAGTTAGGAAAGATTGGGATAAAGTCTATTGATTTCAATAACTTATTAGGAATAATTCGTTATACGATGTTAATAAAAAATATTGTAGCTGAAAAATAAGTTTTTAAGTTTCCTGTAACAAAGAAAAAGAAAATAATTTGTTACTCAATTTCTACCAAAGATTCTCTGCATCTGAGGGTTTTTTTTTGTTTTTTTTGTTTTTTGAAGTAATTTTGAACCATTAAGCCTTTATTTAAAAATCTTTGGAATAAGTTCAGTAATTTATTTTGCGATAATTTGCTATAACAGAAGTAATTGCTCACCCATTTTGTGTGTCATTTGTGAAGTGGTATTGATTGTAAAATTGTTTGATTCAAATATGTTTAGTTTTTCTTTGTGATTTTTAATATAAACTTTTTTTGCAGGAATTTACAGAACCAGTAATTGAGGATCCTGATAAAAGTTCAAAGTATTCAGAGAATTTTATAAATTCTATTATTGTAATGTTCATATTAAATTTATTTGTTTATTTATTTTAAATATTTACTTAATCAACGATTAAGAGACATGAATGGAGAAGTGTGAATTGTTAGATCATTACTTAATATGGTTCATTTTGATTACCTGCTTGAATGTATGATTTCACGTTGTCTACTTGGGTAATCTTGTCAATAAAACTACTGAGGTAAATAAAGTTGTTTTATTTGTAAGAGTTCCCATATTTTTTATTTTCAGGTGAAGACCTTATAAGCTTTTCCCATCTTATGTTGGAATTGTGATTACTTGCACAAATGTTTCCAATTGTTATGTTATATTTTCTGTATGGATTCATTATGTTATGTTAGGGTTTTCTTAGTTTTGCTGTATTTGGTATAGATGAAAAGGATCTGATTATACGTTACTTTCAATTTTTCTTGTGTCCTCATTCATTTTACTTTTTTTGTTTTTACTGTCTTTTGTTGTGTACTGTAGTAGAGGCAAGGATTTAATGTCACTCTAATATTTTAAGATCACTTCATGTCAAGGTTGTATCCAGCTAAACAATTGTTAAAGTGATTGTTACAACCCTTAAAGTTTGTAGGTTACCATGATTTCGGGATCACTGTATACACCGATGTGTGCTGCTGGATTTCAGGCCTGGATGGTGCATAGTTGTGAGAAGATGTTTGCACGAATTTAGAACCCCCTTCTATCAATTTAGTTAGTTGAGATCCTTCGAATCTCTTTTGAGAAATCCTATATGAAAATATGATGAATCTAATTGATATCATTACCAGTAGGCATCTGCACAAGAAGGCATGACCGGCATGCTTATTGTTGTGTTTCTATAGTAGGGAGTGGGGGGTACTGGATTAACTGTTCCTTCAAACCTGGCAGGGTTTGCCATTAACACGGCGCGAGAATTGAGGTGGGAAGGTTGGGCCCAAATCCTGGATGGTCTTTTGTTTATGCATCAACAGCCAGACTTTCAGATATTTTCAATGTGTTGTAAAACTCGAATTGGGTTTTTCTCAGGAATTAAGTTTGCTGGAGCGTAATGTTGGTCACTTCTACTATTACCAAATCCAATCGTGAATGAGTGAAATGCCAGAGGTGTCAAAGTGTTAAGTAATTATCTTCATCATAGGAACCCTGTCTAGAAATGGTGTTAATATTTTTCCAGGATAGAGGGATGGAGCAACGTGAGTCGCTTATTATATGTGATGAGAACCATTACAGTTTAGGCAGATCTCGAAAATGGATTAATCTTGTCCCAACTGTCTTTCACGATTTAGCGCTTCGACTTAACAAAAGTCAAATGGCAATGGGTTAAATTATTGGAGGGAATAGAGGGTAAGCAACTAGAATTTGAAGAAAAGTAGGGTGAGATTTGGGAGTGGTGAAGGGGTTTTGGAGGATTGTGAAGAACACAACCTGCTCTGTTGTGCTTAGCAGAAAGGGGGCTATTAATGCTACGGGATTAAATAGAGATACGACCTGCAGACCTGTAACAAAAATTGCCAACCTGACTCGTGTTTAGAATTACCGGTTCTTAACAGGTATGTTTCATATAAAATGCCAAAAACAAAAACAATGTTAGTTAAATCTACTTCAAGATCATACCGTGTTTACCCGAATATAGTTCCCCCTTATTTTAAGAGGCAAGTTTTAGAAGAAAAAGAAAAAAACAAGTTCAGTAAAATCAGTCTCTGAACGGAAATACTCATTCAAAATTCCACGTGAAATGGTTGGCTCTGGTGAGTATAAACATAAGAATTTTAAAATGAAAAGCTAACTGGCGCAGTTCAACTTATCTTGACAACGCCAGATCCACACGGACTTCGGCTCTACTTCGAATTTTCGTGCCGCTGCAATTTAAAGTTAGTATCGCATCTACGATCGCCCAATTTTCCTCGTGTCGAAGAAGATCCCCGTCTCTCGACAACAACGTGTGTCACGCTCTGCACGATGACAGCAATCGGTCATTCGTAAACGACATGGGCCAGTTCGGTTTCCACTTCGAATGAGCGTCAAATCCATCATCGATAGATGTTCTTTGTGTTACGCTACGTATACGGCGTGTGTTCTCGTTTTTACCCACGAAACATGGAATTACCAGGTCCCCCATCCTAAACCCCAAATATAGTTCCCGCACGGATTTTCGGGCGATTTTTTCGAAAAATAAGAGGGGACTATATTCGGGTAAGTACGGTAAAAGTTGAGGCCCTTAGCTATAGCTTAGCTACAGCAGGCTGCATGTGGGTCACAGGTTGCCAACCCCTGAAATCCTGCTTTCCTCTTTCATGTATTGTAGAAATAGACCATGCATGTTGTGAAACATGAGGAAATCAACACACTCCTCAGATAAGGAAAAAAAAAGAAGAAGAGTGTTATATTATCAATAGAATACAACAAAATTGTTGTCACAACATATATGCTTAAACTTCATATCCCATCAGAAAAACGATATTTGTTATGCATATTACATTTTATTAATTTTAATGACTTAACAGTGCATAAAACTTGGTATGAATATGAGTTGTTTTAAAGTTATGGGATAAATTGTTCTCACAGATGTAAACAATAATAGATGTAAAGAAAGCCCTGCAGCAACTGTCTGGGATCAAATGGGGATGGGAACAGAAGTACATTGAATTACAAGATAAAATTTGCCAGCAGTGGAGTGGATTTCTCCCCAGTGTGTTAGAGTTAAACTATTTTTTATTTCCTATTCCAAGGCTTAGCAGTTTCTTTGTCTTTCTTATACTACAATTAAGAGTTACACTCATAGAAACAGCCAAAACAAACAAACAGCACAAGTGTGGAATCATAGTACATATACCTATTTTTCTATTAATTGTAAATTATTAATTTTTTTTTTGTTTATTGTACTTAAAATGGAATTAATAGAAGGTATTAGCTACAATATATCTTCAAGCATCAGTAACACAACACCAAACATTTTATAGATAGTCTAAGAAAAGTTCAGGAGTTAGTAAAAAAACAAAGGGAAAATTAGGAAAACAACTTTGAGATTTGTTATAAAGTCCATTTATTATCATAATCCTTTTTCGCCAAAGTAGTTCAAAGAATACATAGTAAAAAAATACACTCTATACCTAAAATAAACTGTGACAAAGTTACAGGTGCTATAATTATATACATGATAATTCTCTTTAAATTAGAATTATACATTTTTTTAAAGCATTTAAGTGGAAAATTAATTAAGGCTTCACTTTAAATACATTGCACATATGAACAAAATATAATAAACAGTTTTCAAGACGTTCAGTTCTTAGTTCTATGAAGTTTATTACTATTATATTAGAAATTCTTTCATGAGGAATTAAGATTTTTTAAAACAATCTTTTGCAGCTGCAACATTTATTTTATTAAACATGTTTCACTATTAACAGTTTCTTCTTGAAATATAAATTTAACAATAAATCTATGAATGCTTATGAAAAATTGAAATTGCGAGTAACACCACACATTGATAGAGCTCGGGGTATCAAACTGATATCGACATCAATTATTATACGACCTCTATTTTAATAGTGCAATTTTAGTGAACAAAGTAATAAAAACTAACACTATATTTTATATAACTAATACTAATTTGACACCATCAGAAAATTTTCATGCTAGTTTCAGGCAACTGCTACTTCAAACACTAAGTTCAGGCTTACAACTTGACTAGCCCTATTGGATTTTTACTCATTACTACTGTTAAAATAACATAACCCATCTTGTTCGGTTTCACTGATTTTTATCCAGTTATCCATATTTAATACAAACAACTCATATCTGTGTTTAAAGGTATTTAATTTGTAATGTATTTGGCACAAAAAAAATTTTACTTGGTCAATTGTAAGAAGAGTGAACTGAAATACCTTGGTGTAACCTTTTGCAAGTTTGAAGAAACAAATGTGTTCAATCTGTTTCCTTTTAGATTGTAATTGTCGGATTAAAAAAGTGTGAGAATCAATATATTTGGCATTAATCTTGATTTTATCTAAGATCTTTCTTATTCTCGCACAAAATTAATACATGAATGAAGTGCTTGCAACAATAAATAAAAACACCTATTAGGAAAAACATGGCAAATTCTACAAAAGTCAAAATTCAGGCATTAATCCATTTGTAAATAAAGAAAATGTAATTTTTTTGTGCACCTGACGAGTAAAATATATCAGATATACAATTGCTCTCACACCTAGAACTATAAATTGAACAGAAAAAAGCAATAATATTTTAAGACTTCATTGAACACTACAATTCATATCCAGTGGTGGTTTAAAACATTTCCAGTTGAAGATGAAATATATTACAAAAAATAAAGTAATACAATTTTTCATCTAGAAAACAATGAGTTGAGTAGCCTGCAACATTTTAATTTGTTTCAATTTATTCTTCTATTATTTGAGCATAAATATCTTAAAATGTGTAAAAAACAATAAAATAATGAAACATGGGGTAGAACACCTTTTCTTTGTGCTTGGAAAGGAATGTACGATAAACATTTATTACAAAAGTACGAGTAAAATAAAAATGTTTTATTATGTATCTAAAATCATCTATTAGTATAGAGAGTATAAAGTAATGATAAAATACCAGATTCTTTGTATGTACAAAAGACTCAAAATTCGAACATACACAATTTATAGATTAATAGTTACACTGATGTATATAATAATATAAAATACAGCATTCATACAGAGACACTCAATATCAAACAGAATCCAAATTACAATAATTTCATATCAGTGAAATAAGCTTACTACGCCTTCAAGCCTGCTTCGGTCGATGAACAGGTCTTCTTAATACAAGAGCACTTTCTGCCGAAATGATGGGAAGTTCATTTTCACAATGATAGTTGATGAGATGGCTCACACTTTCAAACATACGGTCTTTTGTTCGAACCTAAAAGATTAATAATCTCATGAATAAATTACAGGAGAATAAAAGACAATTTACATACTGAAAAGAAAATTGTATCATTCACTACGCAAAATACAATACATGTGGTTTTTAGCTGATGCTTATTTAAACTATTGTATTATATGCTGCTACAGCATATGACCTCCTTAGAAATAATAATAACAGCTATGACAAAGTGTCACATGCAAAATTTTTTTGTACCACTACACATTTGATAGTTTAGCTGAGCTATTTGTGTTAATTGCTGTTCTTTCTTATGTGTACATTACAATTAACAATGTAAAAGTACAATATAAATCATTGAAGCATTGTTGTTTAATACTACTTTGTTCATTAATGTCATGAATGAAGTGAAATCAACATTCTGTAAGTATATACAAAGTTTTTAGTGTATCTGCCAGTTTGTCATTTCCTCTGTCCATTAATTTAGACTTCAATAACACCAGTCTTATCTACTTCGTTTCTTTGTTAGTGAACAAAGACATGACAGTCACAGACTGGCCGCACAATGAAATAGACCGTTAATGGTGAGGATACGATTCCTTGGTACATGGGTGAAGGTAGATTTTAATAGTGTCAACCAGAGCAATGTATCTGTCTATTTTGTGAGCAGACATACCACACCAGAGATATAAAGAAAATTGCCAAATAGTGTATTTATATGTACTGATTTTTCTGGTATGTATTATGTGAACTTGACTTTACCTACAAAAATTAATGAGAGATCGTCAAGAGACTGAGCAAAAATTCTTATATTTCCCAAGGAAAACTAGAAAAGAATTAGTTAATGAGATAAATTGTATTTTAATGGGGGTAAGGGTGACAAGCAAATGACAAAATGAAAGCCAGTGCTAAATTATCAATGTTTTAATGGTTCAAAAAGCTTTTCACCAGCACAGCAGTCATCATGTGTTAAACACTGACAAACATTAACAATTTGATGTATTGTATTGTAAGTAAAAAATGTGTTATAGCAATAGGAAAGTTCCAGCTATTCCAATTATCAAGTAGTTTACTGATTTATAAGAACTTTTTCATGTTCTTGTAATGACTTTGAGATATGTAATTGATTCCATGCTCTCAGTACTTTATTTAATAAATATCTGTTCTATATATAGCATAGTCATTAATCATTTGTTGACATATTGGCTATTAAGAAAAATTGTAATGTACCCGGACAATCATTTCCATCCATTAAATGTCACCGTTTTTAATCAACATTAGAAGAGAAGTTATCCGAATTTAAAGAAAATGAATACATGATACTGATGTTAATTTTCCTCCAAGAAAATAACCTCCAAGAAAATAAGTATAATAAAAATTGACAAATTATATATTGGACAATTGATAAGGTACAGTGAGTACAGTGAAACCCCTTTAACCAGGGGTAATGGACAATTCCCTCTTTATAGAAACCCATTTTAAAGTTAAAGCTGATTTAATACATTTATATTGAATTGGGGAGGTTTCAAATTAACCTGATACTTATTTCAGTCATAGCAATATATACCTATAAATAAGAAAGGTGTTTCATCAGTTCGTTTCTGTTGTGTTCTACTGTAAGGGTCAGATTAGATTTGACTCAAAAAAGTAAATTACAATTATGACAGTGATGCAAGTTTATGTAGCAAGACGACGTCCTTGCTGACGTAGCAGGCAGCGACGGCAGCGTTCGTGCAACTCTTATTGTTTGTTAGTCTTCTGTGTTGACGTATGACGCGGAGTTGATCGGCAGGGTGGTCTCGGGCGGTAGCTTAAAAGCAAGGGCCCTAACCCATAAGCTCTCTCTGCCCGGGGTGGACTGTGCTGCGGGATTCCGTTCGTGCGGGCACCATGGAACTTCGCGCTTGAGATGATGGGTTGCCTACGCTCCCACGATCTCATATTATGACGACTTTGGCATGGTTCCCGGACTTCGTTTCGATAGTAATATTAGTCTCGAAGTTCGGGGTATGATCCTCGACTACCGCCCAAGCCCGGTAAAAGCAAGCCCACTATCCACATAACTTGCAGGTTATACTAAGAGGTGTTTTTAAAATCATAACCTATAGATAATATTAAATGATTTCGGCACCCGAACCCTTGTATTTGATAGCCCCTTCTCGCTCAGCGCGATTGGTTGAGCGACCGACCGGCCTTGCTACCCGTGCTGAAGGAACGTCGCCCCTCCTATTATCATCTTAAAACGGACCCTTACACCACTCATGGAATGGATGTTGGATTGCAATTTGAAATTTATTTTATATTACTTCTCTTACATTATCTAGCAGTGTGTGGAAACTACTTATATATGCAATTTCACAATATTTAATCTTTCTTGATATTTCTCTAACAAACCTGCTAACTTAGCGCTAATGCAAACCATATCTTTGAGCAAACGTTACGAAAGCATTAAAGCAACCATGTGAGAATTCTTTGGGACACGAGTGTAGGGAACCTAAATTGAGGGCTGCTGCTGTCTGGTGTTTCTACCTACGATCGTGTTACCTTTTTGATTGGCATGGTTTGACAGTTTCAAGTGATTAGGAGGCAAAGCTTGGTGTTAATAACAAAATATTATGTGAATGAAGCTTGTTTTACTTCAAAAGATGAGATGTTGAGATTTGGATTTCTCATATGGATGAGTAAGAAGTATTGTAAATCTCGTAGAAATTGATACGTAGACGGGAAAGCAGGTTCAGCGTGCTCAAAGAGGCAACTTCAATACTGGGTCTCTAAAACAATTATGTTCAAATTTTTAAATTTCAGTTTTTCTATTTGATTTGCCAAACGTCTTCAAGGATCATTTTAATAAATATTCTTTAAACACAAGGACATTTTTTACATGACCAATAGTTCAGTGGGTACAGCAATAATATGAGCAATTAAAATTTAGAAACCAGAGAACTGACATAAATATGAATCGTTGTCATTTCTTATGTCTGCGATGTAATTAGTAACATAAAATATAAATCAGTGAAGCATATTTATTTAGTATTACTTCATTCATTAAGCTCAATAATGAGAGGGGAAATTAAAAAAAATAAATGCTTCACTTTCCAAATATTCCATATTGGCCTGAATACATTGTGATTTTCCCTCAATATGCACCTTTTGAAAGTCGTATTCGCCCTATATTTGAGTACTTCACAATTAGCAACAGTTAGTTGGGTATAGTAGGTCTCAACAAGCATTGTTGCAGTGACAAATTTGTGGTAGCATGTGTTTCTGGTCTTGGTAGTCTGTATGTATAATTTCTCAAAATTTCTGCATTATTTATTTGATGACGGGTAAAAATAATACTGACCATGTTGAAAACAAGCTTTGAATAAAAAGTGCTTGTATTGTTCACGAGTTAGGAGGGAAGTTCTAATTTAAAAGGATAAAATAAAATAAGTATTTCCTCTTTCTGAGTTTTCCTTCAAAATACTTGGGATCACACTACAATCTGGGTCATATCATATCATATTCAGGCCAATACAGTATTTGCGAAGTAATAAAAGAAAGACGAAACTGTCACAAATGTGTACACAATCTGAAAATGAACTAATCTTTCAAAGACAACTGATGAGAAATCACAACAATAAGAAAAAATAATTAATTGCTTAATTATTTTAATTTTATCAATGTGACAGTTTTACACTATTCTTAATCAAACAACTATTACAGAATATAGATATCATGTACCTATGACTTAAATCTAGCATGAAAGAAAACAATTATTTTTAATATGAGGCTCTTATAACTAAATTAGCTGAATGACCCAGGTGTTGCCGGGGAGAATTAACTGGTTAGAAAATATTTGTTTTCCACATAATAGATACTGGCATCATGAACTTTGCCTTATAAGACCATGTGTGTGAAAGGATGTGCATGTTCATTTGCAACGCACATGTGGCACTATGCTCTGCAGCATCAAAGCCACCACGAACGAAAAACATTACACTTATGTGTGAGGCGACTCAGTGTTTCGACAGTTAAATGCTAGTGAAGTAATGCTCATTTCAATGAGTTTACACAAAAATATTTAATGGGAAATGGGGTTGGTTTTTCTCTATATCATTAATTTTTATAAATAATCCTCTTAACTTAAAAGGTCTACATATTTTCACTATCAACCTACTTCTCAAATTGTTTTATTCCTTCATGTTTCTCAAGTTATTTTTAGGCATCTTGTAAATAATTTTTCAATTCTTAGTTCTTATTTTTCAATTTCTTTTTCTTAATTCTTATGATGATGATCAGACTTGCATGTCAAAGAGCTCTACCTCTTTAGACTGTATTTTTTTACATATTCATGGCCATTACAACTCATACATAGACAAATACTTACAATTCCTTCAGGATCCACAAGCAATAAATGCTTCTTTATACCTCCTTGCATTCCAGTCAATACATACTGTCCAGGTGATCCTTGCGATTCTCTAACTAAGAAATCACCATCCTGTACAGAAGACAAATTCATGAATATATTTAACTTAAAACACTGAGGACTAGCTCATTTTAAGAAAATAATCTTCAAGTCCTAGAACTTAAAGGAGTATTTGAAGACATTACACAGAACTGTAGTTCTGTGAAAAGATGTGAAGCACAAAATGACTACCAAGAATAATCGATAAAGTACCTTTTTAGGTTAGGATGAGTACTGAAATGTTTTCACTCAATGAAATTTTTTGAAAATAGTTCTTTCCTATTCAGTCTCTCAAATTAACCTACCAACACTGCTAAAAATAATGGATTCTCCAATGTTAACAATGTTACAATACTCTAAATTGCATTCCATGTCCTTCATTAAAGTATTTACTTACAATATCCACTAGATTTTAGACTAGGAAACATATTTACCAATTATTTACACTATTAGTGGGTACTACATAATTAATTATATTTTCAGTTACTTATTTTTCATTTCAAATGGCATCACAACAATAGAAGCTACAGAACTAGCACATAGTAGCAAGTAGCCAAGCTCTAAAACATATATGAAAATGTAAAGTACCCTGGTGAGGAGCATTTCAGCCTCTTGTCTACTGACAGGTCCATGGAACCACATCTCCTTCTGTAATTGAACTCTCTGTGAAGCAGGAGTCATAATTTCTGATGGCATAGCAGCATTAAATGGTTCTGCAAGATAAATCAATCAATGTATTAAAGGTTACCAAAATATTAATATTTTCTTTAAACAATTAATAATTTCACTCAAATATTTTCTTATTTGATAATAATATTAATTGAAATTTTTTTAAGATTTGCCACAAAAATAATTAAATTACTTAATATAATGATTAATAGAAATGTTGTCAAATGTTAATTTTTTTAAACGTATTATAAAGAAACATATGTATTGACTTACGCATGTCAAATACATCCCGTATTGACTTACGCATGTCAAATACATCCCTGTTGTTCATAGGAAGCACAATGTCATTAACATAATCATGTTCTCTCCTTGGAGCTGGAACAGGGGGTGGAGGAGCCTCACAGTTCAAATCGATTAGATTACTTGAGACAGTTGAATGGTCTAAAACAGTATTCATAAACTGAAATATATTACCCATGGAATATAGAAAATGGAGTAAACATTCATTAAAAAAGGAAAATTTCTTTTAATATATAGTTATATAATAGTAATAGCAGTAACTTTCAATATTTCAATGCCAACATGACTGATAAAGCATAAAATTAAGTGTTAAGTAAAATTATCAAGTTACTTTAAAACATCTTACTCAAACTCATTAGTGGAATTTCTTAACAGTATTACTACATTTACAATAATATTCTATTCACAATCATTGAACTCTGGTGGAATGAAAAATATGAGTGAAAATGTTGCATATAACTCAAATACAAGTAAGTATAAATATTTCCTATATTTACAAACTATCCACAAAGGAAAGTACTTGTAAAATTTAGTTTGCATCAAAATCACAATAATAGATACATTCTAAGAAGCTAGGCTGTTTTACAATGGGAAGGAATACAATTTAATATTACAGTAGAACTCCAATAATACGGATCACCAGTTTTCCGGATTGTGCAGAAAAAATTGTTGTCTTTTTTATCACAGTACACAAAACTAGCGTTATTTTTTACTGTACAAAGCAAACTGTAACCACTATAGTCCTATTGTATCAATAAATTTTTCTTTAACTTTATATTGTTAGTTTTTGTTTTTCCCCAACATTGCTATATTTCTTTGAAAATTTGCCTTAAAGATAACATTTTATTGGAAAAATCCAATTATCCAGATATTTGATTATCTAGATTGTGTCCGGTCTCAACTGATTTAGATAATTGGAGTCCTACTGTATGGTTATAATTCAGATAAGAAAAGTACCTCTCTCGGATATCTCACAGAACAAAATGTGAATATTTAACAGCTAGCTTTTCAGACTTAAAATTTTATATTTTGAAGTTTTATTTTATGTTAAAGAAGAACCTCAACTTGTTAATTCTCAAAGATTTATAGCATGTCTTAGGGATAACACTTCAAAACATTAGTAAGCAATCATAGTATCCTTGCCTCTATTAATATTCCTGTCAGTAGTAGCAGTTTGCTCCCTGCGCAGTGAAGCTAACTCGGCTGCCTGCACACAGTTGGAAGTTGAAGCCTGGGGTTTTGCAGATGCTTGAGCACCATGTAACTGTGGTAGTGGTGGAACTGGTGGAGGACTAAGCTCAGGAGGAATCTTTCCCGGCAGGTCATTATAATAATCACGATCCTCATTGCTCAGTGTACTTCTAAGAGTGACCAACAATCAAGAAAACAAGACAGATCACTTTATTGCATTAAAACCAAGAGAGTTGCTATAATGTTAAAAATGACATGAAAAATTTACATTATTTTCGTAAAACGTAGTACTACTAAAATACATAATACTGTTTACACTTTTTTTTCTATCCTCCATCTTGTTCTTCACCTCCAAATTCATATTGGGATTTGGTAGTTTTTTTTTGCGTGTAGATCAATATACAATAAAACTTCAATGTTTACTTGCCAACATTTTGATATAATTTATATCATCATCAGGGCTTGTAAAACCTTGCTCCATTGACCTTCACTCTACGACCATGCTCAAATGTTATGAAAGTGTGGTACGAGGTGAATGTTAGGTTTAGGTTGAGCATGGTTATAGAATAAAGGTCCATGGAGCGAGATTTTACAAACCCTAATGATGATATAAATTATATCAAAATGTTGGCAAGTAAACATTGAAGTTTTATTGTATATTGATCTACACGCAAAAACAAACAAACAAAAAAACAATATATACAATGATATATAGCAGCTACTGTGCCTTGCCTTGGGAATGCCTACCAAAATTTGAAACTTAATTTTACTCACGTGTTATAAGATGGTCTAGTGAGAAATTCCTTGAATCTTAACTCAAATGCTTGTCCAATAGTGGTGATGACATCTTGAGCTAATCCACCCCCACACTCCAAGACATAGCAAGCACGCCAATCCTTCAGATCTTTAGCAACATATGCTACAAAATCCAGTGTATCCTAAGGAAGCAAAGAAGATAGGTTACATAAGAGCCATACATAACAAACAATAAAATTACAAAACAATGACCCAATATGAGCTAACAAGATAAACAATTGACAGGTTAAAACGGCTGACAACTCAAGTGATTAGATCTTCTAAGGTATACAAAATCTGGCATGCAATGTCATAAACATCATATTCGAGTACCGACGTCTTAATTGTCATAACATTCAATGTTGAATGCCCTTGAAAGTCTGAAAAATAACATTAAAGGACAGATTAAATGATTAAAAAGAAGTTTTAAATATGAACTTGTTTGTCCAGGACAAACCGCGTCTTAGTAGATAAAACTATCAACACTTCAGCCATCATGCTGTGGCCTTCTTCAGGGTAATGTCAAAGTCGTAAGTTTTAAACATCTTAACGGTTTTATAAATTCTTGTTTTTTGAAAATTAATTTTCTTTTTCTAAGAACCATTTTGTAAAGCTTTGATTCAAAAATAAAATAGAGAAAAATTGCTACACACCCCTAAAACGTAATGTTTTGGAATTCATAAATAATCATTTAAGGCATTGAAAATGTACAACCTTGAAATATATATCTTGAAAAAAAAATTTACATTCTACATGATACAATTGTGAACAGTGGCAATACTGTAAGGGCATTATTTATCTTCATTTTCTTTGTCTTAATGAAGATATTACTTTTGGATCAAGAAAAGGCAAAGCAAATTGATGAGACTGGATTTTTATTTTCTATTTCTCACTGGGAAACATGTACTTATTACAAGTGTTTAAATAGTACAGAAATTGGAATTATAGTTAGCAATTTCATCACATACATTTCTTTTCAACTCAAAAATTCTCAACCAGTAAAACAAAACTAAACAAAAAAGCAAGTGATGAGAATAAATAAACTAGCTGACTAACCAGGGCTATGTAATATGTCCCATGAATTTTGTAATATGTCTCCAATTTTATCCTTTATCACTGGAATGTTATTCAATAATGTTGGTGGTTTGATAGTATTGGTGTTTATTCTCAACCTACTATGAAAACTAAGAATCCGATGCCATTTTCATTTTTTAAATTTTAAAATTGTTTTTTTCTTCTTTCAATTATTTTTCACATAAACCCATTTCTACCCCTCCAAGGTGTGCTAGTGGTATATTTCTTCCATGAGGGCTCACAATATCGGGATTTCATTCTCAATTTGGCGATGCCGAAAATTGTGAACTCATCACTATCATGTGTCATGTTTGAAACCTTTTGCATGGCATCCCTTTCCCTAGTGCACTGTTATATACTAGGTTTATACGGGGTGTGAATTGAACTTTGATTGTAAACCTTGATGACTACGGGAATGTCATTACTAATTCAGCAGCCTTGAAAATTATATGATCAACACAAATATCCATCATTGTTGTAAATTTTCATGTATCATCCCCTTCCCAAAAAGAGTATTTTCCTTCAAAGGTAGTGATCATGGAGACAAGTGTCATTAAGTGTGACTACTCTTCTGAGTCTTAAAAAATGTGTTCAATACCAATATCATTGTTGTTTTTTATTATTACTTGTTCCCTGTTCCCACCCCTACCCCAGGAGTGTTAGGGGTATATTACTTCCAATGTGGACTGATTGTGAACAAACAATGTATCAAAGAGGTCCTTATTCACCTTAAAACTGAAAAGTATGGTTTCGGATCTAATATTGAACTTTTTTCATTATTTTCATGTCACTCTCTCACCACCCCCTCCCTTAGGGGTGATGGATATCTTACCCCAACAGTGCTTATTGTCATTAGTCATCTATGTATCAATCTTGTTGAGGTTTCTCTGTCTATATTATTTTTAAAATTCACAATCAACCCCTGCCAGATCTGTGTGTCACAATTTTAGACAATCAACTTCATTTACACTTTTACCATTATCATTTCACCTTCATTAAATTAAAAAAAAAGTAAATAAGACATTCCTCTCTATTACATTATTTACTCAACAAATGTAGCTTTCTTGTCCACTTGTGTTTTAAGGTCGATTGCTGATAGAAAAAACAAAACAAAAATAACCAAAATTTACCCTTGGGGGGGTATATGTATACCCCAAAAGTCAGTTTTCTGCTGCCCCAAAGAATGGTGTTCTAGCTTAAATCTTTTCACTTCATATTGTAAAAAAAGTGAAACAGCAATGTAATGCTATATCTTAAAACAAAAATATTAGTTACAATAGCTCAAATAATCATCGCCAAGGATAGGAATCAGTTTCCTGGCACTAGGTAATTTAAGTTTTGCGGAAGTAGTTTTTGCAGGAATTGTGGTAGCTATGATTCCTCTTTCCTTGTGTGTTCCCAATTATTTTGTTTGAATTGTGTTGGCTGTTTCTATAATTTAATAAAAATTAAAACATTTTGGAGCTCAGGTAGGTACCCTTTTACTTTATCAGTCTCCTGGACATCTTAGTTAACTGAAGTTTAAGTACACGTTACATTCTTCAAAGGCAGTTCAAATAGCTTTTATGCCCTCTGGTGGCTCAGGTGGTAGCGTTCTTGCTCCTCACCAAGTCATCCCGGATTCAATTCCCGGTTCGTCCAGAAAAAATTTGTAGCTTTTCACACTAATGTTCCAGTTCATATATCTGTGACTTCTGAAAAGCAAACCCTCCTCCTTCTATCCAGCTCCTCCTAGTACCAATAACTCTAACTATTACTAACTACTTCTACTAACCCCTCTGCATGGGTCAAGTTGTTGGTAAACCCAGCTAATCAACCTATCAACTAACAATAGCCTACCACCCAACTCCTAACTCCTATCTCTCCATGTAGATAAGCTTCAATAGCATGCTACATTTCCCATTTACAAATACTACAATTAAAAAAAAAACAACTTTCCATAAATCATATGTTTAAACATAACATGAACTTCAAATAAATGGCTACAACAGAAAATGGATAAAATTAATCTCCTAGCATTTTTACTCATTAGGATAGACTGACTAGTTGCTAGGAGAGCTGACCAAGACGAATAAAAGATGAACTAATTTTGGTAAAATCTCAGTTTGTTACTAAAATGAATAGAAGAAAATGTACTCACAAAATTTACATATTTCATAAGACATACAATTTCATAATGTATTTGCTACGGATATTCACTCTTTGTTAAATATTTTAAATTCCCGAAAATTACTTAAAAATTACAAAGAACAAAAATGAAAATTGAGAATTATTTTTGCACACATGAAAAGCCTGTTCTAAGCACAAGCAATACAAATAGCTGTTTGAGGCATCACACACTCGGGAGTAGCATACTTGACTAATTGTCACACATTTTGCTTCATTATCAAAATAATAAGAAAGATTATAAACAGTAAAACAAGCCTACTCTTTAGTCAGCATTAGTAAGGAATGAAGTTGTTTACACTTTTAAAATTCTAAGAAACATGGTTGATTGTAATAATATAATTGAAAAACTGATTTTCATGTACCCCTGAAGTGTTTAGTGCTTTTGCAATTACTTATTCTACAATGACATGAATGTGAATATGAGGTCACCTGAGGCTAGATAGAATGTCAAACCATTGTAATATTTACTGTCAGCTATTTGATGTATGGTATATGCTAATTCTTACTCTCTTGTGAGATCCAAGACAAAAGAGTTGCTTCGCTGTGAATAATGATGAGCATATTAAAGTATTTAGCTATCATAATTTAATATACATGTCACCCAAAAATAATTTGTAATAAGATATACATGGGTGCATAATCCATTTATTTTGAAAATAAATAAATAAAAACCATGCTTTTAGGGTGTGTGCATAGTCAAGATGTTATGGATTTATACAATGAGCAACACCATATGCTTTCAGATGCCAAAGAGATTTAAACGAGACAGTCTCCAACATAAACGATATTCAAAACTCTGTTCTTTATAGACAGAAGAGAATGGAATAAATCATAACAAAATATACAATAATATTGACAGTCTGTCTGAAGTTAAAGAGAAAAAACTAGTTACAGTTGATATGAATCTTTCTTCATATACAGTCATTTAAAATCTAAATATTAAAAAAAAAAGTTATACACTCTTATACCACCAAGTCATTATTTAAAAAAAATTATGTAAAAAGGGAAATTTGCCCATTGATTTTCTAATATTCTCCCAGGGAACACCACCTTAATGAAGCACTCTCCGTGCGGGTGGTGAGGGTTTGCGCATACCATCGAAGCTGAGACCTAAGTGTAACTACCAGCAGGGCCACCCAAGCCGGACTGGTTTCAGCTGAGGTACCAGACGAAATGTGTTCCACCTATCTTCGCCAACCAATCCCGCTTCCTTACCACCTGCTGCTTTGTAGGAGGGGGAGGGATACCCTGACAGAAAACCGCATTTAGCTGGGAAACGTTGAGGGCCTAGCCCATCCGACACCATGACATAGGGTTAATCACCCAGTCATGGGTTGCATTATATTCAGAGTCAAATATTTAGCCTTGGAAATCAATCAACAACTGAAAGACAACCGCACATTTGAAATGGTATGAGAACAGGTATATGTAACATAACATCTTTAACAGACAAAGAAGTAGAAATAGTGGAAGAGATGGAAAAATACAAAAAAGAAAGGAAATAGGAAAGTAAAATTCGATACTGAGATTTTCAGGAGTTGGAGAAAAAGAGAGCGAAAGAGGGAGTAGGAATAATAGTCGACCCAGATATAAATGCTAGAGTGCTGTCTTGGGAACCTGTAAACTCAAGAATTATAAAACTAGATATACAACTTGAGAAAGAGTGACTTTAATTAATATATATGCTCCACCTGATGACAAGGAAATACTAGAAAAAGAAGCATTCTATACACAGTTACAGAGAACCATAAACATTAGTAGAGAGAATAACAACCACATTACCATCATGGGGGATTTGAATGCAAGGATAGACAACGATAGAAGGGTGGGGAAAGGAAGTATGGGAGGCCATGGAGCAGAAAGAAGCAGAAATGAGAATGGAACACGCATGATAGAGATGTATGTGGATAACCAGTTATTGATAGGTAACACTTGGTTTCCACACAAATTTACTTTCAAAACAGTAAAAAATCATGTAGAATACAAAAGTTTGATAGATTACTTCACATACACCAGAGCATTCAGATATGCAGTACAAGACATTAAAGGTCTATAGGAATGCGGAGCTTAGCACTGAACACAAGTTGGTAGTAATGAAAGTTAACATCAAGATCCAAAAATGTGTAAAGACTAAAAAGTATTCAAAAATAAAGGTTGAGGAACTACAGGGAACAAAGAAAAGAAAGGTATATCAAGAAAAACTACGTACCAAGTTACTGAAGTACGGCAATATAGAAGAGTGGGACCTGGAAAGAAAATGGGATACCTTCAAACCAGCTATAATTGAAATGACAACTGAGGTATGCGGTTCAAAAACAGTAAATACGAGATTCAAAAGAACTAAATGGTGGAATGAAAGCGTTAAAGAATTGGAGAGGCGTATCTTAAATATCTACTGACCGAAAGACATGAGGATTGGGAACAATACAAGGAAGCAAGAAACAATGAGAAAATAGCGGTCAAACAGTCAAAACAGCAGACCTGGAAAGAATTCGGAAACGAAGTTGAAAACAACTACAGAGCAAACAAGAGTCCGTACTGGCAAACCATTAATGGACTGAAGAAAATACAAAAAGTCAGTGAGAAGTGTAATAAACAGTGATGGTGAGATGGAATCACATCCCGAGAGAATATTAGAAGTTTGGAGGAAGTATTACACAGACCTTTTTGGAGAGGAGATAGAGTGTCGGAGGAAGTGTGTGAGAGGCACGAATGAAGATTCCCAGAAGTGGAAGGCTCTGTGGAGGCTTTTGTGAAGGAGGGGGAAATGCGTGAGAGGCATGGACCCAGCGCGGCGGACAAGGAAGGAATAGTCTATAGGGATGTTGAAGAAGCTCTACTAAAACTGAACATAGGAAAGGCAGCAGGCCCAGACGGAATCGCACCAGAAATGCTTAAATATGGTGGTGATAAGGCTATAGACTGGCTTGTAGCCATTTTCAAAAATATATGGGAAAAAGAAGAAATACCAAAAGAGTGGGAAAACAATATAATTATACCCATCCAAAGGTAAGCACGTTGAAAAAGTAGCACATTGAGATGTGAAAACTACAGAGCCATATCTCTGGCTTCCTGTGTGAGCAAAGTCTTCTCCAGAATAATTGAAAACAAACTAAGAAGATTTGTTGAACAGGAAATTGAGGAAGAACAAGCTGCATCCCGACCATTTAGACAGACTCAAGACCATATCCACATAATCAGAACACTCATAGATAAAGCTCTAGGTAGCGGAAAGGATATGTATATTGCATACATAGACCTCAAATCAGCCTTTGACATGGTTCCAAAAAAGGAACTACGAAAAGCTTTAGAAAAGATGCCACTGCCAAAGAAACTCATTAGAGTTATAAAATGTATGTATAAAGATGTATATGGACAGGTTAGATTAGAAGGGTAGAAGAGTGGCCAATTTAGAATGAAAAAGAGAAACAGGGAGATTCATTAAGCCCACTACTATTTATAATTTTCATGGACCAAATCATAAAACAAACAAAAAGGAGAACTAAGAAATATAAAGTTGGAAATTGGAGGATGCAACCAGTTTGGATACAGTCCTTGGTGTATGCGAATGCTATAGTTTTAATCACTGGTAATGAAGAGGAGATGAAGGTAGCAATACAGGAATGGGGAAGTGCATTACAGGATAGAGGAATGAAGATTAATACCAACAAAAGTAAAGTTATGCACATAGGTAGGGGCAGAAAAGAAATCAATGTTTTCTGGGAGGGAAGGAACAAGTAGCGACATATGAATATCTAGGTACAGTGATCTCAGAGGATGGCAGACACGATGCCGAAATAAATAATAGAATTGAAAAGACCAAAAAAATTTACTACCAACTATACAATAACGTACTGAACATGAGAATAGGAAACAAACCAAAACTACAAATATTTAACGCGGCCTATAAGAAATCATTAACTTATGCTACAGAAAGCTTACCTATAAATAGAAAAATGGAAAGCAGACTAACTGCAGCAGAAATGAAATTTCTTTGCAAAATAGTGGGAAAATCCAAGGGAGACTGTATAAGAAACACACAAATAAGAGAAGAGCTTAAGCAAACTCCATTAGTACAGACAATGGAAGAAAATAGTTTAAAATAGTTTGGTCACGTGACAAGAATGGAAAGCCACAGAAAAACCAAGGCAATATGGAATGCAAGGCCAGAGGGGAAAAGAGCAGTAGACAGACTTCAAGGAACATGGGATCAGAGTATTGAAGAGATATGTAGAAAGAGAGGAGCAACGGTGCAAGAGGTTCAGCGCAAGGCTGCAGATAAGGAGGGATATCTGAAATAGCTAACCCGACGCTGAAAGGCAAAAGGGAGAGAGAAAGAAGATTTTCTAATAAAATTTTAAAAAAATTTGTCATTGGAGGTTTTATGATAGTAACTGGATTCTATTTTTTTTCTCTCGTCCCCATTTGTCAAATAATAGCAAAATTCTTTTCTACAACTACCCAGGGAAACACACTTAAAATATGCTGATGGGCTGAGACTTGCTAAGACTATTTCACTTTCAGATTTTTAACCCAGTAGACAGAAGTTAGTGTACCAGAATTCATTCAAAGAGTTAGTTTCTTCTTTTGAACCATGAAGACACAAATCTATTCTCCAACTTGTTTGAAAGATTCTGTAGTTGGAAACTGAAACATTGTTTTGCTGTAGTTTTATATTCTTTCAAAATAGTCTTGCACAAAATTATTATAGCTTGCTCTGCTGCATCTGTGACCAATAATTTTCCTTTATCTTATGTGACATTGAGTCAAAACAGTATCACCTAGCCGGTTGTGTGAATAAGAATCACAAATAGCAAAAAAAGTGATTTGTTAGAGAACCTCATTCATGGCGAGTCATACGGTTTAAATACAATTTAATTTCAATGTTGCATATGTGTTATTATAAACAATTCTTCACTGTTCTGAAGTCCTGTTTGGGAACATTAAATATGAAACCTAGTGAACTTTCCTACAACTAGCAGATATGGTTGAAGTGTCTGCCATATTATTCAGGTTAGTAAAATAGTTAAGCTAAATCAAAGTGAATTGTTTACATTATTATACAGAATACAAATTTCATTCAATTTTCCACATGATATAATATCAACTGTTTTGCTAGTAGTGTATAAAATGTTAACATAATTTATCAAGCAAAGCATGGTAAATTCAATATGGTAAAATTTGGTGGCCATATAATTAGACAACAATATATGATAATTTAGGAAGACTGATACAATAATTCTTCTTGGAGGTTAATTATATGCTATGGGTTCAGATTACTTTTAGATTAACAATTCTTGTGAAAAAGTAAATTTAAAAAAATCTCCCATCAATTATGAGTTTTCTTGAGATTGTGATCATGATTTATTCCACTATTCATTATTTACCTTTTCATAACAAACAAAATTATTAAATTTGATAACACTGTCCAGTGGTCCATTAGTATTCAATAGTAACTTACAGTGTCACCACCTGAAGCAAAGGAAATGCGTGGCATATCATGACCAGCAATAACACGGCCAGATTCAAGAGCAGTAAGAACCAGGCTACAACTTGAAATGGTCAAGTTCACATTGGCACCAGCATGCTCCATCCGAGGTTGTTCAGCTATGGCACGTTGAACCCTCTTGTCAACCTGAAAATGAGAAAAATGATAACAAAATTCACAATACACATAGATACAAGAACAGGCTTACATAAAAATCATCACACAAGTATTTTATACAAAAAAATATTAGATAATATCCAAGAAATAAAAGAAGAGTATCAAAACCTTTAAGTTATAACAAGCAAAGAAAAAGTTAAATTGTTAGTCATAATTATAGAACTGATTTTTTAAATGTTTTACCAAAGCAGTTTGAAATAAGAAGGAAATTCTCTTCAAGTTTTTCAGGAAACAGAGAAGCATTTTTTACCAGATTAATATTAGTTTGCTTTTCTTAAATAATAATTGTTATGAAAAATCAATTCCAAAACACATTTCACATCAATTATTTTTTGAGATCATGATCATGGATTATTCCACTATTCATGATTTTCCTGTTTGTAAGAAACAATATTATTGAAAAGTATGACAGCATTCAACTTTGAAGCATATTGTACAAAATAAATAAAATATTAATTACCCATAAAGAACTAGAAGAAAAAAGATACCATAAGAGAGACAAAATATTTATGAAGTATGACAGAATTTAGGACTATAGAAAGAATGTATAAACATCATACCATGTAACAAGAATTGTCAGGAAAAAGTCTCAAATAATAGAAAATACAAAACAGTAAAAACATTAAACTAAAAAACCTCAGCCACATCATTTAGTACCCTTCATGAGAGTGAATAAAATCATGCAAATAATATTACAGAATAAAAATTTAAGAATGGCAGTGAAGTTATGATTGAAAATTTAAATGTTATCATCAAAGCTGCTACAAACAAGTTTCGAAGCATCACATACATGAAGTTTCATTTAATACAAAATTTCTCAACATTACAATATGTAATATAAGATATTATTTAACTCAACGTGTTATAAGTACAACATACCTTTCGCTTTTTATCAGCAGTTTTAAGTCCTGCAGCTTCACAAACCTTATTAATACATTCTCTGTAACAATAACAATTTTGGTAGTTATTTTGCAAGGAAACTGGAATATGAAGCTATAATCAATACTTACTTAGCAACTTGAGATCGTGTGTCAAAATCCAAACTCTTCATAGAAGTAAGTATTTCAAGACAGCCAATATACTGAAATAGATAACATGAGTTAAAGACACTGTACAAGCGGTAAATAAGGTTATGTGCTGTTAACGTAAGAAGCTCACTCTGACAGCGTAGGTAATACCCTCCTTGGTAATGAGCTGATCAGAATGTAGCCATCCTCTCGGCGGTTTACTGATAAAGCTGTTGGCCGAGCCTCCTTGACCATCTTGCAATGGTCGAGGCATCCTCACGAGATGTGCAACGCCAGCACTGCATTAGAAGCTCTCATTATACGACTTGAAAAAGGACGTTCAGTACATTCTGACTGAAAAGTATCTCCTAGGCTCCGATTCAGCTCAGATTACATGTTACTGAGAATATCCAAGTATCAGAAGCGAGCGTATTCTTACTGCTACCAATGAGCGACCACTATAAAAAAATTAAAATGTCAAGTTAATTTTAGCATTAGCTTCGCAACTAATCATATGCGGCCTGATACTTCCCAACTCATTTGCATCCTGTTACGTTGTAACGTAATTGCTTATCTACTCTATACAAGATACAAACACGGAAGTATTTGTAGCAGTTCGTAACTAACATTTCACTCGCGAGTTGAATCTCGCAATTTTTCATCCTCTTAAATATATATTAAGTGCTCACATCAACACCACTAAAGACATGCTCGAGTAATACAATTAAATCTGACCTATTATTTCGTAGAAATTTACACGTCTCTCCTTTCTAGTATTAAGTCCGAAGACCTCCCTCGAACACGTGATGGCGCTCGCTCATGTACTGTCAGCTGTTCCTCCTGACTTACGCTCCCTTTATGACTTACGTTACTACTCCAGGAAGAATGAAAGGTTAAAAAAAAACTTTTTTATCACAATTGAAGCATTTATTTGCACTAAAAAATTACTGTTGTAACAAATTTTTATATGATTGTCAAGAACAAATCCCTCAGATTGTTGCACATATGCATGATAAAAAAAATAGAGTACAAAACAAATAACTTATATGTACAATCACTACACGACTTACAAGGCTTTACAAAAATGAATAGAAAATATACAAATACATTAGCATTAAATTACACTTAAAATACAGTAAAAATGTTTCAAAAATTGTACAAAGCTAAGCATAACATTCTGGTACTAGCCAGCTGGTGCCACATGGGCAAATTTTAAATTTGCTCAACAAGAGCTGGAAGTTCTTTCAGAACTTGAAGGAGACTAACTTGCATATTCTTTGGATGAGCATACTTTTTACGGACAGCCTAGAAAATGAAAATAAAATTAAAAAGAAAAAAAGACAATAAACACACAATACTGTTATTATAATTATACCTGAAGTTTTGAAGTTTCAGCATTGATGAGCACTAAGCAAAGCTTTTTAACAACAGGCAACACCTCTTCAGTCTTATAGCTTGAATATTGAACTAGATTTGTAGACCACACATTCTTCTTTCTTTTTAATAACCTGAAATATAAAAGTAAATTTAACTGTATGATAGAGAAAAGAAAAATTGTATTTTGCAAGTTCATTTAACTTTTACATTGATTTGCACTGTTCACGCTTGCATATCTCAATCTTTAAAATACATTTTAGTAAGTTGTACAGTAATCATTACATTTATTGTATCAGTTGTGTCACTCGAGTTATTCCAATGAAACTCAAATTTAACATGCATAGTCATATACATGAATCTTCAAAGCTCAGCCTTTTGTGAATAAATAGAACATACAATTTTCATACACTGATAAACATTGCATGTCACCTATTTCTCTACACCTAGAGATACATCTGAATTGTTTGGGATACAAAGAATATTTCTGCCCTTCCAATTGATGTTTTAGCACCGTTTCACTAGGAAAGCCATTTTACGAAATAATATCTTACCAGAGAGAGGTATAAAGAGCAGCTGCAGCTAGAAGAGATGGGGCAACATGACACAGGTCATATTCCAAGATGCCCATTTCCATAATATACTTAGCCATTACATGTATAAGAGGTGCAACCTGAAACGAGTCATTCAATATTTAAGAAATAGAAAATACCACGAACAGGTTTAATGTTTGTTAATGAACACGAATTAATTCACCAATGACATGGTAGGAAATAGTCTTATTCATTTCCCAAGATATTAACAACCATTTTATACACAGCCATTAGTTTACAGAAACTTATTCAGTCTACATTCATGGAATTCATAAGTAACTATATCCAAACCTAAATAAAAAGGCAACTAAGAAATAAAGAAAATTAAAATTTCTCCCCAAATACTCAATTCAAGAAATTTTTTACTAGTTTTAGAATGTAAGATGAAGCACCTATAGGCAAACCTTTCAATGTGTGTCATTGTGTATCTTAAAATCTGAAAACCTGAGTGAAAAGAAATTAACTTGCTAAATAATTTCTTCCATGCGATACAAAATCTCTTTGAACATCCATTTTGAAAATTGAAGAAATGTTCTTACCATGTCAGCTTTGCTATAACGTCTCAAGAAATGAATAGGCAGTGGTCTCCCAAAAGAACAATCCAGTGCTTTAACCATAGTTATTTCCATCTGAAGTATCTCTCTTTTACTATAAGCATTGTCTGACACATAAACAAATTCATTGATATCAGGTAATATCATTTCCTCATATTTACAAGCAACAAACATAGCAGTAATACCAACTAATTGCAATTTATTTCTGTTGGTAGCTGGATTTTTCTGCAATATGAAATGAAAATCAGACTTTTTTGTCCTAAGAGAACAACAGTAAAACAAGAACCTGACCTGTAGAAATACCTGTAGAAATCGGTCAATAATAGCTATTGTCAGAAACAATGTTTCCGGATTCATTTCAAATTCACGTTGAACTTCCACTAACCAATCAACCAATGTTGCCCTCATCTTTCCATTTAGTTTGGAATCTTTAAAGTACTTAGTATCAATGGGAAATTTAACCTAAAAAGAGAATTTCTTGAAAGAGACTGATAAAAGACAAAATCAAATAATTTCATAAACATACCTCCATTTCTCTCAAATATTTGTACATGTCTTTAGCATACATTCCCAACATGAAAGGATCATTATCATCATCCTTATCTATATCCACAACATAGGCACAATTTAGGAGAGTGCTTGAGAAAGCACTTGGCACATCAGGTTGAGTAACAGTCTCTTTGATCTGCTCCAAGGCAGCTTTTCCTTTAACATCATTGTTTTTAGGAGCTATAGCACCTGAAGATATCTCCGACTCCACAAGTTTCTTAACAGGCTTCAATTCTTGGGTACTAGAGAAAAAGGGCAAGTTAAACATCATCCGCTAAGTAATTTAAAATCAAATTCAAAGGGTTAAAAAGACCTACTTCTTCGCCTCATCTACTTCTGGAATGGAAGACTTAAGGTAAGATTGAGCCTTTGTCACATCATCTTGTTTAGGAACTGGATTGGAATTCTTTTTCTCTATCTTTCCAATACTTTGTCGACTATGCTGAGTTCTCAAACGACATGCTTTTGTTTCTTTCACTTGAATTGCTGGTAGACTAAAAACAATACATAATTATTTGAATTCACCAACAATTCAACCCAAATGAATATTACTTACTGTTTAGCTATAGGAAACTTTGTTACAGGAGGGGCCTGAATAGTTTTCTTTTCTGGTTTATTTACATCTTTCGCCAGCACTCTGGCTTGAAGCTGAGCAACTTTGTTTCCTACTTCCTTTAATACTGGTCTCTTAGGCTGGCTCTGAGAAATTGACTGGCTCTTTCCTTTCAACACTCCATTCTCCTGAGAAACCTAAAGATCCATTCATCAGTGAAAAAGACATTAGGAGGTAAATATGTAAATGGTAACAATTGGATGATTAAGCTTTCACACAATTTGCACTGCTCATACCATCACCAATTACAGCATATCTAAGTTTACCAGAGACCGAGATAATGGAAACCAGTTCCACCATAAGAATGAGATTCGAACCATACTTACAAAATTAATATTCCTAGTTCCAAAAGCAGCCATGCTTCAAGTCAATATCCTTTAAAGAAATCTGTTTAGATTAATCACAAAGTAAAGCCAAGTGAATAAAACTCAAATCCAGTAAAGTCATTCGTTCTGAAAGCTTAGAATGAATTGACCAGACCAGCTCTCTTGCTTTTCGGTTTAAATTCCGGTCTGGACGAGAAATCGGCCAATCAGATACAAGGAGAACGTTGACTCCTTCTTCATTGGATTCTACCAACAAAGCATATCAAAGATACGCCCAACGTTTTTGCATGAAAACGTCATTCATTATTACCTAATCCTTATTGGATGAATATTTACTTATTGAAAATCTTAATTTTGTTTGCAGACACTTCTAAGTTCCTTAAACACATAAAATTCGATCTTAATTCGGAGTTCTCTGCAATTTGTACGTGGAAGATGACAATTGCTTATTTCAAGCGCACGAAGTTGGTATTAACAATCATGGCGACAGCATTGGAGAAAGTACTGTCGATACTTTCTCAGATACTTTTAGACAAAGCTGAGAACTCAATACTACTTTTTGGTTATAGTTAGGTTTGTTTGTAGTATTGAGAAATACATCATGAAACGGTAGCGAAATAAAACTTATTTTAAACATATCTTTATATCTGTATCTGCCCGTATATTGGCATTACTGTTGAACAAGGGGAAATGCCCGCGGATTTCCAGATGTACTACACAGTCGTACACAGCTAATCGGGCTTGTTGGAACCATAGTAATTGACGAGTACGCTTTGTGGTGGAGGTTAAGCAATTTTATTGGTACTCAAACATATTCTTAATGAAGGATGAATCGTATATCATTCTAAGTCGCTGGTTTATTACTTGCCGTAATTAATTCGTTAACAATCCTTCAGTCAACTGAACTTCAAGTGTCACCATGATTGAAGAGGAAAAATTCGAAGAGAGTAGGTTCTCAAGTTTTCTTTCCCTTTTATATGTACCTTAATGATGTACTATTGAGTACTACTATTTACTGTGTTAAGCTTTTTACTATGTTTATGGGTATTGTATCATGGGTGATAGCTACAAGAGTGTAGATTTTTAAACTCAATCGTATTTTATAAATGATAACATATACGACAATAAACTTATTTAACTTCATAATCCAGCCGAGAACCATCCTATGAAATCAGACCAATGTTCTTGTAGGAAGATCTGAGTAAAATTTGGATTATTGAGACTAGGGTAATATGGTACAAAAGGCTAAGATTGTGTACTTATCAAATACATATGCTGTAACTTATAAGAAGTTATTCAAATTTTAATGATTTATAATTGGAAGTACTATGACTTATGTGATAAAGTATACATTCAACTTGGAAGTTGATTATTACACATGACTAAGCTCACTATTGCCTTGTATATATAATATTTAATGGGAATTCATATTATAAAAAGAAAATACTATAACTTGTATTGTTACTTTAAATTTACTCCGATATTTTCCTCAACATTATTTTTTGGTCACTACTGTTCGCAGATAAAGAAAGTATACTGTCACCTTGCTCTTTGCAGTAGATGCATGAACACACTTAATTTTCCTCATACAATGCAGGCACTTGTTGAAGGATCTGTTTTGCTGAGGAACTGTGTTAGGTAGTATGTGACTTCGCAATGTCTGCTCGATCCATGGAGCCACCTGTGTGATAAACTTGTAGGTTCATTTTCCTCTGCTCTCGTTCTCTCAGCTAGATTGCCATCTCTCCATCTGTGTTCTGCCTTCTCGACAGGCTTGTGGTGGTCCAAGTCATCACTTATTTGAAGATGTGCTTTCTTTCACGTGCCAGCAGAGGTATGGGTATAATTCCAGCATCCATCAACACTCCATGCTCCCGAGGTTGTTCTGTAGGAGCAGGCAATTCTCGGAGCTCCTTTTTTCTGTACCTCACTTAGGCGTCGTTGAAATGTGCATATGCCCAGATCACAGCTCCATATTGCGTGATGGAGTGCTTTACAGACATGAGTAAGTGCCATTTACTCCATCTCAGGTCTCGAAGATCCACCATTAGCTTTCTAAGTGCCCGTCACATGGAAGGCTTTATCTGCAGCCTGCTCTCCAAATGTGAGTTTGCAGCCCATGCAGAAACCTAGATACTTCACAAAGGGTTTTGTACTGAGAATTTCTGTGCGATTGGTCTTGGAATCTTCTTCCTTGTGAAGAGAACAAGTTAATTTTTTGTAGGGCAAGTCTGAGCCCATGGTCATCCATTCATGCTTTAATCCTTCTCATGATATGATTTAGCTTCCACTGAATTGTTTCCACCATTCAAGTCTTGATTACCGACACAATGCGTCAAACAAAATCTATCAAGGTCATGTCGTCTGTTGTTTCCAGTTGAAGGATACCATTGTAAGTTGTTCCATAAGTAGGGACCCAGGATTGAGCTCTGTAAACCCACCTTGGTGTTGTAGATGAGTTCTCTCCCACAAATAATACCTCAGGATACGCAGAATATATGGTGGCACGTCAAATCGTTCTTACAGGGCCTCCAGAATGTCAGTCCAGTAATAATTATAATGTAAAAAAAATTTAAATGCCTTTATGTAGCGGTGAGACTTAGACCATAGGGTCTACTCTACTGTCTGACCACGTTAGAAAATAAAACATACAATCTACAGAAGTAAAAAATTAGGGTGGAGTAATATTTACATTTAAGTCTTGGAAAGCATAACAAGGGACCATCCCAGTAAATCGTAAGTGATTGAGGAGAAACTGGGGAAAATCATCCAGTCAAGTTAATGTCTCTTTATGACAATTACCAGAATAATACGATGTATACATAATAAAAAATACCATTTACAACTTCATCAATAATTTTCATGAGACTTTGTTACATGTATGAGTAACAAGATAGTTGTAATTTCTATCAATGAAAGAATTTGAGTAAAAAAAAATTATAGAAATTGTGTGTGTGAATAGAATGACATAAAAAGCAGAAAAAGTACTATGCAGTAAGACTTGTAAAACAAATAACTCTAAACTAATTCAGACATACTTGAAATGTGTGATGTGTACTGAACAAAGATCAACATATTTTATTTTAATTACAAATTCAGCATTATTTTATTTGTATATTATGTATAAAATTGCAAATTCACCAAAAATATTAAAATCTAATTACAAATTTGATAGTGAGAAAGAAAATACAATTTTACACTAAAGTAATTTTTAAAAAAATTTTAGTACACATGAATTTTACTAAAAATTTGTAAATTCTTCGTTGAATGAATGTATTGCACTTGAAACAACTTTAACAGGCTGAGGTTCTATGTAAGTTCAGAAAACATATTTTTTTATTATTAACAAAATAGGATATTTATCCATGTAGTCTTACTTTATGTGGTGTCATATGTGTTTCATGAATAATAACACTGTTTTAGGTTTTTTTTTTAAGAATTAAGAAAGAAATTTATTCCATTTTCTTTCAAATTACAAATGACTCATTTCTCACAAGATTAGACCCCATGAGTACATTACATTATATGTCAGATGAGTTTATTGCATTTGAAATTCTGTGTAGTGGATACTGAGCAAATTAAAACAAGACCCATTTTTTCCAATTTTGTCAAAAGAAAGCAAATTTTTTATTTTATTTAATGCCTGAATGGTGGGGTTCAGGCCTTGGGACCTGCTCTTTCAATTAACCGTGACTTGGGAGAGGGAAATGTTGGGTTTCTGGGGATTTTACAGTAACAAAGAGATATTTGTCAGAAGTAGGCGAGGGAAACCCCAACTGAAAATGTCATCTAGTTAGGCCGAGTAGGGTTTGAACTTACACTCTACCTCTCAATGGAATCGAGAAGCGAAGATACTTCCTGATTAGACCACCACTGTCTGCTTATTTAGTCTCTGTTTGGTCAATTTATTTATGGTAAATTCTTAACATGAAAAATAATACAAAAAAAACAGCATTATTTTTTAATAGGACTTAACCAAACTTACTTCAAATTAACATCAGGATATAAGTTAATTACCTACATGTTTACCAGGATGAGAACAAAGTAGATACCAGTATTGTGTTTAAACGAAGTATATATTTTTCTCGAGCAATGGGCGTAAATGCACATCCAAATATTAAATTACGGTATGTTATATTTAGATTTCTAAAAAGCATTCACTTTTAATGCAATGTAATATACTCACCCTTCAATGAATTTTTGGTGTTGAAGATGGTTTAACAACATAATTTCTTCCTCATCAGTGACATACTTATCGACATCTTCCCCAATGGTTTCTTCGCCAAGTACATGTTCCTCTAGAATTGTCCCATCACTAATGTGATGTGGATTGGTGCATGCTGCAACTGATGTTTTTTTTTTTGGAGCATCTCGTGCATTGTTTACTGCAACCACATGCTCTGGAATATCCCTTAAAACATTTAAAGACTGCTTTGTTTAGTAGATCTTATAACGCTGTTTCTTTAGTAATGGTTACAAAGGGTAATTCATGCTTTGTCACTTTCCAACCCCGTTGAGTTTTATCCAAAAACCTTGTAATTCCTCGTTTTGATTTGATAGAATGCCGTGAGTTAATTCCAATGAGCACATTTTCTGTAGTACGATGAAGTTGAATTTGCTGTGTGAAAGGGATCTCATTTAGTTAGCAAGATAGAAGAGAAGCTCCAGCATACAAAGCCGCAATGATATTTATGTGGAAGCACCTGTTTCTTCTGCAGCAGCATCACGGTTATTGAATACTTCGGTGACCTTTTGAATCCCTTCACTTTCAATCATCTAAGAACTTGGCCAATTTTACCTTTCCCTGTGCCAATGTGACATCACATCCACTGAAGGTGTGTTGGAATAGAATGTTCTATTTTACTTTTCTTGTCATTTTGAAATATTATGGGGGAAAATTCGGTTTTCAGCTTGCCTTTTCCAGGTTTCATCAAAAATAATGTTTCATCATCAGGAACTAAAGCAGCAAGGAACATTAGGAGATCTGTGACTTTTTTCACCACTACAAGACTGTTGAAAAATTCCTTACTGGCAATAATCTTTCTGACAATAGTTGGGTTAGCATCTTCTTCACCTTGTTCCCCAGAGATATTGTTTTCAGCTAGTTTGCATCAGCAGAGATGAGGATTTTTTTGTTGCTTTCACTTGAAATAAATGTTTCTTTAGACATTGGCAGCAATATTGTCTCATCAAATTCAATATGAGCCTTGTTTATTCTATGAAAACACTTGCTGATTTTTGTGCCTCTTTCAGTTGGTTTATATTGATAGCCATCAAACTTCATAATGGAATGGGCCCCAACTTGCTCCATCACACCTTCCTATGCCTCTGTGTTGTTGTGCCAAACCATATCACTCAAACCCCTAGTTGATACACCAGCTTCTTGCATCACCCATTATAACCTACATCCTACCCCCAAACCCAACTAACTCCTGAACCTATAACAACTGCACCCCTCTAACTTCTACTCTTGCCTTGACAAGCAACAAAATACTGTTTATTCTACACCAAAATATAGGATCATTGGAATTTTCTAGAGTACAGTTAGATACAACATACACACATCAGTACTCTGTTTCACTGAACACTGTCTGCCTGACACTCAAATTAACATCACATCAATACCAGAGTACTATCTTGCCAGATTTTACTGCCGTAAAATAGATAAACATTATTCAAATAAGCATCATGCATATGAAAGTTCTTGTATTTACACAAAACTTAAAATTGAGTCCAGACAAAACTCACATTTTAACTACTTATTCAACGACTCAACCTTGAGTGTACTATAGTTGAAATCCTCTTTAAAGATTCAGTAACGTTCAGTAAAAATCTTAAAAAAACTTTGTAAAAAACTGACCAAACCCAAGAAACATTCTATCTTTACTTCTGGAGATCTAAACATTGACTTTTTACAAACAAATTACATCATCATTGATCATGAATGAGAAAATTCTGAAATCTTGAAACATACTACAAACAATACACAGTACTTCTTAAGAAAGTAGTAATTAAAGCAAAACAGACGACAAATGATATATATATATATATAGAGAGAGAGAGAGAGAGAAAGCCACCAACAAAATGAAAGGTATGTGGAATATGATTAAGCAAACCACTTCACCACAACTCGGAGAATTGATACAAGACTATGACAAAATAGTTAACCCCATCGAAGTTGCTAATACACTCAACCAGTATTTCACAGGCATAGCCAACCAACTACAAAATAAACATGACACAACCATGCTACAAGCTCTACCACTACCAAATGATATTCATGTAGCATCAACGGTGTATATCAGGGAAACCACTGAGGAAGTCCTTCAATAATTAGTAAAATGATAAACAAAATTTCCTCTGGAATTGATGATGTACTAGACAGTCATTAAAAAATTACCAATGTACACTTGTGTAACAACTCAAGGTAATTTCTCCAAAATTTTCAAAACTATCATAAAAGGAAACACACAAAAAAAGGAAACAAACATAACTGTAGGCCTATATCGCTTCCCACAAGTTTCTCAAAAATCCTAGAAAAAGCTTCTTTACATGTTACAAAACTATTACAGACTCACAACATGGATTTAGAGAAAAAAATCTAATGAAACTGTTCTTTGCTTTTCTGAATGAAATTTTGATTTCACTAGTGCAAAAAGAAATCCCTGTTGATTCATTCTTAAATCTCACACAAGCTGTTGATATAATTAATCATGAAATCTTCCTCATTAAACTAGATAATTATGGAATTCAGGGAATAGGTTACAACTGGCTAAAATCATATTTATCTGAAAGACAGCAAATAGTTCAAGTATCATACTAACTTAAAAATCAAATTAAACATTGTCGGTCTCATGTCAATCACAGAATTCCACTGGGCTCTACTTTGGGACCCTTACTATTTGTTCTATATAATAATATCCCATCCATTAAAAACACATAAGCACAAAAATAGTGCTTCTTTTTGCTGATGACACAAACCTATTATTCTGTGCAAAAACTGCTGGAAAGATATTGAACACTACTATCGTTCTAATGACCTAGAGAGCCCCTAAAACCCCATTGTAAGAAAAACTACTACCATATTCACTATTGCCACTAATCCAATGTTACCACCAAAATAAACTTATAATTAGAAAACTAATAAATACTGATAAAACTTGCATAGTTTCACTCCATTATCCACATTCAACTAAGCAGCACACACCAAAAATTGAATTTAATGGTAACCACATCTTAAAAAGAACAATGTAGTTTCTGGAATTAACTATACAAGATAATATAAAATGGAACTGTCACCTAGAAACACAAATTAAACTATGCCATCAGAGTTTTAACAGCAAATTGCACAACAGACACCTATCGAACAGAATATTATGCAAATGTCCATTCCATTCTAAAATATGGAATAACATTTTGGGGACACCACCAGAAACAAAACAAAACTAATCTAAATTTTGAACAAAAAATAATGTAGCTTTAGGGCACAACTAACCCTTTCATTGATATTTGGATATAGAAGTGTTACTGTCTCAATCTTAATAAATTGTAGCTATAAATGAGCTCAAAGTCAAAGTGTCCCACAACATGCCGCGAAGTGGAGAGTGGAGCTCCGCAATTTCTTGACCTTGGCACTAGGAGGAGGAGGAGATTTGGCCAGCAGCTCGTTCTGGTCGGGTTGACTCCAGGGTAAACCCGATACTCATTTTATAGCAGGCCTAGGAGTCAGTCTGGATGTTGGGGTGTGATTAAAAATCTCCACCCCACCGGGGACCAAACCCCAGCCATCCAGCGAGCAACTCATCGCTCTTCCCACTGAGCCATGCTGACTCCATAAATGAGACTAATTATTAAATGTAATTATTATTATAAGCAGAATGAGATTGATTAACTCAAGAAGAGTGTAAACATTAGGAGGATCTTAACTATAACAAAAAGTTGGTATACAAATTTTTTGGAAGTTTTTTTTCTAGTTTTACAATTTTGGTTCCTGTGGCTAAAAAGTTGAAATATTTATTCTTGATAATATTTCAATTTTTTGTTGAATTGTAATGACTAAATGTTTCAGATATTATCCCAGGATATTAGTAAGATTCAGTAAAGGATATTATCCCAGGCTAAATTAGGATTCTAGAGAATAAATTATTTCAACATATGGTTAGAACAATTTATTTGCAATTCCTTTTTTTTTTCACTTCATTTATCAGTTGTACACCTTTTTGATTAGTTTTAATTATTTTTTATTAGTATTACATTTTTATTGCAGAATTTTGAATTTGAGTTCAAACCCTTTTTGAACAATTTAAGTGAATTCCAATTTTTGTTCATCATATAGGATTAACGTTATTGAGTATTTGGGTCATAATCAATTACACACTATTTATACTACCAATGTTTCAGACATTTGGCATTCTTTAGGGCTGGATTGTGAGAAGAATAAAACTGGGCTGTGCATTGGGCAAACGTAACAAATACACTATTAAACAAATACATATCTCCAATTTTGATGGGGAAACATACTAGATAATGAGCCAGTGTGTAGGAAAAGATTATTTAAAGAATTGGTACATTTGTACAAAATTAACATTGTTCATCTTCCAGAGGAAGATACATTACATAATAGGTTTATCTGAGAATTTCATTACATAATAAGTTTATCTGATTATCAATATATATGTATAGTATAGACAATAGATATGGCACTAATGTATGTAGTGACAGAATTATATTCTTAAATTTTATAATTTATTTTTCATCTAATATATATTAATGTAGACAGAGTTGTTATATAGTAATTTGTATTATAGTAGCATTCACAAGATATATAATAAAATTATAGTAGCATTCACAAGATATATAATAAAATTTATTTATTATTTATTTATTTATTTTCACATACAACTCATAGTAGAGATATAATAATTTGTATTATGTAGCGGTATTGTATAGAGTAGTATTTGGACTCTGTTTGTGCTGAGCAACCGGTGATGGTGCAATACATGGGGGATGAGGTTTGGCATGACCTGGTTTGGGTTTTGTGTCCATTGATGTTGGGATGAGTTGATGGACGTTGGTCTACGTTGAGTGATGAGGTGTGTGCTTGAGTCATGTATGAGGATGAGTGTGTTATGTTGTGGTAATATACAAGTGGGTGTTTTGTTTGTATCATTGTATTATTAATTGTAATTTGTGGGTGGCTCATGTTTTTGTCGTTATTAACTATTGGTTAACTGCAGAGTTTGTTGTGTTTAACTCTGAAGGACAATATAAGAACATCCACCTACTGGTCTCAAATTGCTCTCCATTGGACTTGTGGATGTATTTAACTACCATCATCGATTTATTTCTTTTCCAAGCTCAAGTGCTAAATTTTCCACTAAAGTTTTTAGGACAGTTCAAATGAACTTCAATGGAACTAACATTTCTTCAAATTATAATTTTCTATAATTTCTTTCTACACTTGCATCTTTTAAAGTTTTAATTCCTCAATTTACTGTCAATGTTTCACTTAACACCTAAGGTTTATTATGTGGGAAGCAATTTCCTTCCCTTTCAAAAATTGTTCTTTGGTTTCACAAATGAATATAAATGGATAATTGTTCTCAAAGTTTTGACTATTTTCTGTGTGTGAACCTGCATTGACATCAATAGACTTGGTATTGTAACAGAAATTCTATAAATTCTTACTGAAATCTTATATCTAAAATATTCAATAATAGCTGTCATAGTGGTTGTCTTTACTTCTAACTTTCTGCTGATTGTGGGTTTGATCCCCTCTTAGTCAGCCTTTTACTTTAAATCTTGCCTTTAACCTATATTGTTTTAATTAAACGTGCATTAATTGATTGACTTCAATATTTTTCCAAAACACCAAAATATAATTTTTTATCAAATTAAAATTATTCAGTGTGGTAATTAACTGATAGCTGCCATGTCAAATATTTAATTTAAGCAACAGTTGTATTTTCTGTCTCTTTGTTGTAGAAGTATCTTTGATATTAAAAAATTAGTGTATGTGTAGTGAACAGAGGAACCAAATTTTATTAAATTGATTTATCAATATTTCTTTCAGATCGACGAGTTTTAAGTGTTGAAGAAATAGATGCAATTCGCAGGAAAAATGTGGCATATGAATATTTATGTCACTTGGAAGAAGCCAAGCTGTTAGTTAAAAAGTTTTTAAAAATATATATTGTAAAAAATTTACATTCTAAATGCTCATTTAATTATATTTGATTGACTTAGCTCTGTAGAACATTGATTATCTCAACATCAAATATGTAAAAGCTTGCTTTCTTTATGATTGCTGTTCAGGTGTTTGTATAATATTTTTCCATTTATAGTGGAATGTGTAATATCAGTTATGCATAATCATTGTCAGCACATTGTAATAAATTATTCTTTAAAATTAAATATCTCATTTAGGAAATTGGTTGACACATTTGGTAGAAAAATGTGCTTTATGAAATTCAGAAATTTCTTCCTTCTATTGGAAATTTTTGTACATTTTGAATGTAGTCTATTGTTATGGTACAATATGTTGTATTTGATGACATATTGTTTATATTCTGTTCTTCTTATAGTTGATTATCCAAATAATTGAATGTCAACTATATAGCTGGGAGAGATAATAGATTTAAAAAGGTTGTGTTCTTTTGTGGTAGATGGTTAGAAGCGGTTTTACAAGAACCGCTCCCTAATACTACTGAGCTGGAGGAATTTTTACGAAATGGAGTATGTTTGGCTAAATTAGGGCATTTTATTGCACCTGATGATGTACCTGTGAACAAAATTTATGATTTTGAGCTCAGAAAATACAAACGGATTGGATTACTTTTTTCCCACACAGATAATATAAATTATTGGTTGAAAGCACTTGTTTCTTCTGGATTACCTAAGGTATTTTTAATATGACAGTGATTTTTTAATATGACAGTGATATTTTCCTTATATAGAGAAGATTGAGAAAGAAATAATCTTTGCTGATTTTTATAGTGTGTTTTACTTTATTCAGAATAAATTATAAAGCACACTTTTTGCTGATGGTAATGATTATCCTTAATTATGAAAATACCAATTATATAAATATTGTTTTTTTTTCTTCTTCTTTGATGTTGTACTCGATTATGCTGAACATGTTGATTTCTCATCTCTTGGAATTTATTTTTTATACTTTCTTCATATTTAGACTTTTCACCCAGAGACAACAGATGTATATGATAAAAAGGGGATGCCAAAAGTAATATATTGCATACATGCTTTGAGTAACCACTTATTCAAACTGGGCAGAGCACCTCTAATTCAGGATTTGTACGGGAAAGTGAAATTTACAGGTATGATAGTGAGCCAATTTTTTAAATTAAAGTTTTTCATGTTATTTTACCTATATTTTTTTTGGTGAAAATGCCAAAAATAAAATGATGTTACAGAAACAATTATTTTAAGGCATTTTAATGAAGTTGGTTAATAAGAATTTGTAGCTTATTTCTTTGAAATGGTGACCTTTGCTTTTAATAATTTTAAATACAGAAATTACTCTACCATCTGTGTTCTTAGTAGCACAATATTTCTTTGTTGCAAGTTTGTATGTGCCTTTGGATACTTCTTGATATCTAATAGGTATGCATGAGCATGTATATATGCATTTTAGAACATTATTATGCATTAACAAAGTATAAAAGGCCTAATATCAACGACTTCTGGGAAATTCTGAAAGAAAATAAAAAGTAAAAAAATTGTTGCCTTTTGATTTTTAAGTAGATTTTTGTCATTATCAACAATTATGGACTTGAGCAAAAACTGTAAAAATGATACATTGGGTGGAGTAACTGTAGTATAGGAGGCAAATTACCCCTTAGCCAGATCATCTTTTCTTTATGCATTATGAGGACATCTGTTTCAGGCAGATGGTGAGAATGAAATCTGGGCAAAGAGTTTCACCCCAAACTTGCTTCCTGTGTATTGTTTTTTATGGAATTGTATAATATTGAATGATAGGAAATCTGGAATAATTGTAAATTGTTTTATTCTGTTGATTTATACCATAGCATGGCTGTTTTTTGCAAGTTTCAATTTCTTTCATTGGGAATGGTACTGCTAGACTGACTAATTGGCTCCAATAACTTGTTGCATAATAACACTGAAAATTTTCACCTACTGCAGGTTGATCAATTAAGAAATTTTTCTTAAGATAAAATTATGACTTTGTGAAAACACAAACATGCTTATATTTGTAACGATATCCTAATAATGAAATTTAATGAAATTTTGTAAAAATTCCAAAAATACAAAATATTCCATAAAAATGTCATTTGTGGGATGGAAACTGTTTTTTAATTAATTTTTTAATAATCCTCCCTCCAATTATTAGTGTGAAACTTATTTTGATCTAAAAGAGATGATTAATATCCTGTCACCTTTCACAGTTTGTTATTAGTTATAACTTAATGCAACAGTTTAGTGCCTTTTAGTTGAGACTACTGGGTGACCATTGATAAATGTTGAGAAATCCTTATAATTATCAAGACTTATTAGAAGGAATCCTGTTCCTCCCAAGTCCTGGATGTTATATCCTTCTCCATGAAAGTAAAATCCTCACAAATTTGCATGAAAACTAAAAATAACAAACTTAGTCACAAAGAACAGACAACTAATTCCAGTGAAATAAAGATGTAATCAAATACAATTTGACATTTCCACTGTTGTGGAAATTTGTGTTTCATAAAGTGAGAGGATTTGCCTAAGAACAGCCCACTTCTTGGGTACATGCCAACCAACTGAGTTGTGAACATATCTTCTGAATGACACAAAAACCAATGTTTAAGTAAAAAAAAAACTGTAAAAGAATCAACATCTTAGGCTTCTTTTCATTGAGTTTAAATAAGAAATCCATGACATACCTTAAAAACACAATGTAAGCTATTGTATATGAAAATTTATTTGTTTTTTATTTATTTAATTTATGCCTTTTGGTGAGGTTCAGGCCATGAGGCCTGCTCTTTCATCTAACCATCTGGAGTAGGTGAGGGAAACCCCAACTGAAAACCTGTCCTAGTTCGAATGAGCAGGGTTTGAACCTACACTCTACGACTCTGCAGTATCGAGGTAGCGAAGTCCCTACCGCTAGACCACTGCTGTTTTCGGGCAGTACAAATGTGTTTCTTTTTCCATGACAAATAAAAAACTTTAAGTCAAAAAATCACCAATATTCTTCCAGATCCTGTTATCTCATTCTTAAGGATTAATTAGAAAAAATAATAAATCTCGTTGGTTACTGCTCTGCCTTTCATTGAAAATCGAATTTGAAAATTTTGTGGTTTTTTAAGCATTGTCTGCCATATTTAAGAGATGAGTTGCTAAATAAATTTTTTCCTTAATTTGTACATTTTTCTTAAAATGTTGGTGAAGAAATTACTGTAATATGGTGAAATGTACAGAAGCTATGAATTTTTTCACAAAACTCTGTCACTGGCAGTAAATTTCAATTTTGCCATTTTTCAATAAATTTTTAAATTGTCTATCTCAAAAAGCATTAATGTTATAAATATAAAATTGTACATTCTTTATTAGAATAACAAAGGGAACAAATAAAAAAAAAAAATTCAGGAGATTCTGAGTGTGGGTTTTATGACCTGCATGATTTGAGATGGAATGACCCTGCAAGCTGAGGAGACATTAGTTGAAAATTACTTAAGTCTGTGATATTGATTTGAAATATATATAAATGAAATGAAACTCTTATGTCATATCTCTTAAAAGTTACAAAATTCAATCTAGAAGGTTATTGAAAACTAGGATAAAAGACCCAAATAGGGTATGGTTGGGCAAGAAGGGCATAAACATCCTGAAAAAGGGAAAGAAGGTTCTTAAAAATGCTTCCTTTCTCATCTAGAGACACAATTTCACTCAGTTGCATCTTTGCAAAGAACTTTAATATACCCTACGAAAAAAAAGGTACACAACTAAAAGTCATAATCCTGGATATACCTTTTTTATCTTTTTGTGTAGAATAGAATGAGTTCAACATTACTTGATGTATAATATTTTGATTCTTAGAATGGAAAAAATGTTAAATGAGGAAGCTTTAGTATTAATATTTTGCTGAGCTTGAAGAAGAAATATTGATTCAGTAGTAATTACATACCTTAACTAATCGACAATCGGAGTGACAAAAAACAAAGTACCAGAGCCATTATTCAGAATTCTCAAACAATTCTCTCAAAAAATAAAACTTTCTTCATATAACATCTTTGTGGTTAGAGTAGGTTGCTTAAATATTTTCTCCCAAACTCAAAATGCCAATCAGTTTTAGTGTAGTAAATTGTGACATCTTTTGGTGTAATATGTTGTATAACCTCAAACACATTTACCATTATTAATTTTACCTCGCATTCCTGTCTTTTCCTCTTCCTCAGATTTGTCATAGAGTACATTAATTATAAGGCAAGTGAGCTTCTGAAATTGATTGTATCAAATTAAATTGTAGATGCAGAAATATGTAATATGAATGAGGAGTTGCAGAATAAAGGAACCCCAATGCCAGCTTTTCAAAAGATTGGAAATTATCTAACAAAAGATATTGCAAATGATGCTCATGCATTTTATAGTGGTATTGTTGAAATCAATGAATCTCTGAATAAAAAGGTTTGTAATGGTGATATAAAGATTTTTAATGATTTTTTTTGTTCTATATTGATTCTAAAGTATGTTAGTTCTTTTTCTAACAGGACCCAAGTTATTTACTTCATGCCCTTGGCAATCCTGTAACAAAATTACATAACATTGAACCAAAGAACGCTCAAAGTTACTGGAACACTTTAAATAATGCCAAGCATGTGAAGGTACAATCTGCTGTAAATCGAGTAAGTAAGTCCTCTGGTAATTAGGTGAAGAATTCTGATTGTATGTGGAAGTGAAGGAGTTGGAATTTTGAATTATTTTTCTCTGAATAATTTTATTTGAGAGTTTATCTATGTTTTGTTTCTTGACAAGTTTCTCATGAAGTCATGAAATCTTCACAAAAATTCCTTGAACTGTACAAATGTGTGTAGACATTTCTATAAACTCCTGAGGGTATGTGTTTCAGAAGGTACAGAAACCATTTTCAAACATGGACCTGCATGTAATTTATAGATTTCAAAACATTTTTGTCCTTTTTAGTACACTGAAATTAGCAAAAATGGGGGAAATAATTTGTGAAGTTTTGAAACTTGGTAATTAGGTGTAGGATATAGTATTGTTTATGACTATTAACTCTCCACCAAATTTTTCGGAGCTATGCACCCCTAAAAGCGATCCCTGATGTGCACTTTTGCAGATTTTGCCGTTTTGCCGCAAAACAGTCAGGTTCTTGAAAAAAATATCTAAATGGAAAAAATATTCTCATTAAATTTGCTACAAAAAAAGGTGATTATTATTCTTCAGTTAAGTCCAGTGGTATTATGAAATATAAGCACTCTAATTTTCAGAATCACAATTTCTTTGTCATTTTTGGATAAAGAAATGATGCTTTGGACCTTGAAGGACCTATGTATCAATATAAAGTGATATATACAATGAAACAGCTGCCTCAATATGATTTTTGTTAGAAAAACTTGGGTTTCAATGCAAATAGAAAGTGACCCCAAGTCCTGTACATATTTCGTCAAATATTTCTTGGGCACACATTTTTTAGCATTGCATCTGTGTGAGGATGTCTAAGAGTTGTGGGGTTCTAGAGCTTCAAAAATGTATGTTTATTTGCCTTAACTTGTACACTACATTTTTCTTTTGATAAAAATTATAGAATCGGCTCTCTTCCATTTCTGAATAATATTCCGAAAAACATAACTTTCTGTTCTCCAGAAATGTCTTTGTCATGGTATGACCATTTGTTAGAGAATGATAATACTTTATTATGTGAGGATTTTGTAATGTTTCCATTTCTGCAGTAAGTTCACCATGAAATATTTCCTCAATTTCTTGTAATAACTTTTTGTCTTCACTCTTATTAGGATAGCTTAACTATTCCTTTATTTTTAATTGTTTTGAAACAACGAATGCCTATTTTCATATCAGCAGGGTTGAGAGTTTTTATTTCAGCTGTAATTTGATCCTCTGTTAGCTGGTTAGTATGTTTTACAATAATAGCAGAATTGTCTTTAAATGACTTTCTAGATGCTGAGTTATTATTGCCACTTAACACTTGTGCATATGGTACTTTGCAGAAATTCTGAGAAATTATATCTTCCAATAGCTGCATGTTGTTAGACAGAACCTTATTCATGTTTTTCAGAAGTATCTTTTTTCAGACTGCATTGTATTTTTATTTTTTTGGTTGGACTTTAGGGCTTGTCAAGGTCACTACATTGTATTTATCTAGTAAAGTTTTGTATCTAGATTCCAGTTCATTTTCATAACTGTTGGACATTTCATTCTCTACTATTGATTTCCTGCTCAGCTACCAAGATTTTTAGTTCAAGTACCTTGTTAGCCAAGGAACTCTTCTCATTTATGATATTTCATTTTTTAGACAGATTTGATCGTTCTTTCCATACGTGGCGTTGTTTCATGCTATAAACCATTCCAGGGGTATGATTCAAAATCACAATTTATCCATAATTTTTTGGTGATGAAAGTTTTACTGTACAGGCAAAAGGAGGAGCCATTTATTTTTGAAGTAACTAAAATTAACAGTTTCTTAACACTATTTGTGATCACTGAATTATAGATGCAAATTTCAAACGATTTTGACAACTTGTTTTCGTTGCTCAGCTCATTAAAAAACTGGGCAGTGCAGAAAACCCCACCTGGACACACCCCTGACACCGTACAAACTAGAACAAATCTGGGGAAATCCGGATGGAGGGTAACCCTTGTCATTACGGAATTGGTACCAATGCTCAAAATTTATTGAATATAAAAAAATTTAAGTTGCAAAGTATTTCTCAAAACTCTTCTCTCTCTGGCCTGTATTCTGTAATCTAAAGCTGATACAAACTATTCTTATGTTATTTCCTAACAAGAAAGAAGACATTTCATCTCAGTACTGCTTGCATACAGATGTTCTATGAAAATTTCACTCTCTACCTTGTTCAAAACATCCTTCTCAGTTGCCATAATCATGGAAGCTTCTAAGTTTTCATTTGACATATTTGGTGTGATTCAATAATTTTAAGATTTGAAAGTACCCTCTCAGAAGGAACTTGTGTCAAGAGTGTAGTTAATAAAAATTTGTAAATTTGGAAAGCTCAGTGTACTGAAGTGACAGGATACTATTATCTATCAGCACTTCAAAAAACAAATTTTATAAAAACGTTTGAATAAATGTGCATTTATTAAAAATTTATTGAAAATTTACATTCTTCAAAAGACTCAATTTTAAAATCCCATTTTCTGTATGTCCAAGAATTGTTTCTTTAAATTTTAATGTATGTACTTTAAATATTTCCTAGCTCTTCTTTTTACTTGTGTTCAACTCTACATTACATTTTTCTGTCCAAAATAAACAATCTTTATTGAAATCTAATGACTCCAAAGAATACGGTGTGAGTTTAGTTTTGTCTTTTAATTTGATGTAATTGCTTTCAGGTAACTGACTATATTTCTTTCCCTTGTGTAATCTCGTCATAAAATATGCATCTCAATGCTTTTTACTGTTTCAAAGGGTATTTTTTTCCCATTTTCTCGATGCAATCAAAGTCCCGAGGTTCTTTGAAACTTGTACCGCTTTATTTGCTATCAGAGATCTCTCTCAAAGAATGCATATTGCATCTGTTGCTCTAAACATACATAAAAATATATTTGTTATTGTGTTATTAAAGGTCAACATTCAATCTTGTACACACAAAAACAAATTATCATATATTTGTAGAGAATAATACTCACAATGCACCCTGGACTTGCATTCCCTCATTAAAGGCAAATGGTAGAGAAAAGTTGAAAAATCTTATTCATAAAAGAATTAAAACAGAGTTTTCTACTTAAATCTATATAAATAAAAATTAAATGCTGTTTGTTGGTAAGCGCATCATTTGAGAACGGCAGGACCGATTTTGCTAATTCTTTTTTTAAATATTCATAAAAGTCAGAATAAGACTTTTAGGGAATGAAAAATGAGAAAAGTTGCCTGGAAAATTCGGGAGAAACTGAAAACCTTTTTTCCTATGAGATTTTTGTATGAACTCAAGACCATAACTCACGATTTTAACAGTGGATATACGTAATTTTTTTTTTTTTTTTTTTTTTTTNAAAATTGATATAAATAATATTCCATGAAGTGTATAAAAGTCCAATTTCAATTTGTTGCAGAAGCTCGAAATTTTTGTTGTGGCACCATTTCTCTTTAACAATATACATAGTACATACTTTAGTTAAAATTTGATGTTTTCATATATTTTGATGCAACTTTTTTAATTTTTCAAATTATTTCAACTCGTCTTGTACCTTTTTGTTTTCATAACTATTATTCTTTTTAAAAGATGTAAGCCTCTCACATCCATTGATCATTCATCAATTTTATACATAACAGCAACTAATTTCTGTAAAATTTCTCAAAACTGATCGCATGAAACCGATCTGTGGTGAGTGTTAGAGGAGAAAGTAGAATACTCTAGACAATATGATACAATTGCAATAGAGAATTCTATGAGAAAAATTGCAAGGTAACTTTGCAGATCTCAGTACATAGCAATGAGACTTTTCTTTGTAACTCAGTACGCAGAAGGTTGCCTATTGGGAAAAGATAACTCACAGCAACAATATTGCTAAACCACTAGAGCAAATGTTTGAGTTATTTGTACATTTATAGCCCTTAGTGAATCAGTACTTTGAATAAACTAATGAGCTCAAAAAAATTCTTAACATTGTTATTCCAGCAAATATATTTATCGCTTTGAGAAGTCACGAATAGAACAACTATACATGATTCTTTTCTTCTTCTTTCTATCAATAGTAAATAAAAAAGAAAAATAGACAGGTAATTATTAAAATACAAAAGCAATCATTAAAATACTCAAAAATGTTTTCTAAAACTGCGTGAAAAAATCAGTAAAATAATTTGGTGTTCAATTTTTGCAACGTTTGCCAAAATTGGGTGAAAATTGTCCCTTTAAGTTTTTCCTTGAATATAATGTTCCATGCACCAGTTTTTAAAAAAACATACAATTTTGAGTTCCAAATCACGACAAAATGAACACAGAATTTCAAGCACAGATGCAACACTAATAATGCGCACTAGGAATATTTGACAAAATATGTACAAGATACCCAGTTACCTTCTATTCGCACAGAAACCTGAGTTTTTCGCTCGAAAATCGTATTGAGGCAGCTGTTTCATTGTGTGTATATGTTGATACATAGGTCCTTCAAAGTTCTAATATGCAAAAAGTATCATTTCTTTATCCAAAAATGATGAAGAAATTGTGTTTTTGAAAACTATCCCCTCATTGGAGTGCTTATATTTCATAAACCACTGGACTTAATTGAAAAATGCTCGTCATCTCTTTTGTTTTAAATTTAATGAGAATATTTTTTCCATATACAGGGGGTGGGGGGAGGTCGTGATGCAAACTGCATCATTCAAAATTTTTGGGGGGCTTTGAAAAATGGTCAAGCGTTATTACTTGTAGTTTAAGATAAGTAGAGAGATGACAGAAAAACTGTCATTTCTCGAATTGTACATTGATGAATTTTGTTCACGAATATTTGCAGTCATGCACACTTGTACTTGTTACAAATAATACTACATTTTTCTTGAGGATTTTTGTGAACTACGTTTCTTAAAATCGAGTGACTAATTTGCTAATTGCCTCATTCTCGTGCTTTACATATCTTACAAGTGAAGGAGGAGACATGTATCTGAGGTGTTTATCCAGTGAAATAATCTAAAGAAATTTAAGAAACCTTGAAATCTCAGTTTAACACATGAATCAGAGTATATATGTAATCGGAGAATGGTTCTTTGAAATTTTAAGACTTCATACTCTGTTCTTCTACTTTCCTAATTTTTGGCTGCCGAAATCTAAATTAAAACCTAATTATGTATTGTAATCTCATTTAAATTTAACCTTTATCAGTAAAATAAATAAAGGTGATGAACATTTTTTTTACTTTCTCATATACGTCTGAAGACTGCCTGGCCAAGAAAAAAATCGCGAAATTTTGACGGAAATATTCGTTTTTAGTGTCTCTGATACTGTCTTTTTTTAATACAATGTGCATAATACATTGTAGCCTGAAAAAAATTGGAAGGCGGCTGGCTATCTCCCTCACTCACACCACTTTGATCATATTGCTTTCTGAAACACAGCCTTTGGCGCACACGAACATGCTTACCCTTCGTGATCAGAATGATTCGCCTACTGGATATTTGTTTGTGCAAACTAATTTTTACCAGGAATGTAAAAGACAAAAAATTAGCTTTATTCTGGATTGTGCAACAGATCTAGAAAAATTGTACCAAAAAATTGCCATTTTCAAGCAATCACTTTCTCTTTATTTTATACGAAGAAGATTAAACTGCTGTTGCCAATTTCAGTATAGGATGCATGAAAATTGTTTGTTTTTCATTTTGTAAAGTTAGATTGCATACTATATAGATAAGTTTTAAAAGTGTATGAGAAAGCATGTCCACTGGTTTTGCAATCAGGTTTTATTATGGAGTTAGGGTAAATAAGAGAGATAATGTTGTAAAATATTTCTAATTTTTGGAATATGATTTGGAAGAGTCAAAGCGAAGGGCGAATNTGGCAAAACGCCAAAAACTGCTAACATGCATATTAGGGGTCGTTTTTAGGGGTGCATGGCTCCAAACTTTTTTTGGGAAGGTTAATAATCGTAAACAATACTACACTCTATGCCTAATTACCAAATTTCAAAACTTTACAAAATTTCCCCTAAGGACCTGTTTTTCATCTAATTTCAGTGTACTATTTTAATTCCTGCAATCTTTTGGCAACAATGCACAAATGCGCTCTTTTGAAGTTTATCTGAAACATTATTGCATCAGGCTATATTTACCAATGAAATTTCATGTGTTCTTCTAATGTATTTAGAGCAGGATAAAGTGATCATCTACAACTATAAAGCTTGAAACGTATATTTAGAGCTTGAAAGATAAATCATACTTCATAAAAACTTTAATCAGCTGTCTATCTGTATTTTCTTATTTTTTACATATTTATTTATTTATTTGTGTCAGAAGTTTGTTTCAACTCAATAAAAAAAATGAAGATGGAAATAGAAAGGAAAAGAAATACCGAATAACTCTTAAAATGTTTAAACTTTATATTAATCCTGGCCAATATCTGGCCAAACTAAAGCAGTTGGTGAAGTTACCACCAGATCTGCCCATGCTCACCTGACAGAACACATCCCATTGAAGAAGATGGGCAGAAGAATAATATTGTTCCATCCTGCACTCACACATTGTGATCTCGGAAGAGTGTCCCTGCCTGTTTTTTCATTCCTGACCTCATCCTGTTTAGTGCTTTCCATGTTGACCACTCCACCTTGTGCTCTTGGGGTAGATTCTCCTGGAGTACTTTCCAATTGTGAAGGTGATTAGTAGTTACACACAGTCTGATCTGCTCAGCTGATTTGGTGAGTTCTATCTGACATTTAGAATCTTGTGAGATATAAGCCTCGGGCTGGCTGGTTTTTTTTATACAGACTTCTTTTGATTTCTTGCTCTGAACGGCTATGCATTGTCTTATGTCAGTGGGAACAATACTAGCTATACAGTGTACTTAATCCAAAAGGGTGGGTCTCAGACTTCCTATGAAATTCGACATGTGTTACAAAGAGCCATATACCCTTGTTTGGCATGAGATGAATTATACCAAACAGGACAAGCTTAGTTAGCTGTTGAGTTGCATAAAGTCAAGGCAGATGTTCTGACTGTATTTGGATGACCGTCATACGTAACGCCTGTCAGTTTTCTGATGTTCCTGGCTGGAACCTTCAGTTTGGTGTTATTGCAGTGCTTCTTGTAAGTCAAAGTTCTGTCAAGGGATTCCTAGATATTTCAGATTAAGGCAGTGTTCCAAATTAGCACCTTGCCAGTTGGTATTGAGTTCCCATAAGGCATGCGGATTTATGACGGGGAATGCAGGTATCTGGGTTTTAGGTGGATTGGGTCTCAATTCAGGGTGGCGAGCGACTGGTAAAATCGGGAAAAGTCAGGGAATTTTCTGCTCCTGGAGAGGTCAGGGAATTTGCTCACTCTCACATTGTGTGTCGGGAAAAAATTAGATGACAATGATCGTTGAATTAAAAAAAAAAACGCTACAAAGTCTTTTCTTCAATTAGATTTAAGGCAACTTACTTAACCCAATAACCCTTCCTTGAGTTTTTTCATTAAAAGGTGGAAGCGTTTGCTGACTAATAGTAACCGGTAACTAACTTCTTGTTAGCACCATTGCAACGAAGCGACAGACAGTTCCAAGTGGAGCTAGTTTGAAGTTGGAGCGGTGACAGTTTCGTTGCAATGCTCCATAGTTTGAACGAAACAGTTACTATTCAGTTTTAACAAAACAGCCGCAGAGACAGTACCAGTTGACCCACTTCTAGACGTGATAGAATGCGATATAACTAGTAGTACTGTTGATACTACTTGCGAGAAGGGTTGCCACCCATCTGGGTATCCCTGGATTTGTCCTAGTTTCAAGAGTGTCCGGACGATGTTTTCTTCTCCATTCGGGTTTTTTAAACAAACCATTCAACGAAGACTGACAGTCACAATCATTCGAAATTTGCACATGCCATTGAGAACGCGATGCTTATTATTAAGCGAGTTATAATTATTCATAGAGCAATTGTAATTTTATGAGATGATTATTTTTGTCATTAGGAGTATATTGTTTATTGCACAATACAAAATAAGTCTTCACTAGATTCTCAACACTTCATTTCTTTGTTGATTTTTTCCTGTGAATATTAAAATTAGAATTTCAGTTCTTGAATTGAGCTCAGTTCTTGATTTTGATTTTCTTTCCAATACAGAGAAGTATCTATTGAATTCTGTTGAAAAGCTACCATTTCGTACTGTGAAGGCACGTCTTTATATATTATTCTTAATGGAACGTTATAACAAGTTAAACTTAATGTAGGAATGTATTATTACGATGGGTAGAAATCATTTTTCATTTTATCGTATTGGTCATAGCCCCAAAATCCAGGGTTTTCGATGTCCTTGTCCTAGATTTGAGATTTTATTGATGGCAACCCTTCTTGCAATGGCTATTGGAGCATGGAACAGAGGTCGGCGACTCCAATCGTACTTCTTATTTTCTCCTTTTAGCATATATTATATTTCACTGACCACAAATGTCATGATTGTATCATAACTTAGATGTCCCTGATGATCTGGAAGAATGTTATATAAGTATATTATTGTAATTAGTGTAGTAATTAGATGTGGCATTGTCAGACGTCTGCTGCGCGGGATTAAGCTTGCCTAGCTTCACCCATTCCACCTCCAACCACAGATTCATTCTCAAACTGCTTCAACATTGCTTCAACGATGGCGGAGCTAAAGACTTCTTAAATCAGTCTAATACCAAGCTTTGCATTGTTTGTATTTCTGATAAGTCTACTTATTTTTTAAAAAATGGCAACACTTTACTATTGAAGAATGATTTATGGTTTATTGATAATTTTATTTAATGAAATTACATTATTTTTATAATATTTCACCTGCTGGAATATTTGTTTCTCAATTGTTAAAGAAATTTTTGCGCGCATGTTCATGTTGTGCAATAAGTCGGGGAAAATTAATCCATTGGTCAGGGAGATGTCAGGGAATTTTGAGTTCAAGAATCACTACCCACCCTGCAATTGATTAGCAATAATACTCGAGAGTTCTAAGAGTGCTGTGGATAGTTTATTCTCTTTAGTCTCAATGTTGTCACCCTGGACATTAAAAGCTCAGTCATCTGAGAAGATAAAGCTTTGGCTACCGGGGGAAGGGCTGATTGTTTGAGTAGATGTTGAACAGCGTGGGGGCCAGAACACTGCCTTGGGGCAGACCATTCTTCTGATTTCTCCACCTAATCTTCTGTCCTTGAAATTCGAACAAGAATCTTCTGTTTTGGAGAAGATTTTTGGAGAGTTTTCTATTGTTTGAGTAAATTTGTACTCTCTTGTTAGAAAATACAGCTTTCTGATCAATAGCTGATGATTTGTGGTGTCATAGGCTGCCATCAAGTTGATAAAGCCAACTCCTGTAATCTTTTTCCTCTCTAAACCATCTTCTACTTGTTCAGTTTGTCTTAGAATTTGAGAGGTGCAGCCTCTCCCTGTGCAAAAATTGCCGTGCTCTGATAAGAATTGTGGTTCACCTACTGTTATCAGTAGATTCATCCTTTCAAATACCTTATGTAGATGGCATAGTAGGGATAAAGATCTGTAACTTCTTGGATCCTCTTTGTCCTTACCTGGCTTTAGACGGCTACCACCCTTGCCACCCTCCATTTTTTACATACAGCAGCCAGGTATGATGTATACAGTTGTAAAACCACTAAAGATGAATCCAAATTTTTATTTCTTTATTTTCTTTGATATTGTTTCCCCTATTGTTTCCTCATAAGACACAAGTGAGTTAAAATAAATTAAAATTAATGGTTCACCTAACTTGGATTTTATATAATATTTCTTCATGTTTATCCTATGCTTCTTTCCACCAATTAAGACTATTTTTAATGTTAGTAAAAGTAATGCCATAACTTTTAATAGGAAAAAGTCGGAGATTACATGTGTTTATACTTGTTTGTTGTCCAATATGAGGAGAGTGAATGAGATAAGGGACTTAGATGTAATTTTCTCTTCTGATCTTGCATTCAGTGCTTATATAGATTTGATTGTTAAGAAAGTGTATAAGTTATTGGGGTTCATTAAACAAACTTGTGCTGACTTCTCTAAGCACTCTTCTGTAATATATTTGTATAAAAGCTTAGTCTTGCCTGTTCAGAATTCTTGTTCGGTTATTTGTTCATCTTACAAAGACGTTGGTATAAATTATCTATAAAGTGTTCAGTGTAGGTTTCTAAGATCTTAACGTGCTAGGTTAAAACACCAGCTTCAGAGATCATGATTATTCAGCTGCTTATAATGTATTTCAACTTCCAATGGTAGAAATGGTCAGAAAGTACCATATTTACCTGAATGTAGTCCCCTCCGTATCAAGACAAATTTAGAAGAAAAATTAAGTTGAGTAATATCAAAGTCATTCGGAAGAGAATGCTCATTCAAAATTCCTAGTAAAATGGTTGACTCCAGTAAGGATAATCATAAGGATTTTAAAATAAAAAGCTAACTGGTGAAGTTTCAACTTCTTCTCTAGAAATCATCCGATCCACTCGGGCTTCGGCTCTACTTAGAATTCTCTTGCCAGTGCTTTATTTCCATGTCTGAGCATAATTTAGAACTGTTTTTGAAGTTAGTGTCGAAACATTTTCGATCGCCCAACTTTCGTTGTGTGGAAGGTGATCTCAGTGACCAAATCGTATGTCACAGTCGGGCACTGTGACGGCAATCTGTCATTCCTAGATGACATGGACCAGTTCGGTTTCCACTTCAAATCAGCATCAATTCCCGCCATCATTCATCATCGATCTTCGATGGAGTTCTTCGTGTTGCGTTACACGTTACGTATAGAACCCCAGGCTTTTTCGGAATAAAGGGGGTCTAGATTCGGGTAAATACTGTGTTACGAGAGTTATGCATTCAAAATCTTAAGTCTATATGATGATGATGAAGTTATGGCGATATTTGATCCAAGTATTTTGAACTACTACAAGGGTTTAAAAAAACAGGTTTATTTTAAAAAACCCAACCCATCGGAGTTTTATTGGATTTTTTGTTGTTGTTTTGAGATTTTACTACTTACTTGACCTATGTTTTATATTTTATTTCACTTTGATTTTCTTTTCATTAACTCCTTTTTCCATTTTGCGTTTCATCACAATTTGAAATTGATTTAATTTTTATTTTTAAATCTTTATTTTATAAATTAAACTAGTATCAAAATATTTTAATCCCTTCATGTTTCATGTATGATTTTTGTGTGTGTTTCATGTGTGATACAAAAATATATACTTTTTAAATTTTGTCCTTATACTGATATTTGCATATTTTATTTGTATTTGAAAACTTATTTATTAAAGGGATACAAGACAAAATTATCCCTGTTTGCACTCATTTCATGTTCAGTATATTATATTTGGTATATTTAATAATCATTGCCAAATTGTTAGAATTTTAAGTAAATTATTTTCTTTTATACCTATCTTTCTTTTCTACAAAACTGTTCAGTTCAAAACAAATATTGCAGATAGAATTAGGAAAGCTTAAGGTATTATTGATTAAAAAAAAAAGAAAAGAAAAAATGTTGTTTTTTTTTGAGTTGAAAAAATAATTATATTATCAAATTGGTATATATTCATCTAATATGTTATGTGGGTAGTGTACTTAAAGTCAAATCAAAAATTACAAACCATTTATGAAAATTTTGATTAGGGTTATTAAAACTAAAGATAACCCATTTAAACCTTTTTTTTTTAGTTTGTGGGCGAGTCCAAAACTTAACTCATTGTAAATTGCAGAATATGTTGCATCAAGTAACTACCACTTTCTCTCTCCTTTTCCTCATCTTTGTCGCAATAGGAAGTGTTAAATCAAGAATTATGTAACCGTAAAGTGTTAAGTCACATTTGACTATTAACTATTAGTTATTATGTAATGGTTATTTTCATGATAACTTTATATATAAACAAATTTAATATCATTCTGTTTTTTGTCATTATTTAAATAATTTTTGATATAATTAATATTTGGTTTGTATTGAATATGAGTAACTGGCTCATTTGCATATTCTTTATATGCATTTTATGTACAAAATACCATTAATGCTCATTTAATTACAAATAAATAAATAAATTTTCAAATAGTGGTGTTTCATTGCTGTACCGTAAATTAAAATTGTTGTTCTTCTATTAAAATAATTTTTCCTATTGAATTATGTAACCATAGGTAATTTTTTAATTCACTGACCTTTCCCTCTCTGTTCACCAGTCTGCCTCTGAAAGCTTTACATCTGATATTTATGATGAATTATTGACTCAAGCCGAGATTCAAGGACATGTAACATCAGTGAATGGTGAGTTTGGATTTTTATTTAACTTTGTGTAGTTTTTTAATTTATTTGCATATTTGAGAAAACATGTTATCATTGATGGGTGTTGTCATATATAGCTGGGTTATCAGAGACCAACTAAGAGGTTTAGGCATCATATGCTGCTAATGTTGTTCTGCCCTCCATATGAATTATACATAGTAAACTTTGCCTGTAATCCCCCACCTCTTCATGCTCTTCAAGCCGTATTTTACAGTTTCAAATATTGTATGTTACATGTAACCAGTTTGCATATTTTAGAAGTTACAACACAATTGTGTTTCATTCTGACAAATGATTATTTGTTAAAATGGAAGACTGACATGAACCTGAGAAATGTTAACCTTATTAAGAGCATTACTCTCATTTTTGGAATAAAAGTATGTAAAACCACGAGCAGAGTAATAAATCTAGTTAAAATAACTAAGGTTTTGCAATGTATATTTTAACTGGGATTACCTTGTAAAGTAACTTAGATATATTTACACATGTAATGTTGTGTGAAATAAGCAAGTCCTTAAGTAATAAAGTACAATTAAAAAAAACAATAAAATAAAGTGGTTTTGAAAGAAAGATGTAGTAACGAAATATAATTTTGTTACAAAACTTAGTTAAGTTTCCTTCTGTTCTTATTCATAAGGAACTTTTCTCACTTTGGTAATAGTAAAGTTTGAATTGTGTTATATTACTACTCCTTTGGACCACAATGTTATAACATCATGATCACGTGAGGGATTGGAACAACATTTTAATATTTAATAAGGAGGAAATTTTTTTGGAAACTATGCATTTAAGAAAAAGTGATGCATTAAAATTAAAAATGATGCTTTGAATCTACAATCTGATTCAGATTGTTTATCTTAAGTTTATAATGTTATATTATGATACCTATCTTTATTGTTTTTGTTAGTATTGTATAACAGTTACATTGTCAAGAACTTAGTTTATAATCGCCTGAGGATGACTTGATCATAAATCGAAACGTTGAGAATGTTTTTTTAGTATTTGCAATAGGAAATGTACAAAATAAGGTCATAAGATAAGTTAATTTTGAGTACATTTTCAAAAGAACTGGTGTGCAGAAAACCACTTTCAATTTACAACACATCTAACACATTAGTTTTTTTTTCTGCTATTACATAGATCGTAAAAGGTTTTTCTATAGTTTTACTTTTATCTTTGCAATTTGTCACAGTCTTACATAGTAAAATGCCAGTGTTCGACCGTCTAGCCCGGGTTTTTCTCCGGTTTTCCTTCGGGTAGAGGCGGATTTATCATACAGGTTCTCTAGGCTTTGTCTAGGGGCGGGTCTATTGTAACAATAAATCGTGAATTTAGTGTTATTTCAATTTTTAAGCACTATACTCAGAATAATCTATAGTTCGATAATAACTTACATGTAATTTTTTGCTTAAAATTACAAACATATTGACATTCTATTAGTATTATAACTCGCAGCTAACTTTTTATCTTATCTAGGAATTTTTGCTGAATTTTTTGAATCCGCCTCTGCCTTCGGGCCCTTGATCGGAATTGATGGGATGGTCCCTTGCTTGCTTCCGGAGAGTAAATTAGTTTTTTTTCTCCCTCCACGTGGTCATACGCAGTTTGTACTGTTTTTTGACAATAAATTTATTTATTATTTATTTATCTATTAACAATTTCCATTGTTACTTAAAAGCATCAGCATATCTGATTTTAAAATTCTATCAGCATCACAATTATTGTTTACTACTGCAATATCGGTAGTTTGTTCCTCCTACTTCTGAGCACTCTTCCATGTGCTAGTGAGAGAATAATGTCATCTACAGGAAGAAAAATTCTTTCACTCATTTAATGCTTTCATAGAGGAAAATGTAGTGTAGGGATAATTACTAATACTGTCATCTGCTGACTGTAACAGCATTAGACTGTGCTCAACCTTCACCGGTCATGCCACAACCCACACCTACAGGTGACACATGTTACTAGCTTATCGGTATACAAAATATTTTCATTCGTATTAAATTTGAATTGCTGTGAACTCATTCAAAACATGAAAATAAATATTTATCTGTTGTGTCTATCTGACATCCCAGGCTGCAGCCTAATAATAAAAATGCGTGTGGAAAGAGATGTTTTATTCCTCATTTTTATTTTGTGAACGACTGTAACAAAATTAATAGAATCAGTAATGTCATTGTCTTTACAAGACTTTATTATATTCCAGTTTCTCATGCATGTGAGGAAGTAGTTGAATCTGCATTTCTGGGAAATGAAGAACAACTGTTACATCTCCTTCATCTTCCCCAATTTCGTGTAGAGGTAAGTTTGCTAAAGACCTTTTGTCCAATATTGATAGTATGTGATAACTATAGGGTACATGGAAGAAATATCTACATTGATAGTATATGTTTGAATCTATGTACATATTTGGATTGCTATTCTTATATTTTTAGTTAAGGTTTATACTCTTATAACACAAAATTTTATAATATACTAATGCTCCATTGAGCTCACCAATTGATCTTCATCTTGAATTAACACTCATTCTTTCAAGCACATTCTACTTCTAATAGCATCTTTTCTTGTTGCTTATTACTGTCCTCTCCTTTCATTTTTTTTACCAAATCTTTTTTAATTTCATGCATCTAACATCCCAAGCATCTCTGCATTATTGTATCTCTTTTTCTCTATCCTAATCTTTCTCTTATCCCTTCCCTCCCAGTCCTGTCTTCATTCATTCATTCGTTCGTTTGTTCGTTCATTCACCTGGTTAAAAAGTAACAAAATACAATATAAAAAATATTTCACTGTATTTCTGCTGAGGTACTATGTACAGCTTGTTCTTCTCTTCATCTATTCCCCTTGCATGCTATCTCTCCTTCCAACCCTCCCTGTCAGATGTGGTTTTGAAATATACTTTTAAAAAGTGTATTATCTTGTACAAAGGCTAATGTTTGTATGGGTTCATATATTTGGGATACTTGGGGATTTTTTTTTCCAGGGTATTTGCGATGAGAATGTATCATTTTACTTGAAAGAAATTCTTTCTCGTAAAGACAAATTTTCTAACTGTGGAACTATTGATAAATGCAGAGAATTACAGCATGCAGTTAACAAAGGAAACCGAAAGGCTCAGCATGAAATGATTGGTAGTGTTTTCTTTATTGTTGTTGTTTATAATTATTTTCAAAAAGATTTATATAGTTATCTACTTATGTATTTATGTTCTAGTTTTAAAGCGAATGGAAGAAATAGCCAGTTGTTTGATGTCGAGTTCTCCGGCAAAATTATTGGAATTGCTTAGTGACAAAGTGTTGGATTTACAGGTGGAAAGAATAGCTGCACCTTTATATTTTGAAGAGCTGAAAGCAGATTTATTAGAAACAAGAGTGAGTTTTGAATTCTTTTATATCTCTTTTATTTGAACATTTCTCGTATTTGAATGATTTTGATCAGTTGAGATTTGATTTGGAAAATAAACTATCTGTTACAATCCACTAGATGGCCATTTTTGTGGGAGATAAGACATATTTGTAGTGAAATAAATCATAAGTAAATTATATTTTACTTACATAATTATTCAATGTATAGAATATGGTTTCTTTTAAAGAGATTCTTTTCCATTTTTTAATTAAGATACATATTGAAATTTTTCTCTAAAAGAACTCGGAATTTAATACTGTGAATAACATTTAATCCTGAAGTGTTTCATAGTGTGTCATCACTATTACTAATATATTTATGCATAAATGGAATAACATTTAAAATGACCATAAATATGATGGTTAAGTAGTTCATTTGACTTGAGACATCAACAGAAGAAAATTTAAATCAGCAATATGATTTTCATCTTATGTTGCGGTATTTCATTTAAATCCCTTTCCATTTTTCTCAAAAGTAGTTTTATCTACGTAAATATAATATTTTCAACATGAGTCCATTAAACACTTCAACTCGTAAATCTGATGGAGCACATAATTTGGCAACATCACTTACGTTTTCTCTCATAATGTGGTAATGGGCAATTGTATTATTCAATGTTGCACACAATGACTTTTCTATTTGAAGCACATGCTGCCTATTCCTCTAAATTGGTAATTGGCACCCTGGATTTGAAAGTTCATTGCTGGATACAATATTGCTAAATGACTCATGTATGCTATTGGTTTCCTCCAGAGTACACCAACGTGTCTTTTAAACTTAAATTGTGAAGAGTGTTATTTGTGAAATTTTAAAGAGAGTTAAATTGTGAAGAGTGTTATTTGTGAAATTTTAAAGAGAGTTAAATTGTGAAATTTTAAACTGTGAAGTGTGTGTAGTAAAATTCCTTAAAATATCTTCAATTAAAATCTATGGGACATGAATGGAAAGAGGTTTTATTCACCAGCCAAATATCCATGTGTATTATATATTAAAAAATTATGAACAGAAATGCCAGTTTCCTGTGTTCAATGTCAAATTGAGCAATATTCTGCATACTGTTTCTTGGTAATGATGTGGTAAAGTATTTTTAAAGTTTGACAGGTACTCTTCCTGTCTTTTCTCTTGGTGTGTGTAATTTGACATCTGGTGTGTGTAATTTGACATCTGTGCCTAATAAAGTGATTAATACTAAATGTATATGTAAATTTGACGCATTTACTCGGAATTTTTTTTGTCTGTTATGTATGTGATATGCCACTGTCACATTTATTAAAAAAATATATAATTGGAAAATTCACATGCCAAACTTATAATTTTTAAAGGGAATCATGTTTTATATTTTGAGTAATGATAAAGGTACAAACATGATTTTGTCTTATTTGTGTATCACTATACTGTATGTGTGTCAAGATTATATGAGAATGGCTATTTGGCATGATTATATGAGAATTATTTCACAATTGTCTTGTGTTATTTTCAAAAGGGAATCTCTTGGAAATAGTTAGTCTTTTTGTATAAATAATTCATATAATTTAAGGTGGTTCTGTTGTTTAATGCTAGTCAAATTTATTCTAAAATCTAATTATCTTCTTTTTTATATTTAAATTATTTTTCATGTTACTTTTATGAATAATAGTAATTAGCTATGACAATCTACTTGACAATGAAAAAGTTACTTGTAGAGAAAGTTTTATGAATTGTGAACTTGCTTGGACTGTTCATTAGCAGAATGTTTTGCCATGTCCTCTATGCCCTCGTCATAGTTGATAATGGCAGACAGGACAAAAAACAGAACAAAAATTTAAATATCTCTGCAGAATGTTGCTTGTTCTCTTTTCAAAAATATTTAAAAAATTAATACTTGTTTATTACAACAGTTTAGAAAAAAATTATGGGTTTAAAAGATTGGAAAGTAATTATTTTGTGTGTGTGTGTGTGTGTGTGTGTGTGTGTTTTCAAACCAGAACCAATCTAACCTGATTCGTGTGAGATGCATTTTTTGTGATAGAAAATAAAATGGCTTACTACTAGAAATGGGCAAAGTTAATCTGGAATTTAATTTTGTTAAATGTTACTCTGTTACTCAAAATATTAACTTCTAATTGTTAAAACATTAGTTTGCTTTTCAATTTGTAACACTTTATCTGTTAAAACTTGATTAAAATCAATTTAAATTTGAAAACAGTCAAATAGTTAAGTATTCTATTGTAATGAGAATTTGACCTGTAGTGAATCTAGTCATTCATCGAGGCAAAAGAACAGGATGTCTGAGCATTTACCGACATTTTCACGCGAAGGGACAGGCACTCCAGAAGGTATTACACAATAACAGATCGTCCGTTCAGATGATGCGAGATAAAACTAATTTCTGACCACGCGCACCTCACTACCCATCGTCGAGACAAGACTAAGCTAAAAATTAAAACAATTAACGAATTTGAGTTAACATTAAATAAGATAAATGTAATGGAACTTAATAAAACAGTAAATAGGTTTAGAAATTAACTTTAGATTAAACTAAAATAATGTTAATTATAAATTTGTTAATTGACTATTTACTGATTATTGCTTTTCTGCCCAGCTATGCTATAGACTTTGTTTCAGATTGCTACAGGTTGCGTTTACTGTTTTCTTGGCAGGGTTTTGTAAAATATAATAAGTAATTACAAATTATCGTAGAATAGTCCCATGTAACATACATTTATTAATTACTATCTGACTAATACAACTCCAAGAATGAAATAAGTCTTTTGCATGAGGGTGAACTTCTTGAGCCTCTAGACAGTCATTGAGAACTATTGCATATATTATGAATAATAATGCTTCTTTGCAGGTTTATAGGATGCTTTGCTCCTGAGATAGATGATACTAAGTCCTGATTATTTATTACTTAGCTCTGTGCATTATTATATCAATTTCTATTTAGAGAGAAGTTGTAGAAAGTTCGCGCAATTTAAGTTGCGGGTACTCTGCACTAAATCAAGCTTTTGTCAAAAGTTGCATTGTACAATTCGATTCTTTGGCAGCATTTATCACGTACGTTAGTAAGTACGTGTTTGGCAAACACGGGGCCCCGAGCTGAGTCTGGCATTACTTCCTCTTACTTGTGCGAGGTTCCTTCGTTTCTCTTTCCTGACCTTTCTTGGTCACCTCTTGTTCTTTTCGATCCCGACGCTATTAGGGCTAGGGTATCTTTCATTTTCCTCTTTCTTCTTCTTCTTTTTTAATGTTTTAAGTAAAGTCTTGAGATATGTTGGGATTTGAGTTTTGAGCTGTAATTCAGGAGGGTTTTTAGTGGGTATGGCTGAGTTATTCGGCGAGTCCCACACGCGGGGAGAGTCATGTTGGCTCTCCCTAGTGCGTAACTGCATTTTCCCTACCTGTACAAGTTTTAAGGGCTCTAATGACCTCGATGTTGACGAGCCCTAAAGCCCCACACAAAAAAAAAGCATTTATCACCACTGACTGCGTCAAGAATCAATGTCCGGTGACTCCTCCCCTTTGGTCAACTCTTCCATTGAGTATTGTGTTTTTTATATGTGACTTCGTCATGAACTTCTCCTGGAGTTATTACTCGCGTCCTACAACAAAAGCGGGATCCCTTTATATAGGATGAAGACAGGCTAGTTTTTATCATGCACCTCCTGTACACTGGCCCGCAGCAGGGAGAGATCATGTGTGTGAGAGTCATGACTTTGAGGGATTTCATGATCCGCTCGTTGCTATTGAAGGCAATCAGAGTGTGCAGGACTGTCATAAAAAGATACTCTGAACCTCCTTTTTTTTTTTTTTTTTTTTTTTTNTTTTTATCTCAATGACATGATCCTCACGTCAACAGAGCCGATGAAGTATAGAATACTTTCTTCAGGAGGCGAAGATAAAATGACTTGGGATACCTCCTTCCTGTATCGGTATCCAAGGACAATTAGAGCTTGTTTTCGGCGACATAGTTTCTCTCCTAGGCTTCAAAATGTTGGACGGATTATGAAGTCTTCTGTACACATTGTAAACAATATTAACATAAATTTTTGTTTTACGCTGAACATGTGTTATAGTCGGGATGAATATTAATTTCTAAAAAGTCCCTGTGACGATGTAAAAGTTCAAAAGGAATGTGTATTATTCGAAGTGTTTTATTTCGAACGTGTGAAATTTTGAAGTAGAACGTCTAAGGCCCAATTTCACCAAGTTCGTTTAATGTCTTAAACGAGATTTTCTGTGCAGTAAATCGTGATTATCAAAATGCGCGTTCCACCATCTTCGATTTACGAGAAAATCGCGATTAACGCTTAAACGTTCGGGGACCCTTCGATTACCAGCGCAAATCGCGATTTTCTTCAGAACTGCGAGAAATATGGCGTCCATTTTGTTTGTTTGCTCGTAGCTCGGTTTATAGGTTATGTTCAGTGGCACGAGGGAGGCCCGCTGCTGCCTATGGTGTCCTTAGGTGGCGGTAGTGAGCAACATGATGCGTTTTCCTCCCGTCATTTGTCTTCAAATTACCCATAATGCACTGTAAAACTACTACCAACCCAGAGATTCTTCAGAAACATTGATCAACTTAATCGACGATTAGTTTTGCTTGGTGAAACGCATAAAATGTAATCGCGATTCCATTTACCTAATCACGTTTAAGGAAATCGCGATTATTCTACATTTGGTGAAATTGGGCCTAAAACGCAGCGATAGCTAGTACTCCTTTCGAAATATTCCAAAACCTAAATGATGGATACTCTAAATAAAGAAAACTTCAATAAAATGGTAAATACTTCAAATGTACTACTTTTATTGGAACAAGGTATTATAAGTATTGAAAATATTTTTACTTGAACATAAAATATTTTGTTGCATAAATATCCATAAATCTCTTCAGTTAGTCTATATGTAAATTATGTCGCCATAATAGCGAATATTTTCTCAAATTTACTTTGTCATTAATGCGGATATAATTATCTTTTTTTAAAATTCAGGAGTTCGGTTTGCCGCAATGTATAAGAGTAAGAATTCTGCAGCATCCACCTAATTATCGGCTTCGCCGTGTGAATATATTGGCATAGTACCAGGAACTGTCGTATGACACTTCTCCAAATGGCGTACGAGTAGAAGGACCGAGAAACGTTGGATGTGCTCTTCAAAACCGTACCATTGTTGAGTTCATATAAAATAATTGGTATTACAGATAATCAGAATTATCTGAGGGGTACTAGTTTTATACAAATATTCTTTCTTAAACGATGTTACCACATTTCTTGACCATGGAGAAAATCCTCGGGGTGTTTTTCTTGATTTATCCAAAGCATCGATGTCTTCGATCACGAAATCGCCCTTTTAAAATTGCATTATTTAGGCATTCGTGGACTTCAACATCAATGGCTAACTCCCAATTTAAATATAGATATCAACATGTTGAAATATCCTATATTAAAAATAAAGTACTTCAGCATTGCCTTTCAGAAAAAAACCACCTGCCTGCGGAGTTTCCCAAGGTTCAATTCTCGATCCTGTACTCTTTTTTATTGTATGTGAACGACATGTCATCCTTCACATCAGATTGCAGTATGGTTCGTTTTGCTGAAGACACAAATTTGCTATGTAAACACGCCAACGCTCAAAAAGTTTTGTCTAACCTCTCGGCTTCGTTCCATGCAAATCGTATCGTTGTAAACACTGACAAAAGTGGCTGTCATTCCACATTAGTATGACAAAATCTTTATCCCAGGTTTCTCTTTCTTTAACAGTCTCCATATTAAAGGCAACCTCAAATGGAATTGTCAGTTGACAATCTTAAATTTCGATCAAGTAAATTGTGTTACGCATTCCGAATTTTAGTTAACGTAGCTAGTCTTCATATTTCCCGTTGCGTATATTTTGCAAACGTTTACTCCCATTTACGTCCGGTTAGAGCATTATATTCCGGTCAGAGCATCCAAACTTTCAGAATTCAGAAGAGGATCGTTCGGATAATTTGTAAATCACACCTCCGAAACTCGAGAATTTTTGTTTACGATTAAATATTTTAACACATTTATGAAACGGTCGTTTAGACCGAATTACTGAAGTGCCACCCTAGCTTCATAAGAAACTGTCTCGTTCACGAACACAATACTCGCAATAGGGATTATACTCATCGTACTAGTGTCAAACACCCTTTGCCAAAAAGGGCCATATCATACGAGAATCATTCTATTTACTTCCCTCCCAAAAGTATGAAGGATATTATTAATTTGAATCTCTTCCAATCTGCGGTTAAAAGTTATCTCCGGCACCAGTGCTTCTACGATGTAAAATAATTTATTGAATTTAATAAAAGTTAAATTCATCTCGTACTTTATCACGCCATTGTTGTATTTTCAAAATGTCTTATAACAATTTCGAAACTACTTTCTTGCATACTTGTTGTCTTACAATTCATGTTAGTAAACTTTAATATGTACTCAACCTCTGCTCGGATGTGTACATTAATTCTGTAGCCCCGTCCTGGCCCGGATTTTTCTCCAGTTTTGCTTCGGGTAGAGGCGGATTTTTTTATATGTTCTCTAGACAGACCAGACGAGCAGACGCATTCTAACGCAGTTGTGCTTCTATTTCTTGTCATGGATTTCGAGTTTGTGCTCCGATTCTTGTGAGGAACAAGAAACATCAACAAACAACTATAGAGAATACAGGGTTCATCCCATGTACAATTAAAGTTTACTAAAGAGAAAAATTAGTATTCTGTATGAAGATATGACATTTTCAAGAATAATATTCAGAATACGAGTACATATGCAAAAACGCTTGAATAACTTAGATACGTTTCGCCGCTGTTTTCCTGTTTCTAATAAATAAGGGAGATATTTCTGGAATAGAAATAAATATAGATTGCATAGATTAAGAATCGCGCGGTTTATGTAGTGCTCTATGACGTTTTCGGTCGATCTCTGGACTACAATAATCGAGGTGAGAGACGAAAATAGTTCTCACTGTCGGGTATTAGCATAGAGAATTGAAAGATTAATACTTCAAGCCAAGATGACTCGGAATTTACAGTAAATGTTCAAGAAAGAAAATCCAACTGGAGCTGTGAGTTGAGCCCCAGTCTGGGCCAATGAAAGCTTTCACGAGTTCGTGACTTTTTTTTGTCGATATGAGCCATCATGAAGACAGATCTACGTATGAATTATGAAAGTAAATAAATAATATCAGAGAATCGCTCATTGTGGAGTAACTTAATCTACATCGAAGATTCAACTAGTTTTAAAAAATCTAATTAGTAAAGACTTGTAAATTTATCTGCTTTCTTTTCTTGCCGTCTCCATCCAAAGCCGGGAAACTACCAAGCATAAATCTTCTCTCACTGCTTCTAATCCAGTTGAGATCGCTGTACTCCTTCAGCAACTTATTAAAAATTGGTTGTCTTTTTTCCACCTGTTCAATCAAGTTAAAGTTGAGACCGAAATTGCCCCCCCCCCAAAAAAAAGCCGAACGCGGACAGTCAAGTTAAAAAATTAGAGACGGGAAGAAAAGAAAAAAAGATACTAGTTTTGAAATAAAAATCAATCGGAATTCAGAGAAAATTGAAAATGTTGAGATTAAAACTGAGACTAAAATTGAAAAAGTTCAAGGTTAGGTCAGGGAAACGTCTGAGTTAACAAAAAGTAAACTTAATGAACAAGAGAAAGAGCTCACAGGAGTAATGAAAGCCAGGCGGAAATAAGCAGAAAATGACGTAAAATTGATTTAGATGCTAAATTGAAAAAACCGGAAGTTCGCAAAGACGTTCAAAACCAGTTTGGGCGAGAATTTTGGGAAATTGAAAGACAAAGCCGATCGATAAAGTTGAAAACTCGGACAGTAAGATCGAAGCAGTGGAGAGGGGAATAAAAGAAAAAGATGTTAATCCAGAAATTAAAGTTAGTCGAAATTCAGTGAAAATTGAAAACGAAGTTAAAGTTGAGACCAAAATTGAAGAAATTAAAGATCAGTTTGAGGAAAATTTCGCGGAAAAATCGAACGAAGAAACTCGCCGGCGAGAGTCGAACGGAAGTCTCAGAAGCCGGATCTGTTAACGTTAGCAACGAGGCCAAGTTTCGGGAAAATTTGCAGGAACGAGTAATCGAACAATGTAGAACCATTGAAAGAGAGACTGGCTCAGGAGAAAAGCTAGTAATATCAATTCAGGAAGAAGTCTGTTCTTTTAAACTACAACATCAAAAAGTTGGAAACACCGAACAAAAACTTGACGACGTGCAGACCAGGACCAATCAGACAGAAAAAGATAATTCCGAGAAAATCTAGGGCATCGAAGACGATACTCTTAGAGGTGTCAGTGAAAAACTTCAGATTATGCAAGAAAGTAATATGTCGCACAGGGGGCCGAAGAGTAACAGTGTTCCGTCATTTAAGTTTGGAAGTAGTCGGGACGCGAGGCACTGCGACGCAAAAGAGAGAGGCATTTTCTCGGAAGCGAGCGACTGCACCGCTAGGGAGTGACTAGGTCGCTTCAGATGGGAAGGCGTCCCTGGGCCACCGGAACCTGGTGGATACCACGGGAATGTGGGTCACTTGCGGAGAGAGGGAGAGCGTAGTCACAAGTAGAAGGCTATTTAGCCGGGGGCGGTATGATTGCAGTGAGACCGTCACGGCGCGGAAGAGCATGCCAGATGGAATAAGTGATTATTCCATGCCGAAGGAGGAGTAGGTTAATTAAAGGAAGGATGTATATTAATTAAAGTGCTGCAGCGAGAAGATACTGTGCTTCGATGGGATCACTGAAAGCCCACTCTCAGAACTCTTATCAGTGTTAATTGAATAAATTGGGCATAAAAGAAGATGAGCGATGTTGTTTTGTTTTGAAATTCAAGTAATATTTGTTTTTAGATTACGTTAAATTAAATAAGGGGTTATTTTGCAAAGGATTCGTTGTAGTTATATTTGAGAAATGTAGTGTGATTTTTGGGGGCTGTGTAGCATGCTAATTTTAAATGAAAATCTACCTGTGATTAAATGAAACGTCAATTTATTTTATGCGTTTTCCTTGGATTAAGGAACCCCAGTGTGTGCTATTCACTTATGTAAACAACACCAACCCACTTACTAAATTAATTAGAACGAGCTAGCCGAGGCAGATAGAATTCTTCATAAGGTGAGTGTTGACCAACACACTTTTGTCTTCTCAAATATTCCACACACACACCCCCCGTTTTGTTATAATAAGTACTAGAAAACAATTCGTTGCGAAACAACGGTTTAGCTTATGAAGAGTATTGAGTTTTCTGATGTGAATAAAATAACGTAAATGAATAATTTGGGATTAAACAAATTTGTAATTTACGTAAAATTTAAAAGAAAAGGAGTTCAAATATACTATTCCCAATTGGAAGAGTGAAGTAGAAAGAAGCGTTGAGACAGGTGTGCGCACTCCCAACAATTAACGTCCCCACACTCAGAATTCAGAAAATGAAGAATGGATCCCGTGATTATGGAGTTCTTCAGCTTTCTCAGCCACGTAGCGCTCCAGGACGTCTACTTGGATTGTTAGTCCTGGTGTGCGACAGGTGGCAGCACCGCGCCCATGCCGAAGGAACTCCGGATCGGCAAGGCCCTGGTCCCCGATGTGCTTGTAAAAGATTGATCGTGATGAGTTGAGCATATCATGGACCATCTTCTCAGAGAGGGCCCTGTGACGCAGCTTGTTGCTGCAGATTTTCTTGAGAGCGGCGTCGTTCTCCGGAGTCCATTGGCCCAGGGATATTATCACGACCGGGACCACTTTGGCCTGAAGGTATCCCAGACCTAAGAAGTGCGCGCGGAGTATTTCATATTTTTCCAATTTCTCCGCGCGCACCCTGTTCAGGACCCCGTAACCGGCGAAGGGAACGGAGACTTCAAATATTATAACGCTGTTCCTCTTGCCTACCACCAAGTCAGGCTTCAGTTGGTCGTCCATGAATACGCGAGACTCCCCCAGCACATGATCGGAACCCAGCGCTGCGCCTTTGAGAACTGCGACAATCTTGTTATGGCGCAGCATCCACTGGGTCCCGTGAGTCAGGCAGTTGTTCAGCACATGTGCCAGGGTTTCCCGCATTGGCGTCCCCGTTGCATTGCAGCACTCATTGCAAGCCGCCGCAGAGGGATCCACGTTGTCATACACTTTGTTGCGGAGCCCTCGCAGCAGGTTTACTCTCGCGCAACGCGCGAAGCACCAGGTTTTATATTCAAAGACCCTCTTCATGAAGTAGCTGCTTGTACGGCCGCTTCGACTCAGCTTAAGCGGAGCGGCCATGATCCCTGCATTGCAGCCAATTCACATTGTGGAGCTGCTGGCAGGACTTCCTGTGGCGCTTCACGACCAGGTGCCGCTGCTTCGGAGCGATGGCTCGGTTGGGGGCGACCTGCTGGGTGTCGGCGGTTGGGGCGGCGGTCGGCTCGTCAGTGGGGTGGGGGGCTGAGGCAGCGGTTGCAGTGACCGTGGCAGCGGCGAACGGCCCTGCAGCAGCTTGTGTGGTTGCGGCGGCCGGGGTGGCAGCGGCGTCTGGGGTTTCAGCTGTCTCTTATACACATCAGATGTGTATAAGAGACAGGAAGAAGGTNGCGGTATGCTCCGCAGCAGCTCATATAGTTAGGCTCGATGAGACAGCCAAGGAGGGCGGCGGCAAGTAGTGAAGAGGCGGGCATGGCTGCGATTGTTGAAACTTCTGTGGGAGTGGCAGCATCAGGCATATTGGCGGCGGTTGGCCCTGCTTTGACGCCGGCGGCGAAGAGAACTCTGGGGTTCGAGAGTAGTAGGGAGGGGAGGTTCTCCCCCTTATTTTCGAGGAAGCGCCAAGTGACGACCAGTCTTCGGGATACTTTCCTCGTCCTCGACCACCAGCTTCCCACAATTGGAGTTCTCCGCGTTCGCTCACCTGACAAGTATGCGCTCAACAATTCTGGCGCGGCGACCGCAAGGCAGTGGCGGGCTTCCTCAGCGAGGGCAGCGACTGCGGAGCTGCGTACATGGGGGCCACTGCTTGTGAGAATCTTGAACCCCACGTCCACAGCCCAGATGTCCGTTTCAGCCGCCATTTCCAGGAAGCCCACAGCTCCCGCGTCTCTGGACCCATATAAATAGTAGGATGTTGCCCGTTGGGGGAGATTTAGGAGGTGTTTGAGTGGGGGACGGAGGGTCTGGTCCAGGCGGCTCATTTGCCACTTCGAAAAGTCACCCATTCGGACCGAGTAGTGTAGAGAGGGGAGGAGAGCTGCTGCCACGGGTGAAGGGGAGCATCCACAATCGTGTACGCCGCCTGTTGAACACGCGGCCATTCATCAACTGTAAACTCGGTGCGCCGCAGGCCACCGACGACGAGGTGGATGGAGCGGCACTTCGATGGCTTCGCCCGTATGCCGACGCGCTGGAGAATGCTAGCTAGCGTGTTGATGCGGTACTGGAGTTTCGCAGGGGTGGTGGAGAGTACGGCGATGTCATCCGCGTGCGCCAGCACTGAGGGTTTCTGCGGGGGCGCGACTTCAATCCTCCGCAGGGCTGCATCGACCACTAGATTAAAGAGGTGGGCCGATAGGGTGCAACCCTGTCATACGTCTCAACTAATCGGAATTGGAGTCGCCGCCCCGTCTCTCGCTAGGACGGTGGTGCTGGTGCCGGAGTACAGATTCCCGACGATCTCCAGGAACGCATCTCCGGTTCCTGCCGCGGCAGCGGTGGCAAGGATGGCGTCATGGATACTGATCCGAACGCGTTTGCTAAGTCCAGAAACGCGACGCAGAGGTCCCTCCGATGTCGTCTGGCATGCCCAATGGAATTTTGGAGCATGAAATTGTGTTCCAGCACGCCATCAAAGGGACGAAAGCCCTTTTGCACAGCGAAGAAGACGGAGTTGAGCTCGGTCCACGTGAAAATCTCGACGCCCAGACGCCCGTGTACAGCTTATCGAGCGTTGTCATAAGAGCGATGGGCCGCCAGTTCATGTCGCTCGCTTCTCCGCCCTTAAATATGAGGCATGTGCGTGATCGCTTCCAAGCCGCCAGTGCTCGTCTCAGGTGACGAACACAATAACTTCACGCTCAGTCAAGTCTTGAAACAATTGGTCGGGCTGAGGCGTTAGACAGTCGGCAGACAGTTTTGTCTCTGTCGCCGGTGTGCACACTTCCATTGCTCGCCAAGGTAACCAAGCATTAAGACTAGACAGGACCTGTGTACCTGTAAGCTTTAGTGTCGTTTTTAAGGCTTTTTCCTGAGCTGCTACAGCCAGCACCTCAGTCTGGATTAAAAGCGTTCTTCACGAGCCACATATTTGTTCTTACAATTGATATCCGCCCCTTTTTAATCATTTTACATATCGACCATGATGTTTCGTCATGCTTTATTTCATTTGACGCTTTTCGAGTTCCCGCTATCGTACATCAACAACACGTCTGTTCGTTCACGTGTGACTTGGTCTTATTGGGATATTTCCTTCATTGCTCCCAATCCACGATTGCTATTTCGATCACATTTGGTTGTCAATTTCGTTAATGGGCCGTAATTGTTGGCTATATTTTTAGCCAAACTGCTGACAGCTTCTGTACACTGCTTCTGTTTGCCTCAATCCTGTTCCACAGCATGTGTAAAAACCAAGGGCATCGGCTTTAACATTGTTCTGACGGCCCGGGGCGTGGAGCACCTGTGTCCCGGTCAGGCTGCTCGACACACCACAATATTCGGCCCACAAAACAGTACGTGGTCGGGGGTCGTCCATGGCCATGGTTCTCAGCTTTACCGCACATTGTCATCTGCACTGACCCACGGTGGAAATACCCGCCGTACGTTGGCACCATCTGGCCGCCCTTTCCCTATCCAAGCATTTACCTTTCGGAGTACGATGATTCCCGTGGAGCATGAAGTGTTTAGCAAAGTGTTGGATTCCGAATCGAAGATGACGAACTGGTAGTGTTTATACGGGCACTATCATTTTTTTAAGAGGACAAGACACCAGTATTTGGGGAAAAAAAGATCACGGGAATTTAAATTATTTGATTTGTGCTCAACGGCTTCATTATTTCCAAGAAATTTATTTTCTTTAACACGGAAGCTTTCTGTGTGATATATCTTTAAGTACTCGTAGTCTCGTATGAAAATTTTTGTAGAACAAAGTTACAGAAAATTGTAGTTTGTTGAGCTATGAATGCTCGAATTTGACAAAATTTAAAAAAATCAAAAACATTCATTAAATATTAAAAATACTTTTGTCAGTTCCCGCAGAAATTTATATTACCCATCGCCAGGAAACTAATTTAAAACCCAAGGGACAAACATTTCAACTACATTTTGATTAAGTTCTTGATTTAATCAATGATGTTGGAATAGGTAGAGAGTGCACGTTCTGAAACACTTTGACAGTGGTGACAAATTAGCTCTGCACTTAAGGTTTCAAATATATTTCCAATTACTGCAACAGTACTATAGCATAAGGGAATTTCTTATTGTTATAGCAAATTTTATGTTGATTGGGGTACGATGTCGGTTTGTGCGATAATTTTACCACCTGAATGACGATTTATTTGACTTTAAAGACTTGAAGAGGAATAATTTGACTTCAAGCAAAATCATTTTCAAATGTTTTTTGTCGTCTTTGTTTCTGTAAACATACATTCGTTAATTGATGATCGGGTGAAATGTATCATATAGTCGTGTGATATATTTAACTACAAATGAAGGAGACGTGAATAATATAATTCAAAATTGACGTTTTATTTACATTTTACGTTACTATGATTCTAGAAAATAACATACCGCTTTAATTTCTACGTTGTATAATTTAAAGTCAAAATAAAAATTAAAAACTCGCGATAAACATTGTGTTTGTTCACTTTACAGAGTCTGTTCGCGCGGTACTCGGGAAACGTTAATTAAATTAATAAACTTCCAAATACACAAACTGATTACAACTATAAATGCAGTAGTACTTTTTAAATTTTGTATAAATATTGTCACTGTAAATATTGTGTTATTTATGTGAAGTGAATAAATAATACTCAAAATTACATATTTTATGGTTAATTTGTACTTGATTCTTTTGTGTAATTACGTCGTGTTTGGTATCATTGATCTTTGTTTTTTTAAAAGTAGTTTTTAAAAATACCAAAATAGTTGAGGTACCTTGATGAATAAATGAATTCATTTTTCTATTAGGAAGTAAATTTGAGCTCAACATCTTGCCGGCGCTGACTGCCTTTCGGATGAGAAGGGACGGGTCTCGCAGGTGGCGAGGGAGACACCCGTTCTGGCAATCCACTGGGAAGGAAAATCTGTGTTTCGTTCACAGACGAACCAGCACGGTCGCGGTGCAGCTCCGGTGGAAAGTGGATTTTCCGTACCTCATAAGAATCTATGCTTTACAGAGCACCCTCCGAGTCGTGTCGCCACTAAATGTGTAAAATGTGCGGCGGTCTTTAAGCGCGTCGGCAACGGTGCGTAGCCCGTTTACGGGTGCACAACCTGCACATAGTCTTTGATATCTGGGCTTTTACCGACAATTCTAGGGGAAGGAGAGGCACTCGGTCGAAAGCAATAATTTCGTTCCAAGGTCCCGAGTACGAACAGCTTTCTGGCCTCAGGCGCCTGGAACGTCGCGCAACGGTCCGTCCGGAACAAGGCTTTAGGATGCTTCATTTGCTGCAGAGAGGGTAATTTCCGTGTTCTGCGATCCATATTTGTATCTTTTCTACAGTCCCTTTCAAAGACATTAATGGAAAAGGAAGAGAAAAGGACAAGAAGTACGACTGTATAAGGAAGCAACAATCTGTTTTAAGGTACTGATAAGGGATGCGAAAAAGTGATTTTGGAGGACACCCTCTAAAAGAGTTGTTGGGGGATACCCCCAATAATGAAGATAAAAATGTTGTGGAATTGTCAGGAAGAAGGTAGGAGGAGGAGGAGCAGCAGCAGAAATTTTGAGAGAGCTGGACCAGGAACTTGTACTAGGTGAGACAACACAAACTGACAGGCAGTAAACAGAGCAGAGAGGAGGAATCCTACAGATGGAAAAGGAGGAATTGCAGAATATTTTTCAGCATTTTCATGGAGGGAAAGCACCTGGTTATGATGGGATAAGCCAGGACATGGTAAAAGTAACCTATGAGACATATGAGGAGTATCTGCTAGAAGTACACATTTGTATTGAAGAGGGAATTTTTCCCAAAGAGTCGAAAATAGGGATGCTATGTGTATTTCCAAGAGGAGGGAGTTCATGACATAAATAAGACATTTTAAAAAAATTTACATGAAAAATGTAAAACAATTGTTTATGACTGGGACAATTTGATTCTGAACATAAAATATCATAGAAATCAATATCAATAAAATTGTTTTTTTTTACTCTTATTTTTCTTCATATTTGAGGTGCTGTAACTTTTCTACTAGCTCAATATACAATAATGTGTTCTAGTTTTTGTAAACCTTGTGAAAAAGACTGCAAGATGTGCCATATTCAGAATTTTATCATTAGCCACATTGGAGATACTTAACTAGACAAATGTGAAAAAAAAACCCTTTTTAAAAATTTATAAAAAATGAAACATAAAAGTAAGAATATTGATATTTATTGAGGCAATTCTTTTAATATGTATCTACACCCACAAAAGATATAAAGCTGTTTATACCGCTCATTTTTTCACGATAAATTAGTAAAAAGTGAAATTTGCTCATTTTTTATACCCAAGCTTAGATCTTTTCCCATGCAAGTAAGATAGACAAAATGTATTCTGGACAAAGTTGATACAATGAAATATAATCTCTGTAGTGGTTTTTATTTGGTAAAAAATTAAAAGCATCATTTACAAATTGAAAAATGATTAATAAATTGTCATTTTGTAAACTACTCTGATTGGAGACTTTATAGCACAAGAACGAATGCATGTATCGCAAAAATAGATTTTACTTATTTGTTGGATATTTAATGAGGAATATTTTGCCACATAAATAACTTTCTCGAAAACCTGACCATTTTTCTACAAAATGGCAAGAACCGTGAACATCTATCTTAGGGGTGGTTTTTAGGGTGCATGGCACAGAAAAATTCATTATTATTAATTCAGAGAGTTAATAATCATAAACAATACTACATACTGTATGTAATTATTAAGTTCCAAAACTTTACGAATTTACCCCCCTATTTTTGCTAGTTTCAGTGTATAATTTTTTCTTTGTGAAATTTGTATCTTATTCTTGTGTCTGCAAGCATTCTTGAAAGTTAATGAAAAAAGCATGATCTAGTGGAGAATTCCCCTGAAGAAAGACCATAGTGTCATAACATCACATTGTGTACATCATGATCTTGTGATGGATTGGAATAACATTTGAATACTGAATAAAAGGAAAAATTATAAGAAATGATGCATTTCGAAAATGCTATATATTAAAAATATAAGTGATATTTCGAATCTAAAATCAGATGCAGGTTGTTTACATGTTTTTAATTTTTGTACTGTGATACTAATTTCTGCTTTATTGTTTTTCTTTTTCATTAGTATTGTGTAACAGTAATGCCAAGATCTTAATTTATAATCTCTTGACGATGACTTGATTAAAAGTCAAAACGTTGAGTATGTTTACTTAATGTTTGAAATACAAAGCCTAAGAAGGAAGGTCGTAAGATTACTGTAATCTTCAATACAATGGTAGACATTAATAATATTATTGTTAATAAGTAAGTTTTGTTTATGTGTAGTACTGTGGGTTTCATACATTATCTGCTTTTTTCTGTCTTTTAAGTGTGTGCCACCATGATGAAATTTTTTTAGTAGGATATTAGATTTACAATGTAATAAGAAACAAACATTCATAAACGGCATTGGTGTACATTTTAAGATGTAAAGTTTTATTTTGTATACCGGACTGGAAATGTTTTAAATACACCGCCAAGTCTGTGATATTTATGCCTAGGTTCCTCAGTTATATCAAAATTCAATGAGGATACAAATGGTTTACGTTTTTGTATGACGAATACATGTATTTTGTTCCGTATTTACCTGAATATAGTCCCCCCCTTTTTTTTTCTTTCGATAATGCCAAAAAATCCGTGGGGGTACTATATTTGGAGTTTAGGACGGGAAAATGCTAATTTAAAGTTTCGTGGGTGAAAACGAGTTAAGCTAACACATGCCTTATACGTAACGTAAATCAAAGAACATCGAACGATTGTAGCGGGATTTGACGCTCATTCGAAATGGAAACAGAACTAGTCCATGTCGTCCAGGAATGACCGATTGCCGCCACCGTTCCGACCGTTACACACGATTTTGTCGAGAGACTGTGATCTTTGAGGCAACGAAAGTTTGGCCATCGAAGAAGCTTCGACGCTAACTACAACTGTGAGTTCTAAATATTGCTCAGTCACGTGGAAATAAAGCTGCGGCATGATAATTCGCAGTAGAGCCGAAGTCCGTTTGGATCTTGCGGACAAGTTGACTTGCACCACTTTATTTTTCGTTTTAAAATCATTATGATGTTACTAACCAGAACTAGCCATTTCAAATGGAATTTGAATGACCATTTCCCTTCAGGCTCTACTTTTTTTCTTTCTTTTCTTTCCTTTTCTAAATTTTACTACCCAAAATGGGGGGACTGTATACAGTAAAACATTGAATTTTTTTTCTAATTCTTTGTTTTAGAAATTGGTTCCAAAAGAAGTTAAGGCTGTCCTTTGTACACTGAATCACATTGCTGCAGTAACAAAGGCAGTTGATTCTGGAAGTCCTCAACATATGTGGAACACTCTGTGTAATCCATCTGCCCACTTCTCTGTAAGTACACCGTATACACATTGATAGCAATTGCATGGGCTTTCAATATGGTGAAATTAGAATAAATTGCCATAAACTTTAGTGACAATTAATTGTAGTTTCCTCTACTTTTTGTTATGTTAGTTAATTATGTTATTCAATTATTTATAATATACTAGGGCTTAGCCAGGTTTTTCAGCCGGACTTTGTCGTTTACGCAGAGTAATATATGCCAACAAGACAGTTGTACCTAGCTTGGCTTGGATGTGGGTATACCCTTGCTTTAAGATATGAAACAAGGCAAAAAGACTAATCAACAATTCATGAAGGATTGATTAAAATTTAAAAAAACTCATAATGATGAGATCTCAAGAATATCTCAAAAAGGAACTAACAAAGATATCTGCTAAAATTATATCAATCTTAGCAGCTATGATTGTATATGTAGTATGCTGAATGTGAGTTTGTGAGCAGCATTTTTGCGGATTTAATTTCCATGTCATCTGAAGCTGAACTGTCACATACTAACTTCATGCAGGAATGCTGTAGATACGTGTTTTATAGGTTGAATCATCGAGCTGCTTAGCAGATTTTAATGGAATGGACATGAAATTGTAGGAAACTTTTTTATGACAGAGTGAAACTCCTGAAGCTAGAATATCATGAAATTTGGACAGTATATGCTTTTTGTAACCTAACCTCCCACCAAGAAGGGATTTAAAAAAAAAAAAGAATTTTAAAAGGATAAAATAGGTTAATTTGTACGTTTTTGAAATCTTACTATATCTTATGAACTAATTATGATATCTCAGTTTGTATATACTAAAATTAATTATTTGAATATCTAGAAACAGGTCTTTAGGTTTTTCGATATTTTTTAACGAGTGAAGGAGCAGAAATGATTTTATATTTTTATCATTCATGCTAACAAAATCATATATTATTTTTGTTATATCCCATGAACTAAGAGGGATATCAACTTGATTTTTGTGTATAAATGTTGCTCAATTAAATGTCTAATTTCAAGTTTCTGGAATTTTGTGTATTTTACTTTTTAATGGGTGAAAAGTGATAGAAATGTTTGGAACGTTGTCATGAATGACAGACATGCATATAATTTTTTTACTGGATTGTTAAAAAGAAATGTGAAATTTCAATGGTTTGTTTCATTTATATTGCAGAGGCCAACAAAAACTATATTTAAAAATTTGATTTTAAAGTGGTTCTTTAGGATGAAATGTGATTTTATATATTTTGACTGTTTTTATTATACCTCCCGAACTAATGGAGTATCCTCACAGAAAACGTTATTCAAGTATGTAGAAACATATGTGCTTCAATATTTGAATTTTTAAGGTTGCAAAGAAGTGGATACATTTTCTAGAATTAGTTAGTCATTAGCAATAACGATATGGTATATGACACCTACTTGTTTGCATAAATTTGGAGGTTCATGTTGGCTCTTGCTTGAATTATTAGAAATAGGACATTCATTACCATACTATCCATTATTTGTATTTTAAAAATTAGATCTCATTTTAAAAAAATCTAGAAAAATATGATGTAATATTTTTTTCTGTAGATCCTGTGATTTAGATGTCAGAACTAAGTTTATACTTTTTCTGCTCAGACACTATTTAGTTCTTTTGGATGTTCGTTATGTAGCATCGGAAGGCAAATGAGTATTCAGGAACATGGAAGGAAAAGACTGCTAATAGAAGAATTCCTGAGATTTTTTTTTTTTTTTGGGGGGGGGGGGGGNACAAATGTGAGAAACTTCAATCTTCATTACTTTTATGTGTGTTGTGGTTTGGTTTTTCATGTAAAGACCTGGAAGTGAACATTTCCCCACTTTTTTTACTTACATGTAAATTTTTATTTCTTGTGTTTTTTAAGGATTTGGATTTCAATCTAATTATGAAATATTGGCAAGCATTACATCAAGTTCGACAATCAAAATTAATTGAAAATTTTGATTTTGCTATTCTAACATATGAAGATATTCAAAATACTATTGATTCTGTAAATGAGCTTAATGAAAACAATAATAAAGGTATAGTCTAATTTCTGTTAATAATTAATAATATTTCTCTTGAATAATAATGTCATAGTATTAATGTGATTTTTCTCTCAGTTATTCAGGTTCTAAATGATTTAAATGATGCTGTAATTTCTAGAGATGATCAAGCAATTATCAGAGTTCTCCAAAACCCAGTTTTGGGTTTATATGATAATGTCTCACCTGATGATTCCCTCATGTACTTGAAATTGCTAGAGGTATGTATTTTCATTGTTTCTTAAATAACTGAATATTCAAATGACTTAAGTAATGCAATTTTGAACTTCCTTTTTTTGATTGTTCTATGTCTGTTAGTGGCTTAATGCTTGTTTGTGGGTACTCATTAAGTATTATTTTTGTCTGTCATTGCCTTTCTTATGAACCAATTTACTCATCTTTGCTACATTAGCTTTTACCAGATTGAAAAGCTTATGATTTCACAAAAATTAAGAAGTTGCAAGGTAGTTTCTTTGTATGTATGTGTAATATGTAAAAAATTGTAATCCAGAGAAAATGAAGAGTTTTGAGGGTATCTATGAGAAAGGAGAATTTCTCCACTACTTAATACATCAATAACTTCTTTTCATATTATTTTCTTATTTTTATCTGATGTATTTTTATTTTTTTTATTGAACTACTATTATCATGCATTTTGGGACACATTTGTCTCAAAATGACTAAGCCAGACAGAAGTATTTGTCCCATCCAAGTCAGCTTTATGCAGCATTTGATACATGGAGTATTTCCAGTGGGGAAGGATAACTTAACTCTCATTTTTGTTTTTATTAGTTTGCGCAAATTATGCTCCATTGTATGAAGTTATTGTTCACCAAGATTGTGTCTGCACCGCTCTGACAAAATCTGTTTCACTCTGTGCACAACATGTAACTTAATATATAATCAGATATTTTTTTAAAAAGAGTTTTGAGTTGAAGTTTCCTTATTTTAATAATTATTTAATCAAGTGGGTAAGTGTTATGCTTTCATGAACCGTAATAAATGTAGTCATTGATGATATTAAACCAGATCATCCTGAAATTATTTTTTGTAAATTTAACAATATTTTTTGCTGTTTTTATACTAATTAGTCCTTTTATATGATGTATATATTAATTTTGAAATTTTAATCTTCTTACTTTAGATAAAAAAAGGCCGTCCTACATAGGAAAGTAGGATAATAGACGTGCACATGTTATATATTGAAGAAAGATATTAAGAACTGCAAGAAAATTTATTTAGTACAAATAAAACATGTTGATTACATTTGTTTTTGATTTTATATTTTAGGAGTTTGTGTGGTACAAAACAAAGCATTTTGTGTGCAACCCACCATTGCATTTTTGACAACGGCTTGTGCACTTTAGATGACACTTCCTGCATCGTGTCTGCTTTTCTTGGCAAATTACCAAATGATCAGTATGATCAAATCGTGAATCTTGCTGTTCATTATTTGATGGTTTGCTTGGTCTGCGTCTTGACATTCTGTTCATTTCCAAAAGTCCTGTGGCTATTCTTCTTCAAAATGCTAAGTGGTAAAGTTTTCTGCCATCTTTTCTATAAAGAATCCAAGCGTTCTGCTCACTCATGTCAAGGCAATGCATTATAAGAGGATAATACCATTTTTGCCTCTGATTGACACTCTGTAGAGGGAGATACTTTCGTTTGCTGTGTCAACTCCCCCCATATTTTTATTATACATTGCAATTAAATTTAGCTGAGTGACATGAATTCTTTTCCTTTCCTTCTGCGAATATCTCGAAACTTTTTGAAGTGGACTAATAGATCCTGCATTTGTTGCAATTTTATTGTCATGCCATTTGCAAATCAATATCTGTTTATCTGCGACTGAATAATCATAAGATCTCCAAGCTTCTTTCCCCATCATTTTTTGTCAGCAATCGGGCCATTCGATAGCTGGTTATCTCTAATTATTCCTGAAGCACATATTCCCCTTCTTGCCAGTTGCATAAGCAGGGGAATGTTCGTAAAAAAGTTAACAAAAAATAAATGAAAACTTGGAATTTTTGTACACAGAATGTCTGAATATTGCAAAACAATAGACCCTCCAAGACCAAATGACCTGTGTTCTTCCTTGATGGGTGTCATTGTGTCTTGATATGGTTCAAACCAAAATATATAGCCAGAAGAATTGGTTCCTACCCACAGCTTGTACCCATATCGTATTGGTTTGTTTCTTATAAATTGTTTGCACCCATGTCTTCCGAAGTATGGCACCATTGCTTCATTAACGCTGTGGCACTTGGAAACAAGACCAAGTCGAAGGAATTTAGCATTTAGGTTTACAATAAGAGGGCATATTTTGGTAAATTTGTCATTTGAATCATAACATTCAATGTCATTGAAATGGAGATGCCTGAAAATGAAAAGCGATGTCTTGAAAGCGCCGGCGAAATAAGTTCGTTATGTGTGTCATTTTCCCAGAAAATGTGTTCCCTTGCAGAACAAATGTCACAAATAAGCCGACTGAGAAGCAGAATACCTATAACGCATTTCATAACACTATCTTGGACATCCCCGAGACCGTTTTTTCTAGCTGCATGTTTGTTTGTTTGTTTCTGTCACAAATAAGCCGACTAGCTCTTCATCGAAAATAAGATTGAATCACTCGAGAGGAGATAAATAAACTGCAATATTATTGTCATTTACATGTAAGTCTGGCCCCTTCAAATTGATTACATTCGTTTTTTACCAATGGTAGGTATCACATTTTTTGTGCTTTTTTGTAGGAGGCGTATCATGCACTATTGTACTTTTTTCTGAAATGCAAAGATTCATTTTCTTGGTCCTTTACTTCAGCCATTGAGCGTAACAAGCTACCGGGTAGATTGTCAGTGTGAATCCTCTTCTCCAGAATCTTTTTCTGTAATATCTCCCATGGCAATTTCTGGCAAAGACAAATAAATATCTAACATTGTATTGTCACTGTCAGATTCTTCCTCCAAAGCAAGCTAAATTTCGTCAAGAGTAAGCATATCTTGGCGACTCTTGTAAAAATAATCAAGAAATTGTAGTAAAATGTCGTAGTGATCATAAGTTGAAATATAGCTGTGTATTATCCTACCGTCCTAGTAGGTCACCACATTTCTCTGTATCATAAAAAAAATTATATGATATATAGCATTGTTTTTTACAAACACATTGTTCTTAAATGATTTGCATAGAAATTACCTAGTATTAAGTATAAATATAGTTTAAAACTCGCATCATTCACACGAAGGCCATGGCAGATAAAAAGCAGTTGCCGATTGTTGCGCAACACTACTTCACACAAAAGTTATCAGTATCTTATAATAATAATAATAAATTTATAATAATAAATTTATTGTCAAAAAACATTACAAACTGCATATGACCACGTGGAGGAAAAAAAACAACTAATTTACTCTCCGGAAGCAAGCAAGGGACCATCCCATCAATTCCGATCAAGGGCCCTAAGGCAGAGGCGGATTCAAAAATTTCAGCAAAAGTTCCTAGATAAGATAAAAAGTTAGCTGCGAGTTATAATACTAATAGAATGTCAATATGTTTGTAATTTTAAGCAAAAAATTACATGTAAGTTATTATCGAACTATAGATTATTCTGAGTATAGTGCTTAAAAATTGAAATAACACTAAATTCACGATTTATTGTTACAATAGACCCGCCCCTAGACAAAGCCTAGAGAACCTGTATGATAAATCCGCCTCTACCCGAAGGAAAACCGGAGAAAAACCCGGGCCAGGATGGGGCTACAGAATTTATGTACACAAACGTGCCAATGTTGAGTACACATAAAACTAAATTAATATGAGCCATAAGACAACACAATCATGCAAGAAAATAGTTTTTGAAATTGTTATAAGTTGTTTAAAAAGTACTACAGCAATGGCGTGATAAAGCACAAGACGAATTTAACTTTTGTTAAAATCAATAAATTCTTTTACAGTGTAGAAGCACTGGTGCAGGAGGTAGTTTTTAACCGCGGATTTGAAGATATTCAATTTCATAATATCTTTTATATTCTTGGGCAGGGAATTATATAGAACGATTCCCGAATGGTATGGTCCCTTTTGGCAAAGAGTGGTTGACACTCTAGGGCGATGAATATTACTACTATTGCGTGTATAGTGTTCGTGAACGAGACTGTTTCGTATAAAGCAAGGGTGGCACTTCAGTAATTCGGTCTTAACAAACACGACCGTTTCATAAATATAAATGCAGGGAAGTGTTAAGATATTTAATTCCTTGAATAAAGGTTTACAAGAGTTTCGGGGGTGAGATTTACAAATTATCCGAACTATCCTCTTCTGAATTCTGAAAGTTTGAATACTCTGACCGGAATTACCCCAGAAGGTAATGCCGTAACGTAAATGGGAGTAAACGTTTGCAAAATATACGCAACGGGAAATACGTGGACTAACTGCGTTAACTAAGATTCGGAATGCGTAACACAATTTGCTTAATTGGGAATTAAGATTGTCAATGTGACAATTCCATTTGAGGTTGTCTTGAATATGGAGACCTAAGAATTTTGTATTTGTAACAGTTTTTAATTGTGTTCCGTTTAAAGAAAGAGAAACCTGGGGTAAAGATTTTGTGATACTATTGTGAAATGACATAGACACTGTTTTGTCAGTGTTTACAATGAGACGATTTGCATGGAACCAAGTCGAAAGGTTAGACAAAACTTTTTGAGCATTGGCGTGTTTACATAGTAAATTAGTGTCATCAGCAAAAAGAACCATTTTGCAATCTGATGTGGATGATGACATGTCGTTCACATACAATAAAAAGAGTATAGGGCCGAGAATTGATCCTTGGGGTACTCCGCAAGTAAGTGGCTTTGTTTCTGAAAGACAACGCTCAAGTATTTTATTTTTAGTATCGGACTGAAAGACTAAATATCTTGCTAAAACACTTCATGATGACCAACTTGCTGAATAGAAAACTGAGGAGAGAGAAAAATTAAACATGTACTGTCCTATATGTAGGACAGTAGGATGATCTGGGTTAAAATGAAAATTTTAATTATGTCATGATGTCATGCAATTTCATTTAAAATAAATCCTACTGGAGACCATTCCTGAAAATGTGGATGGGAGCTGATATGAAGCAATTTATTTGAGCAGTTATAAGCAAACTTCGTGGAATTACTAATGAGAGAGAAAATTAATACTCACAAAAATATGCATAATTTAATAAAAGCGAGCATATGTGATGCACATATGAAATTTATTTGAGCTTGGTTTTTCATAAGTAAGCAGGGTTTTTTCTTTTTGTTTTTTTCTATTAACAGGATATTTTATTTCAGAATAATTAAATAAATGTGGAAAATTAAGATTATTAGACACTAGTGAAAAATGAGACATTAATAACAAACAAACCTCACAATTTTCTAATGACATATTGTATGAATTATCAGGGTACTACTTTTTCTCACGTGGCAGTGCTATATAGTTTAAACAAAATGTTGTTTTTTTTTAGTAAAAAAAGTTATTAGTAAACAAATATTGAAAACAGTTCAGTGCATTATTAGGTAAACTACGATGACTAAAAAATCAAAAATTAGTTTTCCACAGTAGGTTTTGAACCATGGATCATGTAGTTGCTTTTAGAGCGACCTTGTAAGTAATTTGTATATTAGTACATGCACGATCATGAAAAATATAATAAGACTATTGCTGTTTATTTTTATTACTTAAATATAGGAGCATTAAATGTGCCTAAAATTTGTTTAACTGACTGCAGGTTGTTTGCAAAAGACTATCCTGAGCCGCCAATTGAACATGCCCAAAATATTTTATAAACAGCTTAAAAAAAGAACTAGAACCCTATAAGAATTCTCAGCCTTGTACAATTTTTTTTCTTTTTAAGAATGGGGGAGAGTATCTTTATTACAGCTATTTGAATTATATACTGTAATTTCATTCTTGTAGAGAAAACTGCTGTCTAAGAAGGGAGGTGGTTCTCTGTGGTTAGAAGATGTTGAAGCTACAGTCCGAGATGTTCTGTCTGAAGTGCAAGATGCACAAAATGGTATTGCACTCTTCTGATTTTTAACTTTACTACTGAATAAATATTATATTTTCATGTCATTTTTCTCCAAGGTTGTTTCACTTTTTAGAATGTGCTATGTTGTCTGAGATCAATTCAGTATTAAAGGAAAATGATTTTAACCCCATACGCCAGACACTCAAGAATTGTGGTTTTCACGTGGAGAGTGTTTGTGAATCAAGTTTCTTAGGATTGAGAAGGCATTTGGAGAAGAAGGTTTGTATGTTAATGATTTTTCTGTGGGTTTTGTGTCAAGAAAAGTATTTTCCTTATTGTTGTGAAAAGCGGTACTATTTTCTAGAAAGGGGTGACTTTAAGTGTTAGTTTAAAAATGTTTGTAAGGAATTTTGTGCAGTGAAATTCATAATGTAATAAATTAAAATGTTTCTTTACATAATTGCATCACCACCTGAGCAACTAATCAGAAAGGTAATGCAAGTCGTGTTCAAGTGTCAAGGGGACTACGGTCTCTCAAAACTTATTCCCAAGAAAAAAGAATTAACTAATTTAATGTATGGATACATACAAAAACAATTTAACTTATTATTCCATTTTTAAATATTCATTGTGAAACATTTAAAGTCCAAAAGTTTGTAATTTTTTACATATTTTTAACAGTAAAAGAAAATTAATCTTAAAAAAATGACACTAAGACAAATGTTAAAGTGTAATTTTTAACTGAGTGAATAATAATAGCTTTGTGTGTGGTTAATTGTTTTATTTTTGAAATTCTTGTGCAAATTTCTTCCTTGATATCTACTAAAAATGTAGTTGGTTTGCTAGTGTATGTGTGTCATGTTCATGGGTTGCCTTATTACTTTGTTGTTAATTTTATAAAAGAGAAAGTGTTTGTCTTGAAATCATTAATTGATCGATTATAAATTTATCATAATGGAAGAGAAACTTTTTTGTTAACTGTATGATAGTTTTATATTGGTAAAATAACGTCTACTTTCCCATCCCTTTAAAACATTCCTTTTTATCTGTTTTTTCCAAGTCTGAGTATCTTACTGTCTTTCCCTAGACAGATAATGCTAAATGTAGAGAGGGGAACATGCATTTGGTTTGATTATAGTAAGCCACTGAATTATTTTTTGAAATGAGTTAAATAGTTTTACAAAAGCCTTAGTTTCATCTAATTGTTGGATGAGCTACATAATTTTTTTAAACAGCAATTTAGTGACTTTACTTTGTTAATCTTATATCAGGTACATTTTCTGTTGCCGAGGTCAAAATGGAAATTGTGTTTTAAACTTTCCTTTGAATCTTTGTTTTGATTTCATCAGCTTAAGTACTTCGTTAATGGTACCAGTTTCTTTATTATAATGAAAGTGTTTTCACAAAATCAATTGGATTTAGTAACTTGTAAGTACTTCTTTGTCAAAACTAGTGTTAGAGACATGTGTATAACAATGTGTTAGATGAGGCTGAACGTTATTGAACTCTCAACTCTGCCATTTTCTTGAGGGATGACACCCACTTCCCATCCCCACCTCTTGATGTTTTACATGTGCCTTACCACAATGTTATTTTTTATATTGATAGTTAGGCATATGTATATCAATTTTTGTGTATTTGGTTGATATTGTTCCATGTGTCTCTGACTAATGCTGGAACATATTTACATCCACACACTCGTGCATGTTCATGTACATAGTTGCTTACATTTGTGCATACTTTCTCTTACATTTAATTGTAATGTTCTACAATAGCTTATCTTTCATTTGTCTTAAATCTTTTATAAGATTTTTTTATCTTTCTCCTTTTTCTTTTTTCAGGCAAAATCAAATTGCTCGTGGGTTGGTCATCTGACAAAGAAGGGAAACACTGTATTTTTAAACCTTCATAATTGTATTTATTCTTGGGAAAAACCTGCTGATTTTTCAGTGGACTCAAGATTTTTGACTAGGGGAGAAATTGAGGCAAGTAAAATTATTAACTTTAAGTTAGAAATAGATTGAAAAATGGTTTTAGTTTGAGTAGATAAATTTTCCATATTTTTGTTATAAAAGTTTGGTAATAAAAGTTTTTCCAGTATTATTTTGTGGTGTTTATTCATGTACTTTTTACACTCTTTTCATGAATCTGCTTCCTTAAAAGGACATTTGTTCTACCTTTTAATATGAATACACTTCCTATGTTTATTTTACCTCTTACTGTAGCTGTATGTTTCTGGTTCTTTGGAGAATGTTCTTCAGATATAGCGTAGTAGTGTGTGTCAAAGTGTCAACTTGGCAGTATTCACTGCCTTTCGAGGCAAGCTAACATAGTGTAATGTCATGGAGGATATTCAATTGCACTTGTGCTAAAGATAGTGGCCCAAAAATATAGTGCTAGTCTATTTGAAAATGCACCTATAATTGAAGTTTTTTCATAAAATTGCACAAAATATTTTGCTTAATACGGGTGAGTAGAGATGGGAAATACATGTATAACGGTTTTAGTTTAAAAAAGAGCCAGACTGGTAACTTGTGGTCCCACCCAACATTTCAAATACCTTAACTAGCAATACTTATAAATACTTATTTGTGTAAATTTATGATGTTTATACTTAAAAAAAAAATACCCAAAAAAGAAACCCAGACATAGATTTTAAATTATGGATTAAATGCTTGTGTACCTTATGTATCTTGTTAAATTTTTATATCCTATTTAACTTCCTGAATCCAAGTTTAAGAAATGATTTGTTTAAAATCTTTTCATGCTTCTCTAGATTATTTGATCAAATGAAATCTTTTGAATCGTATGTCAGAATTTATCAGAAATAATGTATACATTGTGATTTCAGATGATTTTGCAGAAAACTATTGACAAAGCTAAGTATGTTAATGTAAAACTGATTGTTCGACTTCAAAGTTTAATTCGGGGTTATCTGGTTCGGAGATCTCTATTGAAGAAAAAGCAAGAAATCTGTGCCACCAAAATTCAGGTACAATTGTGTAAATGTTGAAAATATAAGAATATTTATATACAAATTTTACTTAACTGGTATTTTCCTCTCTTTTTATTAAAGGCATGGTGGCGTTGCATTCTTCAGAAACGGAGGTTTAATGAGCGTGTTAGACAATATAGACATTTGAGGAAAAGTCTCTGCTTGGAAGATAAAATGAAAGCCTACAGGAAGGAAGTAAGTTGATTTATACCTTATTTACACAAATATAGTCCCCGTCTCCACTTATTTTAGAAGACAAAATTTAGGATTTTGGGAAATGAAGTTGAGAAAAATCAAAGTGTTTCTGAAGTAAAATACTCATTCAAAATTCCATGTGAAATGGTTGGCTCTTGTAAGTATAATCATACTTACTAATCATCTTGTAAGTATAAGCAATTCAACTTCTCTTGAAATCACCAGACCCACACAGATTTCTTCTGTCCTTCAAATTCTCGTGCCACTGTTTTGTAACCTTGTGTATGAACATAGTTTAGAACTCGCACTTTGTAGTTTTCATCAAAGAATCTTTGATCGCCCAACTTTCATAGTGTTGACGATGATCTCCATCTCTTGACAAAATCTTGTATCACTGTCGTCACGGTGACAGCAATCTATCATTCCTAGACGACATGGACTAGTTTGGTTTCCACTTCGAATGAGCATGAAATCCCACCATCATCGATCTTTGATCGTTGTTCTTTGCATTATGTTATGTAGACGGCTTGTGATCGCTTAACTCGTTTTCACCAACAAAACTTTGAATTAGCAATTTTGCTGGCTTAAACTCCAAATATAGCCCTCCCACGGATTGTTCGGCTCCTTGGTTGGTAGATCTTTATTCTTCACTGACTCACTATTGTCTGTTCAGTTTAGTTGGTGGCATTGGTTTACGTTCATATCAAATTGATATTACCCCTCCTGTGGATAAGGGGTTAGTGTGCTCACTCACCAACTAGGCACTCGGGATTCAATCCCTGGTGGGGTCAGAAAAAATTTGTAACTTTTCGTATTGGGGTCCCAGTTCATATAGCTGTGACTACTGAAAAGCAAACCCCCCTCCTATCCACCTCCTACTGCTCCTAGTATCAAGAACTCTAACCATTACTAACTACTCCAACTAACCCCTCCACGTGGGCCAAGTTGTTGATTAACCCAGCAAACTGGCCCACTTACTAACAGCCATACCACCCACCTCCTACCTCCTACCTCCTATCATTCCATGTAGAAAAACTTCAATAGCATGCTACATTTCCCATTTATAAATACTACTATAAAAAAATTTGATGTCATATGCATTTAATTTGAAAGTGTTTATTATCTTTTTTCAGCAAAATAATGAAACTGTAACCATTGTTTTATTGCTTTATTATTGTAACTGAATACTCACCTAAACAGATGTACACCTTTTTTTTTGTCACGAAATGAGCAAAATGTGTTTGGAATTCTGTTCTTTGGAAACAAAACTGGAGGTTCTTAATAACACTAAAATCAGCTTATTTTTAAATGGAAACAATTTCAACCACATACTATATTTAAATTAAATGCTGTAAAATTTGCAGAAGTTTAATTTATTCATTTTTTGTCAAAAAAAACAACAACAAAACTGAAGCAGTTCTTGATTAACATAATTTTTAGTGACACTCCAGTATCCCTCCCTTCTTGTGCCTAGACCTAGTAGTAGTGGAGATATATCATTAGTGAATCCCTTGGGTACACCTTATGGTCGGGTGTGGTACAGTTTTGTACACTTAAACTATAATAAAAATTGTTTAACAGTGTTTTCAAACATTTGGTGATGCAGTACTCATCAATTTGGGTACTGTCTGGCAACTATGCGTCATCTTTCTGTTGCTGTCAACTCCTGCATGTCTGCCATTTCAACATTTGTTAATTGTTGCATGTTCTCCATACAGCATCATAACTTCTAACGACTAGAGCTGATTCCGACTACAGAGCTGGCAAACTGCACCCTCTAGCAGATAACAGCCCCCTTATGACAGTGCGCATAACTGTGCCTTGCAAGATTTTGGATTCTTGTTGTGAAAGTTACCATATATAAGCATTGTTCTTGTGTAAAGTATCACAAAGAGTTTTTCAACCTATTATTGGCTAGTCATTTCTGCATCGTTGTTTATCCTTCAGCGGATCAGCTTCATGTTTCGTGTCGTCATTGCTTCATGATTTTCTTTTGTTTTCATGTTTTCTACCTCCCTGAAAAGTTTGTACATTTGAGTTTTGATTAATTCTGAATAACTGCACATATGTATGTCTTGATTATAACAGTCTCCTGTACATTTATTTCAATTTTTATTTTATTTTTATCTAGGAGGAAAAGATAATAAAAATACAAGCTATTTGGAGGGGACGTCAGGCTAGAAAAGCATTTGTTTCATTGTTTCACCGAACAAAACCATCTTTCAAAGTAGTAAAACAATTTGCTTTTTGTTTGAATGTTAATAATGATGATTACACTAAGGACATGCAACTTCAGGTAATTGTTTTGTTGTGATTTTCTTTGTAAAGAAAATAAGATTTCCTTCTGATGCAAATTTGTTTGACAGAATTTGAAAGCCCAAGTAACTCAAGCAATTCGTCACAATCAGCAGCTTGCAAAACAATTAGATGCCATGGATATTAAAATTGGCCTCCTCGTCCAGAATAGAATCTCTCTTCAAGTAAGTAAAAGTCCATTTCTTCAATGATTTCATAAAGATATCCAGTAGTTTACATTGAGAAAGTTTTAAAATCAGATTACTTTAACCATGTCACTCGCAAACATTGACCTCTCTTTCATTCTTTCTGACTCATTTAACAATGTATTTAATTGTTTACATTTCTGGTTTATAGGATGTTGTTGCCCATAGTAAAAATCTGAATGACTTGGCAGTGAAAACGTCTGGAGAAACAATGGGTTTGAAAGGGTTGAAATCTTTAACCAAAGATAGTCGCAAAAGATTGGAAGGCTACCAACATTTATTTTATATTTTACAAACTTCTCCCGTGTATTTGGCAAAGTTGCTGTTTTGTCTTCCTAAAGATAGAACATCAATGTTCATCAAGACTTTTATTTGGTCTCTCTTCAATTTTGGAACTAATTCTCGTGAAGAATATTTATTATTGAGATTGTTTCAAAGTTCTCTTCTTGAAGAAGTTAGGTTAGTTTTCTTATGTTTAATAAGTTGCATTTTGTTTTAATTGTTAGTTATGTATGGGGAAAAGATTATTTGAAACTTTTTATAGAACAAAAGTTTAGAAACTATAGAACATGTCATGTCATTCTTCTTCATTTGAAATATTAATTTGAAATTCATATATAATTAATATTTTCAGTTTGGATAATTACCTTAAGCACATTTTTATGTATTTCTCTAAAATTACCGAAATAACTTTTTTTTTTTTTTTTTAGAATAAATTTTTCAGAACCGTCTGAACTTATTTCATCAACCCCCCTTGTACTTACTATGGTAGCTGAGTATGCTCGTCAAGCTGTTGGACCTCGCTCTTTGCAGAACACTTTTAAACCTCTGGTCCAGAAGGTAATTACTATTTAATGTCTTGAATTAATTTTCTTTTCCCTCTTATGTTAAATTTCTATTTTTTATAATGGTGGTTTTAAATCTGTGGCTTCTGGTAATAACCAGGTACTGTACTTCCTTTTTCTTTTCTTTCCGGGTTACAGATATTTCAAGTTTCCAAAACATGTTTCTTTTGTAACCTTGGCATTTATCTATGATGGAATGTTCTATGGAATACTTCATAGTTAAGATGAAAAATTGTTTTTACACAAACTTTAAAAATTAATGTTTTTACCATGAAAAAATGAAGGAAAATAGTTACCTGGTTACTGCAAGTTCATTGGGTTTTGATTATTTAACTACATTATTTGTACTCTATATGTAAATACATAACTTTTTTTTTTTAATTAGGAAATTTGTACTGTAGTTACCTTTTTATTCCTACTTAAAGTATACTTAACTTATTTTCTTCTTCCGAAGTCCAGTTACCTGGTTATTACTGGAAACCACTGAAATAGTCTGACCTATTGCATATTGTAATTTTTATGCTGTTTTGCTACCATTAAATTTTCTAGGACACAATATTAGAGGCATTAATTGGATTTTCTTGCAGGTATTAGATGACAAATCTTTAATCATCAGTACAAATCCAGTTGATATTTATAAAAATTGGCGCAACCAAGAAGAAATGAAACATGGAGTGGTATCAGAGCTTCCTCCATCTGTGTCCCCTGAACAGGCATTGTCATATTCGGAGGTTCAGAAAAGGTTGGCACACAGCATCCAAAACCTGAAAACATACACAGCTTTCTTCCTGAATCATATAACTGGGTCAGTGAAATCTATGCCTTACGGTCTGCTTTATATGGCTCGAGTTTTACGGGAAGCGTTGGAAGAAAAGTTTCCTTCCATTCCAGAGAAAGATATTTTGAAGGTAAATCCTTTTACTTTGCCTTGTTTTCATGTATAATATGAGTACAACAACTTTTCACGTAATTCCTTCTTATTTTATATGAATTTATAATTCCTTGGGCATTGTTTATAAGCTATGACCTCAAATAAGTATGAGTTTCTTGTGCTATGGTCTGAAGTGCTAGAATGCTTGTGCTGAAGTGTTATCAATGATATAGTGCTCAAATATTCTTCAACCTCCCTCTAATTTTAAAACATGGGGCTCTTCAAGAAATGTTTTTCTCTTATCGTTTTTGGAGTGTTCTATTGAACTAGATTCAGTTTGTAGAAATCAGTGTTAATTGATTTAAAATCATCAATTGATCAGTGTCATGTTACCGACAATTATGACAAGTTGAATTTATTTGTATATCATTTATATCACTTACATAAATCTGCCATATAGAGATAGCTCAAGATTTTACTTCTTTGGAGCCATCCATTAATTAGTTATGAAAAAAGTACCAATTTTTAATATCTTGCTCCCTATCATATTGCATCTGTAACAATATCTCTTGCTCCGCTCAATAATTACAAAGCACTAGCCGTACCTCTCTTGGTTGCTTTTCAGGAAAGGTGAGGAAAAATTTGGATACACTTACTTATTGTTGGTTCCCCATTGCTTCACACTATCACTGCAGTTGAGTTTGTGGATTACAGTGACAAACTTCAAGGTTAAAAAGTGCCCCTGCTCTACAAAATTTAGTGTTACATCATACCAAGGCTAACACCCTCCCTATTCCACAATTACGCGGTGTAACAAGAACACTATCCCCTCCCAGGGTGCTTTACATAATCTATGGACAGCCCCTTTCCAGGCACTTTTGAGTGCTGATTGTTAGTTTTGCAACTGATAGATTTTGCACCTATGATAAAGTATTATTTGAAAAATATATTTATGTCATTCCTCCAGAATATATTTTATGAGTTATGAAAACGAACAAGAAAGAAATGAAACCGAAAACCTCAATCGAGATGGTTGTAAGTAGAGGGTGAAGTAAGAACTTTATTCAGAGAGTAGTAAGCATTACCAACTAAAATGATCTTCCAAGCACAGTAGTGAGAAAATCTCTCCTGTTACTTACACCATTAAATTCCAATGCTACAAGTTCCTACAAATGGCTTAAGTTAAAAACATGGTCTATGATGCCAAACATGGCCTGTTATAAAAGAGGAGGCACTTTGAGTAGCAAACAAATAAAAATGTGAGGAAATGTGCAATTACTAAACAAAAATCATGTAAAAATATTTTAAAATTTAATACCAAAACTATATTTGTTGTATTGTGAAGTATTTACACCTGTACAAATGTTTAAGTGAATCCTTGAGACCAAAATTAAGTACGTCATTGTTTTGTAAATAGTTTTATGTTGTATAATAAATATTCCAGACTCGTGCATGTGTGAAGGTGAAATAGGTTTTGAAATAGGGAAATTTTTAAAAATATTCTGTATACTACTGAGATACTCTATGCGGGCAGTCATATATTTTTAATGATAACGTGGTTCATAGTTTAATCTGAGGTAAAAATTAAGATAGGATACATCAAACTGAAAACTTAATTCTTTGATTTGATAGTCTTTAATATAGTTAATTTCATTTTAAAACTTTTGCATGAAGAATTTTAAAATCAACAGTGGAAGTATATTTATGTTAGCCCTTAAATTAAAAAATTAGCCTTCCATATAAGAAAATGGAGTTTTTTCTATTTTCCAGGTTGTTGGTAATCTCCTTTACTATTTGTACATAAATCCTGCTCTTATAAATCCTGACACCTTTGGAATTATAAGTGTCACAGCTGACTGTTCACTGACCCACATTCAGAGGCATAATTTAGCATCTATCGCAAAAATTCTGCAATTTTCTGCGGTGAAGAAGGGGGTAAGTTTTTTCTTTTGAAAAATTAAATTTTTGTGGGCAATATATGATCTAAGGGCTCTAACTTTCCTTTATTTTGGACTTAAATGAATAAAAAGTCGTTTCATGCCACTTTTGCTGTTAAATGCGAGTTTTATTGTTTATCATCTGAGTTAATATTTTCCTAAATAGGTCATCTGAGTTATATTTTCGTACTGTATAATTCAAAAATCATTAATTCACACCAATGTGTCAATATTCTTTGCCTGGAATGATTCATGTACTCAATGTATTTTTCTGACTGTATTGTGCCTTCATAGTTTGGAGAAGAATCTCGCCATCTTATGTGCTTAAACAGCTTCATTATTGAGTGCCACAAGTCATTCAAGATTTTTTTTCGGGAATGCTGTGATGTAGAAGATTTAGACAGCCACTTCAGTCTTCACCAGTACTCTGAAGCTACTCTTATATCACGACCTGTAATTTATATCAGTCTTCAAGAAATATGTGACACTCATAAACTTCTGGTAGAGTACTTGGATAAGATTGCTCCTGACCCTATGGATCCACTGGTTGAGCTGCTTGAAGATATGGGCCCCCCTCCTACTCTCACTACGCTCATCGGCAGTGAGTCATTAATATTATCATCTTTCCCGATTTTTAGTCTCTACCTTCTTCTTTCCTTCCATTTCTATGTTGTCTAATCATGAGGCTAAAAGTGGGAAGTTGTGAGAAATTTTGTTGAACAAATGAAAATAATAAAGTGTCTTTGCGTCTATGTATATCTGGGTATATAAACCGGTCTTTGTCTAAAAAAAAAACTTGTAGAAATGGGGAACTTGATATTTTGACAATGTTGCTTAATACTATCTAACCCCTCTAACATCTTTGAATTCTTAGTAGATAAGGGTGAAATAAAGTTGCATGTAAACTATCGAATTTTTACTTCTTCACAAAATATCATCTTGACTCTTGTATTACACATTAATTTGGAAAGCTAAAATAGGGAATTTTTGTTTGATATTTCGTCTTTTAATGGATGCAAAGGGATAGGATTTTTTCATGTTACTCCCATTTTTACTAACAGCATGGTGTATTATTTTTTAATAATTAATGAATCACTGAAGCGTATGTGAGAGAGTGTGTCATTAAGGGTGAGCGTGTGTGAAAGATTGAATCTGTGAGAGAGGGTGAGTGCGTGTGGGAGTGGGTAAATGTTAAATTAAATATCTAAAAAGCAATTTCTGAAGGTTTTGCTCTTTAAATTTTTAATGGTAGAAAAAGGGTTCAAATGTTTGGTGCGTTGTTCTAATTGACACACATTATCAACACTGACAGAAAATTATTAGTTAGGAACGTGAAAGTTTGAGATGTTCCATTTGTATTCCAGACACTTGCTAAAACAATGGATTTCTCTAATTCTATTGTTAAAGGGTTGAATTGGTTTAAGTATAATTTTTCAAATTTTCACTTTTCCCTATGTTTTTTAATAAAGTGAGTTATCACCTCGATTTTCATATTTAAACATTTTAGATTCAAATTTAGATTTTTGGGTTTTTTCAACATTTCATTTTAAGTGGATGCAAAGTAGTAGACAATTTTCAGGAATTTGCTGTTATGTTCATAATGTTTTGTACAACTTGCACAATATTTTGCAATTTATTGAGATATCATCTAGGTATTTTTGTATATAAAGATGGTTTTAAAAAATAACCAAAGACAAAGATCGGAAACTTTTATATTTCCATTTAAAATGTGTGAAAAGTACGATAAACTTTGATGGCGCTCTCTCACACACACGCTTACTGGCGCGCTCTCTCTCACACGCTTACTGGCGCGCGCTCTCTCACACGCTTACTGGCGCGCGCTCTCTCACACGCTTACTGGCGCGCGCTCTCGCACACACACAGCAGAAATTCCCTGGTTCGAGTCCGGGTCCGTCGCAATTTTCACCTGAAGGCTGTTGACGTTGCAAATACTCCACCACGAGTAGGCACTCGGAAGAGTTAAAATATGTATCCAAGGAGTGAGTATGTGAGAATCGGGCTTGAGAGCTACCAGCATTGGAGTCACCTGTGGTCACTTATCTCGTGAAGGGGTATGTGATCAAGATTCTCCGGATCAGGCCATGTGGAAGTTCCATGCGGATTCATTTTCTATGTGGGAGTTGCAGTAGATAGCACACCTGCGGCCGGAGCAGGACGTTCAGGGTTCGAGTTTCGGTCCGTCGCAATTTTCACCTGAATGTTGGCGCTGCACTCACTTTTTGTCTTACAATCTCTTTCTCTCTCATATACACGCTAACTTTTTCCCTGTCACTTTTCTCTCGCACTTACCCACTTTTTCTCTCTCATACTCGCTCCCTCAATTTTTCTCTCTCATACTCGCTCACTCACTTTTTCTCTTACTCGCTCACTCACTTTTTCTCTTACTCGCTCACTCACTTTTTCTCTTACTCGCTCGCGCACCTTTTCTCTCGTACACGCTCGCGCACCTTTTCTCTCGTACACGCTCGCGCACCTTTTCTCTCGTACACGCTCGCGCACCTTTTCTCTCGTACACGCTCGCGCACCTTTACTCTCGTACACGCTCGCGCACCTTTACTCTCGTACACGCTCGCGCACCTTTACTCTCGTACACGCTCGCGCACCTTTTCTCTCGCACACGCTCGCGCACCTTTTCTCTCGCACACGCTCGCGCACTTTTTTCTCACTTTCGCTCATGCTTATTCACGCGCTCACGCGTGAGTGCTTACTCTTGTATTCTTATTCTTTCATTCTTGTACTCTTACTCTTTCACTCTGACAATCATTCCTCTCTCACCCCCCACCCCACAGGGGACTAATATCTAGTAAGTACATGTTTGGCATAATCGAAGCCAATACTTCCACTTACTTGTGCCAGAATCCTTCCTTTTCTCTCCTGACTTTTTTTGGTTTTCTCTTTTTTTTTATCCCAATGCTAGGGTATCTTTCATTTTCCTCTTTCTTCTTCTTTTTTAAAAAAATGAGATGATATTTGAGTTTTGAGTTGTAATTTAGGAGTGTTTTTAGTGGGTATGGTTTAGTCATTCAGCGAGTCCCACATGTGGGGAGAGTCATGTTGGCTCTCCCAAGATTAAATTATATAATAATATTTTTTGATATTAACTTACCTTTTTTATACACTTTTTAGGAAATCCAAGTGATTCTAATGTGGCTCACCTTGCTAAAACTGAAGTGTGTCTTACTCTTGTCAACAAGTTCGAAGTCCCAGAAGAGGATGAAACTGATGTGAATAAACTTTTCATAAAGTAAGATCATTAGTCTTATATATTAATGTAACACAACCTAAGTTTGTTGAGGATTTTTTTTTTACTAAGTCCCAAAAAGTAACTAGGAAGTTCTGAAATTTACTTTTTAGACTCTAAAGTTCTGAATTTGATCGAGCAGAAATGAGAGTCTGCAAATGTTATGCGGTAAGAGAACCTAACCCTATACAGGATATTCTTATTATCACTCTATTGTCGTCCTCTTACACTAGCATGCAGTTGAAGTCATTCCAAGCAATAAGACTATGTTTGCAGTGGGTAACATTAGTTAGCTAATGAGAATTGTATTTTTGTGAATTTATTACGTATGTGTGTGCGCGCTTGCAAACATATATTAAATTGATTGAAAAGCGAGGTCCCATGTTGGGGGCCAATTGTAATATACTTAAATCATTGAAAGAAAAATATAAAAGGAGACATCTAACGCTCACTTACCTGACCCACTTGTCATAGTAATGACTGATGCTTAGCTGTCATAGAGCTTAAATTTAAAGATAAGGAAATGGGTTCAGCTGATTCATTAGTGTGAAACACAGATGAATTCTTCTCTAAGAAAACACTTTGTTCGTAAAAAAATTTAATATAATTACAACATAACAAATACATAATTGCTGGGACTACAAATTCTCTCCTTACATTTCCCCCAAAATAGGAATAAAATGTGCACTTGTTCACTAACACCATATTACCGTACCATACATATATCAAATGTTAAGCTCAATAAGTTCATTTTTTATAGTGACTTATTTTGTATAAACATTGCCCATGGTTTTGGACTCCATCAGTTCTGGTTGTTTTTTGTAATTTTGATTGGTCTAAAATGTATTAGAATATTTTCAATACAATATTAAGTATGTTAAGTAATATTTTGATCAACAGTAGAGCCCATTAAATGATTAATGAGGATGGCTTGAGGAGGATAACAGTACATCTCAGTCCTAATCTTGTGTGCATGACTGAGTAAGCTGTCCCTTTCTCAGCTGCAGTTACTATTTGGCAAGAAGTTTGTTAATTTCTTGTATGTTTTTTGTTATTTTGCCAGGACAAAGAAACTATTGGTCTCTCTTCTCCCTTGCTTAAGAGGAGAGGACTTGTTGGAAGCATTGTATGCTCCAGAAACTAAAGAACAGGAAATTTTGTATTCAGAATTGGTTCAAGATCATTTAGCAAAGAAAAATAAAGAACTTCATCAAATCCAAAATACATTTTGTGTTAATGCAGCTAGTCTGAACAGTTGTAAAACAGCTTTAAGGCAATATCTTGCAAAGTTGGAGTTAAAAGGATTGGTAACACAAGATGACCAGTACCAAGCCATAATTACAGCCATAGCACACGATATCTGTAACCATGGCAAATATAATGAAATTATCAGGAACGTAAGTTATTCCCTTTTATATTAAGGCTCTCTAATCTTCTGATATCTCTATGTAAAAATTAGCCAATCTTTGATTCTGGCAAGAATTTTCTGTAGTTTTTAGTTTTCTTTCAATGAAATTAACAAAAACCTGTAGAAAACTTTCATTATTATGCAATAGAGGATAAGGGATAAAAACAAACATCTGAACTAAAATGTCTTTTTATTCTTGAATCAATGATTATTATTATTATTATTATTATTATTATTATTATTATGAACTAACTCCCCAAGTGGAGGCTATGTCTTCAACAAAAAAAAAAAAGTTAACGCAAGAAAATTACTATCCTGATATACATACAAAAGTAAAAATATATAAGAATTCTTACTTTTTTTCAAAGAGTAGGAGTATGTGAAAATCTGTTAATAAAATTCTAAGGGCTCGAATGACCTTGATGTTGGTGAACCCTAAAGCCCCATTTAAAACGAAAATTCCAACATCCTCAGCTTTGAGTTGTGTGCTTAAACATGTATTTATGTCTATCTAATATAAATTTAATATAAATTTATTGTCAAAAAACAGTACAAACTGCGTATGACCACGTGGAGGACAATAAACTAATTTACTCTCCGGAAGCGAGCAAGGGACCATCCCATCAATTCCGATCAAGGGCCCTAAGGCAGAGGCGGATTCAAAAATTTCAGCAAAAGTTTCTAGATAAGATAAAAAGTTAGCTGCGAGTTATAATACATATATAATGTCAATATGTTTGTAATTTAACGCAAATATGTTTGTAAATTTACATGTACAAGTTATTATCGAACTATAGATTAT
>NNCF01132904.1:110486-168260 GCA_002313205.1 Laupala kohalensis
GAAGGAAAAACGGAGAAAAACCCGGGCCAGGATGGGGCTACAGAATTTATGTACACAACCGTGCCAAAGTTGAGTACACATAAAACTAAATTAATATGAGCCATACGGCAACACAATCATGCAAGAAAATAGTTTTTGAAATTGTTATAAGTTATTTAAAAAGTGCTACAGCAATGGCGTGATAAAGTACAAGACGGATTTAACTTTTATTAAAATCAATAAATTCTTTTACAGTGTAGAATCACTGGTGCAGGAGGTAGTTTTTAACCGCGGATTTGAAGAGATTCAATTTTATAATATATTTTATATTCTTGGGCAGGGAATTAAACAGAACGATTCCCGAATGATGCGGTCTTTTTTGGCAAAGAGTTGTTGACACTCTAGGCCGATGAATATTATTACTATTGTGAGTATTGTGTTCGTGAACGAGACTGTTTCGTATAAAACAAGGGTGGCACTTCAGTAATTCGGTCTTAACAAACAAGGCCGTTTCATAAATATAAATGCAGGGAAGTGTTAAGATATTTAATTCCTTGAATAAAGGTTTACAAGAGTTTCGGGGGTGAGATTTACAAATTATCCGAACTATCCTCTTCTGAATTCTGAAAGGAAATTTGAAAGGAAATCTATCTATAAGGAAATTTCACGGTCCATTCTCAGAATGTTTTTTGTTCCTTTGTAGGAGCTACAAAACTTATATCAGACAAAGCTAAGTTTGGATGTTAAGACAAAATTTTATGAAGAGCAAGTGTCTTTATACAATCAGTATATTGAAAGATGCCTCAAAAATCTTAATACTGGTAAAAGGTAATGACATCTATAGAAGTTTTTTTATTTTACAATAAATTTTTTTTTAATGAATCATTTTTATTTTTTTTAGAAATGTTCATCGTCTTAAAAACGCAAGTCATCGCCATAAAGTAAAATCTAAATTGATTCTGAAGTACTCTGCTACTAGACTTCATGAAAAAGGCATTTTAGTGGAGGTTGATGGATTGCCAACATCCCAATTCAAGAACATGCAGTTCGAAATTTCCCCTTCTGATGAAAATGGAATATTTACTATTTGTGGACGATTTATGGGTGTTAGTTTAGAAAAAGTGGATATTGATATTCAGGTAATTTTTTAATTTCTTTTTTCTGGTAAAGTTTATTTTAACTGTATATACAAAACAAAAGAATTTTGAAACTGTTGCTGAACTAAATGATTTTATTTTATTGTGTCTAATTTTAATTGTCACCCACAATTGTGGTATTGGTTTGTTCTTGGGCATAATGTAATGTATGTAAGATTGTTACTTTTGTTGTAAATGTAGCTATTAGTGCATAAATGTAGTTAATTATAAAAATTCAGGTCAATGCGACATTTTTCTGAAAATATTGATAAAATTTGTTTTGTAATTTACTGTAGGTGATATTGTTAAACCATTTTTTGTTTTCAGAAACTTTTGCAATTACAATTTGAAGGTGAGTCTGTTATAAATATCTTTGACAAAGCCAAAGTGAATGTTAACCTTTTATTACACCTTTTGAATAAGAAATTTTATGGTAGAATGTGACTGTGAAACACATACTGAACTATTATTGTCTATTAAGTTTCAAATCTAGAAAATCACGACATCAATTTATGCAATATGCAATCATGACATGTAATATAAATAATAAATTTTATGTATTTTTTATTTTACTTTGTATATAATATTTTAACAATTGAATGACACATTTTTTATTAATTGTATGCACTGTTATTATTAATTCATAGAAATTATATTTTCTGTATATGATGGAATATTCTAAAATTGTATTATTGTAAGGATTTCTGTAACATTTTATTCAATTTTTAAAGAAATAATTTTCAAAAAATATATATTCTTGAGCACTGTTTAATTTATTTTAATTTATTTTACCCCTTCTAAGTATACCTATAAGAATTATAATGAATTTTATGGTGTAATAATATCTTCCCATGCTATTAGTTGAATGTTTTTAACTTTGTCTGATAATAAAAGATTACTACTGTTCTCGAACTCAGTACCCCTTGCTTAACAATTGAAGCATATGCTTCTGGCCCCTAATCCAGGAGTAATTTAATCTTGAATCTCAACTTGGGTGTTTATGTTTTCACCTCTGTTTTATTGATATATATCATTTAAATGATCTAGTTTCTATAAGATATTTAAAGGGGAATTATTGAATGTTTGGATAGTTATTTGCCTAGTATGCAAATCTTTATCATATAATGGATGTTTATCAAACTGAGTGAAAAGGTCTAGATGAGCAGCACTATTTTGAATGTTTATTTGTCTCAGATGGAAAAAAATCAACTTTTATTCGATTTGTGGTTGACAAATTTATGATAGAGTAAAAAAAAACATTTTTCTCTTGTGGACTATTTTGTAAAATTCTTTGAGATGAAAAATATTGACACATTGTATGTCGCCATTTTGGCATCATTCGCAAATATTTCTCTGAAGATAGAATATTTTACAATTTGATTTGCTATTATCAAAACAAAATTGGGGATCCATATGATGTAAATGGGGGTCCACAATAGTGGATCTCATTTAAACAGATCATGACCTTAATTTTGGCTTTCCATGAATGGAATGTACATATAGTGTGTGTATGTCATATCTGTTACTTATCCCGTGAAAGTTTATAATTACTTTTCTATCTTCATACGTGGTGGAAAGGGGTTTCAGCGCAGTTACCAATCTCCTAAGTAAAAATAACAGATTGGACATCACTGACCGAGGAGATTTGAGACTAAACCTAACTAAAGTGATGCCAAGTGTTGAAAATTTGTTATTATAGCATCAGGTTCATCCCTTCCACTAAAAGCTTTTATTTCTTGCTTAGTTATTTTATGTAATAGATACTAAATTTGAATTTGGTTGGTTTTAATTTGAATTCAATTAATAAATGTTTAAAAAGTAACATGTGTTATTGTTGTTTTTCACATTACAGTTAGAAATTTAAATCTTTCAAAGTGAGTAGCACTATACCAGCTGTCAAAAACACATTTGAAGTTGATGAATTTGCAAAAATTCAATATTACATAAGCAAGGGGTCTACCCAAAACTGAAAAACATGGCAAGTGGTCCACGAAACAAAGTATGGGGGCCTCTGCTCTAGTGGCTTTGTATCACTTCCCTTTAGACCCCATGAAATTTTATGATCATGTCATAATCTATTATGATTAGATTACTTGGTTCCGTCAATAGTCATTACACTAAAATTGAAATTTATTAACACCTTTTTAACAAAAGATACATTGTACACAATTTGTCATCCACAAGAGATGGTCAAGTCATCTGTGCGTGGGGAAGACAATTAACAATTAAATTAATAAATATAAATGTATCGTGGGAAAAATAACAAAATCGGTAATTTATAATACATAATATATGGGTTATTACATAAATAAAATGCATTAAGAAAATGTATAAATTCATAAGTATTAGTTGATTTCTGCTAACGACTGAAACTTACATATTCTTGCTACTAATTACAGAGTATATTTATAATTGTGGTACACACACAAAGTAATTGTAGAAAATTAAGTAAGTAGCAATTTTACTTAAGGAGTAAAAGACAAGTGAAGCGGGTTTCATAATACGTAGGGAAAGTCTTCTAGTGCCGACCACCTCATCATTTTTACTTATAACTTTACAAAATTTAATACCATTGATCTTCAGTTAATGTAAAATAACTAAGCCTATAGTTTGTCTGTGTTTATTAAAATTAGACTTTTTTCTCTAATCAAGAAATGCTCATCCAGTACCGGTCATAATTTTTATAATATAGTTATATTAAATGATTTTACAAGTTGAAAATGGGTTCGCAGAAATTTCATTCAAAATCATTCTACCAAACAACACCCCTAGGTTAAGTATCGAAGCTCTTTAAAGGTTTTTAGTCTGGGGACTTCCAAGAAACAACAAAGGATGTTGCACCATGAAGTTATAGTTACACTACTATCCGGTACTCTTCCGGTTTGTAAACCCATGAGGTACCTTCGAATAATCTTCAAAATTGATTGTAAACTGCAAAAACTCTTCCTTGTTGAGATACACAAATTGAATAAATAGATCAGTCATATATAAAACTAGTTTTTATGCCATTATCAAAAATTTTTGGGCTTTTCCATCTAGGGGTCAATTAACAGTCTCGCAGGCCCGACGGGGGGCAGAGGGGGCAAAATCACTGTGACCCATTGGCTGAAAGTAAAACAAAATTTATTTTATCTTTTATAATTTTGAGTATAAGTCTTAAATAAATAGGTCAAAATTATAAAAGGTGATACAAAATTATATGAGGTCGAAAGAAAAATGGAACATGAAAGTGTATTTTATTGGGAATTTTTTCATAAACTACACGCAAAGAATATACAAAAACTCTGCCTCATTTACACAAAAATAGTTTTCATTCTTAATCATAAAAAATTACGGTAAACGAAATTTTGTAAGAAAGATCCCTTAACAAGCATGTTCATAAAATAAGATTTGAGATAGCTTGTTGCTAATTTCCTTTATTCCTAACGCATTAGGAAACTTATTAAAACTTATTACTCAGAGGGTGGGGAGCGCCATTTTTCAAATTTACATGCAGACCACTGATTCCTGTCCTATCTGTGATTGGCTCAATTAAGTTAAGTTCTAGTGGAAGCTACTGCAGCATTCTTCAACTGCTGTCGTATCGTTTTAAATGTTTAATTTATTTTTCCGTAAATTTGAATTAATTTCACGGAATTAAATCCTGACTATTTGTGTTTTTATAATAAAATTTTTAAATTAACTCTAGGAAGTATTTTCCACAAGTTTCGACGTCTTTGTATCCAGAAGAAGGTAGGCTTTTATTTTAAAAAATAATTTTAATTTTGTTTGAGTCAATTATTGTTAGTATATACATATATCATACAATATTTAACGAAAAAGATGAACCCCGGGTCCCGACATTGCTGTCTGCGGCCTTGCAGTCTCGTAACGTCTGATGACTCGGAGACCGTCTACTAATGTGCTTCGCGACGCATGGAAGTCCTCAGCGGTCTGCCTTGCTATCATTTTCGCTATTACAGCACATACCACCGTTTTCATGTTTTTCTCTGACCACTTTTTAAAGTTTTAACTATCTGAAATTCATTTTATCTTTATATATATATATATATATATATATATATATATATATATNTTTGAAACTAGCTGACCGGACAGACGTCCTGTCCAAGTTTCAATGAATTTGTTTATGATCGTTTTGTGAATCTGTGAAAACTTATTTTATATGTGTAAACAAAGTAGATTTTTTTTAACGTATTTCTGAGTGATCATTGTATTCATTAACGATTGTGTCCATGGATATTCAATTTAGGAGTATATTCAGAAGTTCGCCTATGGGAAATTTTACATGTGAGATGAATTCTAACGGCAGTACACCGCTGAAATGTGTAATGTGCCTGGAATGTGATAGATTTGGAACCATGCAGGAAAATGTTCCTGTCGTCAGTTATGATCGAGAGTGCATACAAAAAGTTTGATTTGTGTAGTTTGTCCGAATATTCCGACTTTCCTTTGTAATTGTTCCGATGTTTTTCCGGAAAACTTTTCCAGAACCATAGCGAACAAAACAAGAAAAAAAGAATTACGGATATGCATCGTTCGAATCGTGAGTTATGGTCTTGAGTTCATACAAAAATCCCATAGCAAAAAAGGCTTTCGGCTTTTCCCCAATTTTCCGGGCAACTTTTCTCTATTTTCATTCCCTAACAACCTTATTCTGACTTTTACGAACATTAAAAAAAAGAAATTTGTTACCAGCCGTTCTCAAATGATGCGCTTACCAACGAACAGCATTTAATTTTTATTTATATAGATTAATTCTTGCCTAGTACTGGATGACAATTTGATAGCCGGTAGATCAGGCGAGATTATAAATGTCCGTGTTATTGTATGTAGACGTCGAAATGTTTTTCCGGCTGGAATGCACTTATATAATAAATGGATAAACGAAAAGTCACCTGGACAAACAGGAAAATATGCTAAGAAATAATTCTTAGCGCCCTCAAAAATCACAATCACATTGATTCAGTAACGGTTACCACAATACTAACTGCCATGCCCGGAGTACATTTATTCTTACACATGGTGCCTGTAATCTTTATTCTTACACATGATGCCCGTAAACCACAGATGAGATCTAGCCTTGCCTCCTTAGCTGTCATTTCGTAGAGGTACTCGTTCCAGTGAAGACTTATACTCCAAGTTATGTAACTTTGCCGAGAGCTATGCAATAATGGCTGCCTAACACGAATTGCCAACGTCTACGAATTCAAGTTATATCTGTTGGCACTATGTTCAAGATACAGAGATCGAGGACGCTCATCGATAATTTAAAAACTAGAACGTTCTTCGTTATTTTCTCAGTATCAGAGTGCCACGTGTGTCTCAAGCGTCTAGTTGGTGCGAGTGCTTCCCTGAGTGAGCTGCCTCGTAGGTTATGGACGCAGATGCCGCGGTTCGAGTAAGAATTGATGAGAATAGTGAGATTAATTGAATTGTGATTGTTTAGTACTGGTACTGAGAGTTTGTAGTTTGTATTTTTTCTTTACAAAATGGAGATTAAGGAGATAATCACGAAACTAGGCAGTGGTAACTATTATGCCTCGTCTTGTCAGGTGCAATCAATTTTGGACAGTAAGGATTTGTGGGAAGCCGTGGAGGATGGGTGGACCGAAACGGAATTAGAAGATTGTAGTGCTGAGGAGAAAAAGCAAAACAAGAAGGCCATCATCTTTTTCAAGATACCTGTGGAAGACACCCATCTAGAGAGCATTGGCATCTTAAGAGCGCAAAGGAAGCATGGGAGATCTTGAAGAGTGCATTTGTAGTAAGGGATGAGTTATAGCAGCTACTGATGATGAAGGCTCTCATGCAAATAGAGAAGGACAACAAGACTCCAGTGACCGAATATGTCAAGAAAGTCGTGTCTACCCATCGTGAGTTAAGCGAGTCTGACCTGGTGACATTCAGCGATAGAACAGTTGCGCTTATAGTGTTAATGGGGCTACCACCCAGCTATAAAGACTGTGTGAGATCGTTGACGAGAGACAGCACACTTTCCATCAAGAATTTAATTCCACTACTTACAGCCGAGGAGGCCAAAATAGAAATGAACGTGAAAGCTGGCAAGCTAGAGCTGATCTAAAGGGGTTTGCGTCAAATAAACCAGTTCAAGATTTTTCAAATAAGGACATGGACAGTGCTGACAAACCGAGAGAATGCCATGCTTGCCACCAGCCCGGGCATTACACCAAGGAGTGCCCTAGAGTTCTCGAAGCTAAGTCCAGAAGGAATTACATATGTTACAGATGTGGTCAAGAGGGACATTTATCCAAAAACTGGAAAGGGCAATGAAGGTAAAGTTGGAGCCTGTGGAGATTCCAGTGTAAGAGTGGGCAACATGAAGAAACGTGAAGTCTGTGTTGAAAGTGTAGTGCCAATTGGGAATAAAATGGTAAAATTTAAAGGTCTAATGGGTGTTGTGAGTGAAGAACATAATGTCAGTGACCCTTGCCGTTGGGTATTGGACAGTGGATGCAATGCTCACACCACTCCTTTTCGTGAACTACTTCAAGATTTCCGGTCAGTGAGTGGAAAGATGTCAGTGACAAAGAAGAGGGAAACGTGAGGTAAAGGCACTGTCACCATGACAATAATTGATAGGTGCGGAGGATGGCTTAAATTTCAGGAAGTGTACTGGGTACCGGATGGAAATGACTTTAATCTCTGTGAGAGCTCTAGAGAAAAAGGGAATAAAGTGCATAATTGACAATGGGTTTTTTATTGATTTTGACAAGAGTGACAATCAAGAGATTTTCCGAGCATTTGCAGAAGATGATGACGTGTATGCCATGTCTGTGGACTGGTATGCTCAATCCAAAGCTGCTCTGGAGAAGATACAAAATGTTCAAGAATTGACGTCGTCTGGTGTGTCAATCAAGATAAGGCGGATGGTCACCAGGGAAGTGTGGCATCAGCGCTAATAACCTTCCTGACTGCGACATCATTCCCAGAGGTCAAGTGGGTGAGTGCGACACCTGCTTCGTGGGAAAAGCGAGAGAGAAGAGAGATGTACTGAAGTGTTAGATTTAGCGTACTCGGATGTGTGTTATATTAATCCAGAAACTAAGAATGGTGCCAAATACTTTGTGGCTTTCACAGATGATTTTTTTCAGGTATAGTGAAGTGGAAGTGATAGAGAGAGAAAGTAAAGGGTTGACAAAGTAAAACCTCGTGCTATTGAATGTATTATGCTAGGGTATTCCAAAGATAGATGAGATCTGAAAGAAGAATGTGTTGAGTACTCTATACATGCCAAGTTCAGAGACCATATTTTTGCAATGAAAATGTGTAAAGAAAATATTTTTGATAGTGCTCCTTCAATTGTTGAATTAATTAATGATGATGATGATGAGAGTGAGGAAGAGAGTTGTGAAGAAAAATCTGTTGTTGGAGATGAGCCTGTAATCAAGCCCATAATTGAAAAGAGTGTTAATCCTGAACTCCGTAGATCCGCTAGAGTGAAACAAGATAAAATTTCATGTAATATGCCCTGTTGTAGAGCTTCTAAATTGGAGGAAATCTGTGAAGTGTCCAATCCTGAAACTATTGAAGGGGCACTGAGTAGTAAATATGGGAGTGAGTGGATAAAGGCCATGAAAGAAGAAATATTAAACTACAAACAAAATGCTACTTGTTGGAAATTAGTTAAAATGCCTGAAAATTGCAAAATTACTGGGAGTAAGTGGGTTTTAAAACAAAAGTAGAACAAGATGGCTACATTGAGAAATTAACGCTTGTTTAGTTGACCAGGGGTGTAATCGCCTGGTGTTGATTTTTCTGAAACATTCAGTCCTGTTGTTAATAGAGATGTAATAAGAGTAATGTTTGCATTGCCAATCGAAAATAACTGGGATTTCATCACATTGATGTAAAATGTGCTTACCTTATCAGTGAGATCAAGGAAGACATTTACATAAAGCAGCTTGCTGGTTTTGTTGATAAGAATCACACGGAGTTTGTTTGAAAATTAGACAAAAGTATGTATGGGCTTAAACAAGTAGGGAGGGACTGGAATAGGCATCTACATAATATATTGACAAAGTTAAAATGAGAGAGAGCAGTGAGTGATAATTGTTTGTATGTTCATGAGACCAAGCAGTTATTTGTGACTGTTTATGTTGATGATCTAGGTATCTGTGGGGAGAGCAAAAGAGGGGAATGCTTTATCAAATTTTTGTATCAAAAACTTGAAGTTCGAGATTTGGGTTTCCCCTCAATTTTTATCAGTGAAGTTTGAGACAAAAGGTAATGGATCTCTAAGGATGAGTCAAACAAATTATATAAAGAGTTTACTTTTAGACCATAAATTAGAAAATTGTTAGGGTTTTAGAACACCATTGCCTATGCCAACAAAACACAAAGATTTGCCAAAACTCAGTGTCGATGGACCTTGTGATGTAACAGCATTTAGGAGTGTCATTGGTAGCATTAAATATATTGCAAATATCACCCGCCTTGACATTATGTTCTCTTTATGTAGTCTTAGTCAAAAGAATGAGAAACCAACTGCAGAAGATTGGAAAGATGTTGAACATTTGCTGCAGTATCTTCAGAATACCAAAGAAATATCTTTGTGCTATAGAGTGACTGGAGAACCTGTTAGAGCATACGTAGATGCAAGTTGGGCTAGAGACATTGATAATCCAGTCTATTACTGGATATGTAATTTTATTAGCTGGAGCCACTGTAATTGGGAAACGTGTCACTCAAAGTACATTTGCTGCAAATAACAATGAGGCTGAGGTTGTGTCCATGGTGAGTGTTCTCAGAGATCTTAAATGGTTGAATGTACTTCTGAAGAATGTTGGTCAGGAGAGATTCATGTCTCAACCATGTACAGTACATGCAGACAGCATAGGGGGTATTCTGTTTTCTAAAGGAGAGGGAACATCCAAGAGGACTAGGCATTGTGTTGTAGAAGCCCGAGTGTTGCAATCTGCTGTGGAAGAAAATTTTGTCAAATTTGAGTATATTGACACTAGGGAAAATGTAGGTGATGTTTTAACTAAAATCCTGCCTGCTCCGACTACTGCTAAATTTGCTGGTATACTGGGATTAATGTAAAGTTTCATATGTTATCTAAAGTTTTTATGTGTTTATGTATCTTATGTGTATGTATACTATGTGCCATTTATGTATTTCTTATGTGTGTGTATACTATATGTATTTCTTATGTGTGTTTATACTGTGTGTTGTTTATGTATTTTTTATTTCTTAGTATACTATGTGTGCATTTATGTATTTTTATGTCTTAGTATACTGTGTGATTCTGTGTATGCATTTATGTATTTCTTATGTATGTAAAGTATGAAAAATATCTTGAACGTGCGGGGAGTGTTGACAATATGCTCAAGATCGAGAGATCGAGAACGCTCTTCGATAATTTAAAAACTAGAACGTTGTTCGTTATTTTCTCAGTATCAGTGTGCCACGTCTCAAGCGTTTAGTTGGTGCGAGTGCTTCCTTGAGTGAGCTGCCTGCTAACAATATCCAAACAAATATTTATAGTTGTAACAAAAGCGACTATTTGCTGTAAATTAATACAATTTGATGACACAAACTGACACAAGGTAATATTCGTTTTACTCGCTCGATGCAGAAGGAACATAATAGCACCACAAGAGAAAGTGCATTGAACTGATGGCCGATATTGACGTTAGATTTAAGTTTTCAGAATGTCCCGCCAACATAGTGCGAGTTAACAATATCATTAATCTTCTTGACGATGGCGAAGTAAAAGTGTTAGTTACACTGTGCACAACGCTATACCAACATCAAGCCAATAAGACTGACAATAAATAAATGAATACATATATAATTTATTGTCAAGAGAACTGTTACAAACTGCCTAAGAGGAGGACAACAAAGTAAATAACTGCGACAAATATAGAATAAACTAATAAATATAATGCGTTTCCATTCATGATTTTTTTCCTTAAGTTGCATTTCTCGAAGCAAAGAAACATGACTTTGAGTATATGTAGGAACATAAAATTCTAAAATATGGTATAAAATTAAAGCAACATAACCAAAATGGAATATTAAAAGATTGAATGTGTATTGTCCTTACTTTAGGACTAAATAATAATAATATTAGTATTAATAATAATATTATTTACTAATAATAAATAATATTATTATTTATTTAGTCCTAAAGTAAGAAATAACACATTCAATCTTTTAATATTACATTTTGGTTATGTTGCTTTAATTTTATACCATATATTAGAATTTTATACCATAATTTAGAAGGACTAAATGACATGAAGTTTTTCCATAATCTGTATTTCACCATTCTCTTCTTTGAGGCAATCGTTTCATGCCTATTATGGTCAGGAGCGGATCCAGCAAGTGGTCTTGGGAAGGGGGGGCGAAACTTTCTCCCCACCATGATAGTTTCGTCTTGCAAGCAAGCCGTGATAGCAAGTGATTTTTTTGGTTGGGGGGGGGGCTTGGATTACCCAATAGGTCAGACTAGGCACTGACCTTAGGCCCCCGAAATTAAAAAGTCCCATGAAAGTGTAGAAAAATATTTAAGAAATATGTCCCTAATACATGGTCATTATACATTCTTTTGTTATATATAACAAATGTATTAATTTTTATGCAAGTATGAACTTGCATAAAAATGATAGCAAAACAATTATTCGCTGTGAAAATAATAATTATTTTCATATATAATAGTATTATATTACTTTCTTGGTTAAAATTAACTATTTAATTAATTTAGAATTGACAGAAAATGAATATCGGGAAGCTATTTCGAAACTGGTTGATTTTTATACTGATGATATTGAAGATATTTACACAGAGTTGAAACAGTTTTATCGTTATGTCCAATCTAAATTTGAAAAAGTTACATTTTCGCATTCAGAATTATGCGAGATACTTGTTCAAGATAAATTTGTTTTTTTCAAATGTAGAAATTGCACTACGAATATTTTTGACATTAATGATTTCGAACTGTTCTGCAGTAAGATTATTTTCACAGTTGATACGATTGAAAGTCGCGCAAAGAGCAACAATGGGTGAAGAACGTTAAGATGTATTAGGTTTACTTTCAATTGAATCCGATATTCTGCATAAATTGAACTCTGAGGGCATCGTTAATGAGTTTAGCAATAGAAAATGCAGAAAAAGAAATTTTTGAATAACATTTAATACTGTGTATATATTGACGTTTTTTATGTTTTTATACTATTATATAAAGATTTATAAAAAAGAATGTAAATAAATATTAATTGGAACATTAATGAAACTGTTTGTCACTGTTTAAATCCTATATAGCCAGATTTAAAGAGAATAGCGAAAGTTTATTTTTCGAAAATACGGGCCCCAATTATTGAAGTGCCTAGAGCCATTTTTTAAAATCCGGCTGTGGGGGTGGGGGCGAAACTTTCTTAACTTTGCTCGCCGTTAGTTTCGTCTCCCGAGGAATCTCCTGTTTTATTAATTGTTGAATTGCGGAAATAACATACATTTATGGCAGCGGAAGTATTTCTTTTCTTTTCATTCTTGTACTTGCATTTGCGCGGTTCGTCTGAAATGCACTTCTGTATAGAATAACATTGCGCTGCATAATAATAATAATAATAATAATAATAATAAATTTATTGTCAAAAAACAGTACAAACTGCGTATGACCACGTGGAGGGGAAAAAAAACTAATTTACTCTCCGGAAGCAAGCAAGGGACCATCCCATCAATTCCGATCAAGGGCCCTAAGGCAGAGGCGGATTCAAAAAATTCAGCAAAAATTCCTAGATAAGATAAAAAGTTAGCTGCGAGTTATAATACTAATAGAATGTCAATATGTTTGTAATTTTAAGCAAAAAATTACATGTAAGTTATTATCGAACTATAGATTATTCTGAGTATAGTGCTTAAAAATCAAAAGAATTGAAATAACACTAAATTCACGATTTAGTGTTACAATAAACCCGCCCCTAGACAAAGCCTAGAGAACCTGTATGATAAATCCGCCTCTACCCGAAGGAAAACCGGAGAAAAACCCGGGCCAGGATGGGTTTTTTATAAAAATCCTTTGCCGTACGGGTACAAATGCAATGGAAAAGAGAAGTAATGACAAGTAATGTAAATCTCGGTGATAACTAGGAACAGGATTCTAGATTCCTGGGCGATCGGTGCATCGTCCCTCCCCCTTGGATCCGCCACTGCTTATGGTGTAGCAAAAGATTTTAAAATGCGGTACAAAATTAGATCAATACAAGCATATTATCACTGTAAAAATTGAATTCTTAGGAGTAAATGAGTTTTATAATTCCTCTATTTTGTATGGAAATAAGGATTGATTGGCGTTACGGGATGCATACATTGTTAATTTGGAAATTGTACTTCCTTTAGAGAAAATATTGTTACCCATACGTCTTTGGCGAGTCAATTGAGAGCACACTATTATGCAATGTTAATTTTTATCAAATTCTCAGTATTTCATGTTATGCCGCGAACTATTTGTTATCCACAAAGCGATACTTATTACGGTGCTTTCCGTTGAAACACAAAATGTTTAAATGTAGTACTAAACTAGCACACAACTATAGGAGAGTTTTCATTATTTTTCTTGAAATGGGTTCCGCTCACTATATGCTGGTTCAATTCCATTCGTATTTAGCGTAGAATCTGCTTGTTGTCGATGCAAGTGCTAAGGAATTTTATAACTTCTAAGAGTTCTTCATATGAAGAACAAAAATAACATTATGGGCAACTTCACGAAATCTGCTCCAATTTTTCAAAAAAGTTTTCTGTTCAGAAAGAGTAATTAGTACTATTACATCCCAGGGAAATAATTACTTTGCCGATCTAATTATGATAACTCGAGTCAGGGAGGTTGAAAAATCGGAACTGCTGAACGGATTTAAATGCCAGGAAACATCTTGCCGATATGGGGAGCAGCATAATTTTAATTGTATTTCGTATTAAATTTTTGCACAGGGGTAAAACAAAGACCAATTTTTTGGCCTATTCGTAAGGTTTAGGTAATTATATTGTAAAAACCGCTTTTCAATTTCTAATTTTATATAATATACATATATTTTTCTCCGTACACTGTCTTGGAACTTCATAATTTCCTTTAATGTTGATTTCATGGTTCATTTAAATTAAATAAACCTCTCCTAATTTCGTTATTTATTGTCTATCAATTTCATTCGAAGCACATATAAAAGCTCTAAATCACGTTAAACTTTTTTTTCAATGTTGTTTATTGTCAAAAAACGTAAATCTTTGCGTTACAAAGCAAATACTTTCAATTCATGCGCAAAATGGGGTGTTAATAAGTTTTACGGCAATAGAAACGTTGGATCACACAGACATGGTAGGTATTTCTGCACACGACCGTGTACTGTGAGAAAAACTCTTTATTTCAACTATGTAACTTATATATTTAAATTATATCATATTTAGCGAAGATCATTTTCAAAAATAAAACTTGTATGAACTTATATTTATATTTATGAAACGGTCGTGTTTGTTAAGACCGAATTACTGAAGTGTCACCCTTGCTTCATACGAAACAGCCTCGTTCACGAACGCAATACTCGCAATAGTAATAATATTCATCGCCCTAGAGTGTCAATCACTCTTTCCAAAAAGGACCATATCATTCGGGAATCGCTCTGTTTAATTCCCTGCCCAAGAATATAAAATATATTATAAAATTGAATCTCTTCAAATCCGCGGTTAAAAACTACCTCCTGCACCAGTGATTCTACACTGTAAAAGAATTTATTGATTTTAATAAAAGTTAAATCCGTCTTGTACTTTATCACGCCATTGCTGTAGTACTTTTTAAATAACATATAACAATTTCAAAAACTATTTTCTTGCACGATTGTTGTGTCTTATGATTCATATTAATTTAGTTTTATGTGTACTCAACTTTGGCACGGTTGTGTGCATTAATTCTGTTGCCCCATCCTGGCCCGGGTTTTGCTTCGGTTTTCCTTCGGGTAGAGGCGGATTTCTTATACAGATTCTCTAGACTTTGTCTAGGGGCATGTTTATTGTAACAATAAATCGTGAATTCAATGTTATTTCAATTCTTATGATTTTTAAACACTATACTCAAAATAATCTATAGTTCGATAATAATTTGTACATGTACATTTTTTGCGTTAAATTACAAACATATTGACATTATATTAGTATTATCACTCGCAGATAACTTTTTATCTTATCTAGGAATTTTTGAATCCGCCTCTGCCTTAGGGCCCTTGATCGGAATTGATGGGATGGTCCCTTGACTGCTTCCGGAGAGTAAATTTAGTTTCTTGTCCTCCACGTGGTCATACGCAGTTTGTACTGTTTTTTTACAATAATTTTTTTATTATTATGAACAAATATTAAATGAGGATTGTTTCCTGGCATTGATTTATATTGGCATTTTTAGTTTCAAATTTGAACCCATAATTGATAGTATTCCACCACAAATTCTTTATTGTTTTTTTGTTGTCTGAGATTAATTTTATTTTTGTGTTTGTGGAATTAAAATAAGTAACTGGGGTAGTTGGTTGCAAACTAATAATTATTGTAATATTTTAATTTTTGTCACAATTTCACTTGCTTAAATTGTTTTATTTGTTTTAAACATTATTTTAAAAATTCTGTAATTAATTGGATTATTGTTCTGTATTTTATATTGAAGGCAACTCCTTTAAAGTAAACAAATAATTATACCTGCATCAGGGTGACAAGACATCAAGGTCATCGGCATAGCTGTTGATGTACTTCCTCACCCTTGCGCAAAATATTGTCAAAGCTCAGTTCCTAGCAAGAAATCAACTTGCTAGTATGAAATAACAGTTGTGTTAGTACGGTTTTGTGTGGTCCATGTTTTTACACCAGGTTTTTCCATGAATTTTTCTACAATGGCCTATCCTCCGAAGAAAACGCTGCTCTTGACATGAATCCGTTTGAAGGGGCTCTGGCGTCCCCTCGTTGTTACTTCCTGTCGTGAGATCGTCCCTCCACCCTCTCCCCACGCACACGGACTAATCACACAGCCATTTACTCCACACTGCTCGACGGCTTTTGTCCTGTGCTCTTCACTCAGTCTACTTCGGAAAACGATTTATTTACTTCACGCTGGAGAGAATGAATTAGTTACACAATATTAATTAATTTGCACTGAGGAAAAACACGCACGCAGCCATCTCTCGTTGTGACGTTCTTCTGGAATACATTGGTTTTATGAAGGGAAATCGCAAGGACGTTAGCAAGGTGATTGGTCGATTTTCCGTCAGTAAAGTTGCTTAGAGATAAGCTTCAGTGACGTCACACGCGGATCAAACAGAAACGCGTACTTGCCTGTTGAGTCAGTATATTCATCTTATCTTCTTTTTCTACTTCTTATCCCGATCTACTCCTTTTTCTTCTTATCTCGGAAATTGGACGCGTCGCCTACTTAGTCATAAATAAGGAGTACAATACGATGATCTGCCATTTCCTTGTGTTATGGGATATTTAAATATTTGAGTTCGTTGTAATTAAAATTTGATAAACTAGAAGTATGACTTCGAACTTCTCTGTGGGAAAAACAAATTGCACCTAGAAATAGGATTTATTGTGACTAATTTGTTAAAGTATAGTGATTAAGAAAGTTTCTGTCTGATCACATCTTCCCTATAAGGAAAGAGATTAACATACGACGTGAACGTCGTATACATTTAACATAGAGTAAATCGTGCGTAAGTCAGAGCGCAGATAAAATACTTTTTAAGATATAAACTATTGATATAAAATTGGTCCTTTAAAACCGTTTTTTATGAATATAAATTAAATATCGATCGCATTCATATTCAGAAGAATTTCAACAAATTCAATGTGGTATTATAAATTTATTTATTGCTGGATTTTGTACAATAAGAGTCCCACAAAAAGTGAGATTTTTTCTCTCCCAAGAAACAAAACCTCAGAGCATCTGAATTTTTGGACGACATGTGCATGATAATAATTTAGATATATACTAATATTGAACAGTTCGTAAAATAATTTTATTGTATACGGATACTACTATATTTTGGTTTAAATACCGTACCATCACATCTAGTAAGTACGTGTTTGGCGAACACGGGGCCCCGAGCTGAGTCTGGCATTACTTCCACTTACTTGTGCCATGCTCCTTCCTTTCTCTTTCCTGACCTCCCTTGGTCACCTCTTGTTCTTTTCGATCCCGACGCTATTAGGGCTAGGGTATCTTTCATTTTCCTCATCCCTCTCATTTTTTGTCCCCCTTATTCTTTGTCCCTCCTCATGTTATGTTCCCCCCTTATTTCCCCCCCCTCCTCCATTTGATGTTTTGATGAACGTTGTGAAATATGTTTTGGTGTGTTGTAGATCAGGAGGGTTTTTATTGGGTAGGGTTGAATCATTCGACGAGTCCCACACGCGGGGAGTCATATTGGCTCTCCCTAGTGCGTAACTGCATTTTCCCTACCTGTACAAGTTTTTAGGGCTTCAATTACCTTTGATGTCGACATGAGCCGTAAAGCCCCACAAAAAAAGCTACCGTGGGGTTTTTTATTCACTTGTTTATATTTCTCTTAGCTAATTTAATAATTTTAAAATCAGTGGAAAATATTTGTATGCAACTATTTCAAATTTTTGTCATGATTTTAGTTTCAAATTTCAAGAACAATAAAAATTTACTTGAAATGAATTAAATGCATATTGTTTAAATTATTCTATTGCATATTTTTACATTTTCATTGTAATATGAGACATTATACAACACTTTTTAATATTGTTTTTGCTTTAGGGCTCGTCAACGGCAAGGTCATTAGAGCCCTACAACTTTACATAGGCATACTAGTTTAATTCATGGTTGAATTCACGGTTTTGAAATTCCCAACTAAATTATATAATTATGAAGCATTTGGAAAAATTTCACAAGTTGGTTTTTATTAAATCACAAAAATCGTTAATAGAAATAAACGAATAGTAAAATTTCCATATAAAAGTACAGGATGCAATCTGGCAAATTAATCTAAAATAACAATTAATGATTACTTAATTAATTAATGAGTAGCTTTAATGATTACTTCTTCGGACATTTAGATTCGTTCATGACTGAAAATATTGCTGTTTTGTTCCACGATGTTATTTCTAGACGTCATTACTAAAAAAATGCATTGCATACGAGATTATAAATTCATTGTTAAGTCCGCTTTCATGGTTGAATGGTAAAGCCATTGATCGTTGAACACAATTATTCAAAAATTGCGATGTACGAGTATGTCTTCAGTTTACCTTAAAGATTATGATTTTGTCTAAAAGTTCAAAACGTGACTCAAAATATCGAAAACTAAAATCTGAAAATTTGGTTGGATTCTAGTTTAATTGTTGAAAAGTTACGGATGATAATATTTGGGCGGGGGTGGACTTTGTAAAACTTTGTCCAGCGGATTAATGTAAAATAATTTGGAAATTTTAGTATTTACGAAAAACATTTTTCGTCTTGAGTTTTATAGGTCATAAGAAGTCATGTTTTTACATTCAGTATATTTAACTTTTCAGCACTTTCTGAGGTATCAATTTACATTCTTTACTTGAGTTCGCATAAAAGTCAGGATAACGCAGTCTATGGCATATTATTTAGTAAAATGTTTATAACGGCTAGATATACTATTGATAGATGCAAACAAACAGCTCCTTAGTGGATTGCGTCTGCTGAAAAGTGAAGGTTTAACGAGAGGTACTTGATATAACCTAGAATGACGGAAGCACGGACATTTAAACCAATTGCATTATGAAGAACTTTCAGCTCACCCTGGCAGAAACTAATATTAGAGTCATGAAAATTGATTCGTGTCAATGAATATATAGGCTAATAAATATTTTATCATAAATGAGGTAAAGTACCATATTATCCCAAAAAATACCATTGTTAGAGATGAATTACTGTATAACGTACGGCTAAAATTAGAGGAAGCGTCCATTTACCAACGAGGATAGGAACTGTTAAAAGATAATTATTGCTCTATCTACGCTCCACGAAAAAGTGTAATGCTCTGTGAAGAGACATAGTGGTATAAGTTATTTTTATTATATATCTTTTTTTAATGAGGGCAATGTGTTTTGAAAATACGATACAAACTTGAATTGGGATTACACATGATCAATGTGTTTGTTATCCTAAAGGATTGACTTCTATCACCAATAGATTCGTTGAGGAGCTAGATAAAAAGGTGATCTACGTGATCAACATTTTTTATGAAAATATATCAGTCGCTTCCCGTGTTAGGGTACACAGGGTCGATGTGGAAACAGAAAAGAAAATGGGAATAAGATGCATATTAAAGACTGTAAAGCGAGCTTCTAGTTCGACGATGAGACCGTATTTTTGGGCATATTTTTCTTCTTTTTTTCCCCGTAGTTATCTTGTCTCATTGGGCTCCAACCCTTGTAAGGCGATCACGTGACCCAGCGGCTGTGGCAGCAGCTCCACTGTGCAGATAGCCGTCGAGTGTCGAGGGCGGTGCGAGGGAGCGAGGGCGCTAGGAGATAACCCTGTAGGCTCTTTGGACTCCGTCATTGCTGCCTGCGATGTGCCGAGGCAGTGGGGCGTCATAAGCTGAACGAGATGCGAGGTCGCTGCTGGACCCTCGTGTTATGCGTGGCGGCGCTCGCGCTCTCATCCGCCTCGGCTACTGACGGTACGTTGCATGTCATCACCGAAATTCACTCTAATCAGAACACGGGACACGTCCAAAATACGGGAGGCTTAACTTTTAGAGATCGGGCTTTTAACCGAGACGATTAAGAAGTGAGGCCAAAAATGTGTGTTGCATAACATTTCTATGTTTTTTGTTGTTCTTTACATGTATATTTATAGTTTTTCGTGATGTGTCACAATATTATTGGTTATTATTCAGTATACTATTCCATACCTCCGCTTATATCATAACCCTTTTGTAACGATTAAAACAAGGCCACTCCTGCCTTGGAGCAGATATCTCTATAGATCCGTAATATTTCTCTATTTTATTGCATCTCAACGAATCTAACAAAGTTGAACAAATTAACCAATGACTCGTTTTGATTTCGTTATTATGTATAATATTGGGTTTGACGTGATTCCCTGCCTCCTCGTACTTCTTATTATTAATCTTTTCATATCCTTCTGAAAATATTCCTTGTTTTTAAACTGAAATATTTATTTTATTAAGAATGTGAAACGTATGATTTTGAATACAGTTCACCAATACTAAAACATTCTTATTAAATCATTCGGACACATTAAAACGCTCATTCTTATTTTGGTGTTTTTATTCTCTGAAATGCATCGATACTGTCTATACTGTCTTGCTAAATCAGTAGGTCTACGTTGCGTTATCGTAACATAGTATGTTGTTAAATCGTACGTATTCCGCAGGTTAAATCGTCATTCTTTTGTATATCGCTTTAAAATTGAAATTTCTTTGTTTGAGTTAAGTGATAATGAATTATCTTCTTTAAAGTTTGCGTGTGTCAAGTTGAGGGTAATCTGTGCTAAATGTTTTTCGTGCTGGTGCAATCGAGACCTCCTCACGCACCCTCAGAAGAAAATAGGTTGATTTGACTTCGTGGAACTACTCTAGAATAAATGTGATTTGGCGTTTTTATACGCAATACTATAACGTCACTATCATCAATATCACTATCAGCACATTATCAACGTTTGTTTGTAAGTAAGTTTTCATTTGTACCATTAGTGCCTTATCGGTAATGGTGTATCGTTTACTCTTTTTACTTGGTGAATACTGTAAATGGGTCGGATGGGATACATTTCTAAAAAAAATAATTTGAAATTCGTTTGTGTTATTGAAGTATTCATCACGTTTCATTACATGTTTGCATGAAGTATATTTTATATTTCCTGTATTGAACGAAACTCAGAATCGAGGGAAAAATGAAAACTAGACACTCATACCTTTTAATACTTAATTAAGTGCTCTCAGTTGTTATTTCGGTAGCAAAGACCTACATTTGCGAAAAAAATGTTACTATAATTTAAGTGAAATGAAAAAAATTGAAACACTTTTTTTGTGTATCGAAATATTTGGATCAACCAGACAATTTACTTTAAAAATCCGAATAATATTGAACGATAATAATATAAACACCATTCATTGTCGAATCCTAAATGTTTTGACATAACCTTGAAACGAATTTATCGGATGAATACAAAGTTATTAGTATATACTTCAGGAGTGTTGTTTAATAAAAACTGTATCCAATTCGCCTCTTTTTTCTTGAAGTATATTCCTTCGCATTAAAATAAATAATTAAATCGTATTATAAAATTGAAAAAAAAAACTAATATTGTTTTCCTTTTTTCAAAGCCGTTATGTTGATTGAAAGTATTAAGTTAAATTGCTCCATTTTAGGGATTTTCTCATCGAATAATTTCTCACGAAGTAGTACGGAAACATTTTAATGCACACCATATTGTTTTAGTAATTTTCGTATATCTGCGTTTATTTATTTGAGGTTACGTATTTTACTCTTGGTAAGTATATTCCTGTCATTTTCCAATTTTCGAAATAACTGTTTTTTCTCAAATTAATATAATTTTGGATTTAGAGAATTTTCAATTTTTAAAAATTGGTGTTTGTAGGTGTTTAGTGTGAAACGCAACTATTGTATTTATACGCACGTCAGAGAACGAAACTTTAAGATATTACTGTTTTGGTCTGTATTATACGAGTGACACCAGAAAAGTACTAATTTTGATGAACTCAATCAAATTTCTTATAACCCTCGAAATCTTTCTGCGGTACATAAGAAGCGCATAGGGACATTTGCTTCTTGATTATTTTCGTAAATTTATTATTTTGCAAATTGCAGTGGAATGCATTTCATCGAGAGTTAGTGTTAAGATTTCAGTGAGGATCGTCAAGTTCAACAATATTTTTATTTACTTCATTTGTAGCTTATACCACACGATGAAATTATAATGAATGTAATAGAGCGTAGTTTATAAAGCTGGACTATGAATTTATTACTAGAAGTTACAACAATAAACGTTTAATAAATTATGTGGGGTTTTATTTGTTTTCTCCAGATCAATATTTCACTGGAGATTAATCGTTTCATAATTGCACTTGATTAATTGTGTAATTATGTTTAGGGCTAATATTCACTCGTTTACATTTTGAGTTTTTCAAGATGTTATATTGGTACATTAATTATTGTTTTATTCTTATTAATATTATTTTTATTACTACTATTACAATTTTATTAATTCGACTTGTTTCGAAAATATCTTTAGTGTTCTATGAAGGTTTGTGTTTGTAATGTCAACATCTACGTGACGAGTTTCGTGGAACGTACACTGATAAAGCGTTCAAAATTCCATGAAAACGAAGTTTTTTCTGTGCTGAAAGTAGAAATAAAAGTAGCCTCCACGAGAAATAATAGCCTCACTCTCCGTGTCTCCATGGTGTTATCGTAGTCTAATATCATAGGATATCACTATTATCAAAGTCTAATATCATGACATTCTTAAACATCGGAAACGTACAATTTTGTTACTGACGTCACGCCACTTGTTTTTCATCGCCAATCTGATCTTCGTGGAAACTTGTCGCCTTGGGACTTCGAGTTCAATGTTATGTACTACATTCAATCACACACTGATAAGACGAAATAACGTAAAGGCTTTTGTGATTATTTTAGTGGTTTTCACAAAACATTACGTTCGTGTGAGTATTTAGAAGGAGAAATAATTGCGTGGTCTTTTGAAGCACGAGAGTGTTTGAGTGGGAATTTACGTCAAGAAGAGAAGAGAATGCTGTCAGTCATAATTCTAAAGACCCCGAAAAAAGAAATTAAAGCGTTTGTGAACTACCCGGTTTTTGACACCAAATGGTATAAAATTCAAATGAAAATGCAGTCGACAATATTTTACTTCCTCCTTCTCATTTTTAGGTGAATTTTTATGCCCCACGTATGAATGAAAACTTTCAAATTTTCGTGGACATTAATATCAAATATTATGAATTCATCTCTTCCTGTCATTGAGTGAATCATTATTACAATACTAATTTGTGATGTTTTCTATATACCAACAAATTTTTCTGTGTCAATATATTCGTCCGCCTTTGTTTTTATTCCGATAAAAGCAAACAGTGATTGTCTGCTCAGCAAGACCAAAAATCACGCCATGAAAAGCATTTACTTGTATTTAACTTTATTTCACCCTCCTCAAAATCTTTTGATACGTTTTGAACTTCCAGGATTTTCTATGCATGAAAGAAGAAAATATCAACCATGTGGGAACTTTCATAAATATGAATCGTTTTTTTAAAATGTTAATGAATCAGGTTCATGTTAATTACTCGTAGTGCAAAGTATCCACGTATGTCCCTGGATATGTTCAGCAAATGCTTTTATGACGTTTTGAGCGCTAATTAAACCTTTCTTGATTAATATTAACATTCTTCTCTTTTTCGATTCTCCATTACAGAATTCATTGTTGGCAAAGATCAAAAGGAATATAGGTTAGGAATAATGCGTACACGCGCTGTAACCGTTTCAAAATTAAGATACTTAAATTAGTGGTGACTCTATACAAAGCAAGCGATGTCTAAGAAATAAATTTTGTTGTCAAAAAGGCAGTGCAAACTGCGTAAGATCACGTGGGAGGCAATGAACTAATTTTCTCTCAAGAGACAAACAAAGGATCATTCCACCAATTCCGATAAATATTTCGAAAAGAGATTATTTAATAACTACGTACTGTTATTCTTGTATCTTGGTTATTGTTAAAATCATTTTGTTTCTCCATTGGGACAAAGATGGGCAGAGTGGATCTTTCTCCATTTGATGGGGCTAAGGTCATGTTAACAAAAATTTGAAAATTTAAAGGAGTTAGGTAAAGGTAATATTTTTTTGCATGGCTAAGATAATAATATAATATATCAATTTAGTGTCTTATTTGAGCTCTTCAACCATTTTCAAATCTCACGTATGAAAACCAGGAAAGTGCGACTTTCTTTTCCATACTGCTCTATTTGCCTAGCACGATAACAGAAAGACAATTGTACTCTCATTATTCTATCCAAGTACCCAATTTAAAAATCGTGAGACGTCGTCACAATTCGCGCAAATATTAATTTATTTTCTAACTACATTCATCTTCATCAGTACACAAATTAACAAAAGTTCAGAGGTCAGAACAGCTGTGTTCTCGACTCTGACAAGGACGGAGGACGTAGCATACCATCCGGAAATTTTACGTTATACGCTTACGAGATAGATCTATCCTTTTCCAACTAATCGAGCGTATATTTCACTGGAAACTATTTTGAATTATTTACAATTTATTAGAATTTCGTCTTCGGATGATTAATATTAAATAATATTATTAGCGTCTCGCAAACAAATACTCAAACATGAAATAAAAACCCTTGATTCTTTGACCACAAGATGGAAAAGAAATAAAAGAATGATTACATCAACTCTATTTGCTCTTAAACGTATGTCTTTCAACGGCAATGTTGAACTCCCTTCAATTGTTTTACGACAAAACCACCTCTTATGCGTCTAAACCGTCTTTCTTCAAAACAAGGATTGGAAATGTCGTAAATGGTGTCGAATAAATAATTCTTCTGACAAGAGGAAGCCAGACTGAAGTCCGCATGTACGCTGTCTGCTTCGAGGGCTACATTTAAGTCAAACGTTACTATTTATTTACTATTTAAGTCTTGATCCGACGTAATGCGGTCCATGTCCCGGTCAGAATCTGTCGGAACGGAAGACCTGTTAATACCTGGGGTGACCCAACTTCTCACATGAACTGTCGGTAGATGCTCAGACATCAAAGACTCGTGGATAGACTACGAGTGCTACCAGTGCTACCAGTGCCACCTGTGCCACCTGTGCCACCTGTGCCACCTGTGCAGAACTATAAGCGCCGAGCTACAGTCCGCGCCACTTGGTCGACCTTGAAAGCATTACAATTCAAAGCAATTACATTAATCGTGTGATTACGTTTCATTTCGAATTCCGCCAGAAAGAAATTTCTCTGTCCGTAGATGAATATCCTAGTGGACTGAGTGAGTGCTGTGAAAATCCAGTGTGCAACGGGTTCTACAGATGTATCTACCGTACCATCAAAACCTAGGCGTAATTCGCTCGGACGTGAGATTTAGTGATTAACAGCTGTTCATCTTTGTTACAACCTATTCTTGTTTGCAATTATCAAAAGAGTTAGGTAAATTAGTAAACGTTTATCTAGTTATTCATAGTCGTGAGAGAAATCATATTTTTAAGTTATTCCAGAGCGTTTAGGTGCTGGAAATAAATCGTATTTCAGGGGAGCAAGAAGACGACATAGAAATACACTCCTTTCAAAGGAAAAATAAACAAAGTTTCTTGGACATCGTATTTAAAATTTATTTTGTAAAAATTTATCTGTTTACGTATCTGAAATGCCCCGGCTAACTTCACTTCGGAGAGTCTTTTGGACAGATAATTTGACCAAGAATTTATCAGAGAATACTGCTTTTTGACAATAAATTATTTATTTATGCACAATAATATGTTTGTAATAACTCGTGTAACTCGTATCCCTAGATTTGTCAATACTATTACCAAGTGAGCTTCTGAGTTGTGAAAGATATTCATGGGAATCATCAGTATAGTTTCAAAAGATGTTTGTTTCGTCGTGTTCTAAGGAATTAACATAAAGTAATTCTGTGATTTAGTGAATTTTATCACTTTTTTTTGCTTTTTTGCTTTTAGACAGAAATGCCAAGGATGCGAATGGTACGAATGTCGGCGAGAAACCTTTGGGTGACAAAGTACGGGCCGTCATGCGACATTACCAACAGGAAGACCCTATTGGGCTGCCCATCACCCAGGTGCCTGATCCCATGGACATACCTGACATGAAGCAGTCTTTCTCAATAGCTACCATGACTTTCAAGGATGTCAAGATGTATGGTCTGTCACGCTTTCGCATTGAGACCGTACACGCTGATTTGGCTACGATGCAGGTGAGACAGACTGAATAAAGGTCATAGCAGAAATTGAAGAACATATCTTTCTCCATCTTCATGCATCACCAAAGAAATTAAGTTTAAAAATACGCAACAAATGTATTGAAAAAAAATTATTCGTACTCCCACAAAGTAATTTAACAAATTGAAGTGGATAGTGAATGGTTTGTTCGCGCTGTCTTCTTTTCCCTTCTTTTCCCTTCTTTTCCTCCTCTTGTCGTTTCTCGTACTTCCTTTGCTAACCTTATTCCGAAAGAATTTCATTATTGACTTTGAAGTTCGATGAAACTCAAATATAGAAATATGTATTTGTATGACTTTTGCTTGAACACCAAAGCTCCGTCTATGCAATATATAATGTCTCTTTTTCTTAACAAGAATTCACATTAATACTTATACTTGACCTGTTTCCTTCTGTATATTTATTAACAGTAAAAGCAAAGTACGGCAGCGCCCAAGAATTTCGTTACGGTGGGGCGCGTCGCCCATTTTCGTAAGCACAGTGTCCCCCCCCCCCCCCNATGATGATGATGAGTCATGACAATGGTAGTAATGAAATTGTATTACCTCACTCGTGTTGTAGGCGTCAGTATCTGCATCGATTGAGGAACTACACGTGAACGGGTTGTACACCATGTCTGCTCTGTGGACTCGCTCTAGAGGGAACTTCACTGTGGACCTGAGAGGAGTGGTGGTGAGTGGAACCACGCGGTTGGTGGTGCAACGCAGCGGTCGCTTGCAAGCGCAAGACATCGCCATGGATCTTTCCTTCGCAGACATAGACATGCAGTTTGAGAACCTCGGATTCTTAGGAAACCTTTTCCAGGCAAGTTTCCGAACAAAACTCACAGATTTTCATTATGTACGATTAGTGGTCCACTTGTGTACGATTAAATATTTAGCGAATAAACATAGATTCTAAGTGAATTGGGATAAAAATTTGGTTACCTACTTTGGTCGGATTACGCGCATAAGTGATGCGGACAAATGAATATTCAAATTAAAACATTATCACAGAAAAATAAGAAACAAATATCATAGAAAAAACTGTGTTAATACCTTTTCTACGCTCTGGAATCGTTATGATTCATCAATGCTGTGTACATCAAACTTCACAATATCGACAGAAGTATTTCGGAGAAGGTTAAACTGTAAATATCCTTGCATAGTTTGCTCTATCTTATTTTACTTTTCTTATGTATATTATAAATGTGGATATTATTATTAGAATAATCGAATCATATATTAACAAATTCTGCGAAATTCATAAAATGTCGTGGTGTGGATCTTCTTGTTAATTGTTCGAGAACGAGTCCATGTATGTTATACAACGAATATTGTATTAGTGTTTGTCGTGAATCGTCATTTATTTGCAGTCCATCACTTAAAAGGGTTTCTCTGAAAGAAAGTTAATTGTGCATGTATTCTACGCACAAATATTACTAACTATAATCGAGTATCCGTAGAACAATACAAATATTGGTATTGTATCAAAGTAATATACACTATGTGCAGAATATTGAAGGTACGGAGGAGTGTTGTTAGTATCTCGTGACACGAGTTCTCTCGACTCTGCTTCAGGGCATCATCAACTCAGTCGGCACCTTCCTGTTCGACAGCATCAAGCCATTCGTGCTCCGTGAAGCGAACCGCAGCGTTCGCGAAGAAGTGAATCGTGAAGTGGCGAAATATCCGCGAACGTTTCCCAACTCCATCCCTCCATTCGACATGGCTCTGGCCGACGCCCGCCGCACCATCCGCGCTCAGGGCTACGATCCTATGCTGCTACCAATCAAAGACTTCAGCGCCGGGTTGCTCACTCTGCGACTAGCGCACGTCTGGCTCACCGGATTGGCTACAGTGCACCGCGAAGGACCAGTTACTGCCGTCATGGAGAATAAGATTCTCACAGCTAGTGCTTCTGCCGCCACCCAAAGACTGCAGGTGAGGAACTTTTTCATCCTTCCTCAAAATGGTTTCCATGAGTAATAAAAAAACTCTTACGGATAGATATTCAAGTTCGTATACGCTTGACTGGAAACCGTAAGTTCAATATGTCACAGGATCCCTGATTCTGCACCATTCTCTGTCCGAATCCCACCCGTTCGGATCTCTAATGGAACCATCATCCTTCATTTCTGCTGTTGGGAACCGTATTTCTTTTAATAGCTTAATCATTTCTCTGTTATTCTTTGTGACGAATTATGCATGAATATTTTGCTTCGACATTGTTCAGTATAAATTAATTATTACGTCTTGAAAATGAGTTTATAAAGTTTTAATAAATTGAAACATAGAGCGACCTTAACACTCCTGCACAGTAATTATCGTGTACGATTACCACAGTTAAAACGGCATCGCGTGAATAGTGCGAATTTCCCCGAGATATGTATTGTACCTAATATAAGAAATTATACGGGCATTGAGTAGACAACGATTGGTTCTTATACCTCGTACCACAATTTCCAGGTGTAATTATATAATTTAAGATTTTTGAACTGAGCCGGTGATAAGAAAATTTGCAGAGAAAGTTCAAAACCTTAATTTTATTTTACGAAGTAGTCAATAAGAAATAGACATAACTATTTATGATTCAGAGCAGATTAATTTATTATTCACGTACAATTGATCATTTTCATTAACGATCCTCAACCACAAGACTTGTGGGGAAAATGTTATAATTGCAGTAATTAAATACACTCCTTTGCTTTATGTATAGGGCATATGTCAATGGGACGCAGGCTTGGCTGGGTTGGCATCACGAGCCGGACGCGCTTCCTTCACTGTGGATTGGTTGCGAATATCTATGAGCGTTTCACAACCTTTGGACACTCGACAGCGCCCTAAGCTTGAGGATCTGCAGCTGGCGCTGGGTAATATTCAAGCGCGCATGGATGGCGCAGGCACCGTCGACTATATTGTTGAATTCGCGATCAACATTCTGCCCAACCTTCTGCGCTATCAGATCGCCAATGCGATAGAGGAACCTTTGCGACGCAAAGTGCAAGAACATCTCAATCGCACAGATGTTGCGGAACTCATCGAGGAGTACATTCCAGAGATCGAGAAGCAAATGGAGAATGAAGCTAAAGAAGAATGAAGAGAGGTTCGAGGTGTATTTATGTGAGTTGTGTCCAGCCAGGAAAGGTGGAAGACTTTTTAATTCAGGTGTCGCGTTGATATGCAGAATAGAATGAATCTGTGGAAGAATTTCATCATTCGTACTAAAGCATAACTAATCGAAGTAAACCTCTTTGATATTGAAAAGTAATACTCTTATCGGTAAAAACTTATCATGGAAGATCGACATGAAAGAAGTTTATTTTCTGAATTGATGTAAAAAGAATGTTATTCCCCACAAAAGAATGGTACGCTATCTCTGAATATCTGTTTGTGACAATTAATGGAGAAAAAAACGAATGATAAAGACGGGTGTAATATTTTGTGGAAATGTTTATTGAAGCTTATGCTGTTCTTCGATTCTGAAAACTATCCAACAGTTTGACGCTAGGAATGTCTCTTCTAATTTATCGTCTCTCCATTATTTGTAAATTCTGCGATGAATGTATAAAGAGTAATGACATTTAGAGCGAGTGATTTCAACCCAGCATATAACTGGGCATATTTGTTCCAAAAATTCATTCAGAGAGATGAAATTTGTCTATGTATGGAAAATTATATTTTATTGAACTCGTTCCTCAATTGAATTTTTCTGGTCTTTTTATATTTAATGGTTTAAAAGAAACAATAAATTTAGTTATATTTTTATGATTAAAGTTGCATTGATTTAATTGAAAGGATATTGGATACATTTTTCCAACTAGAAAAATGTAAGTATAGAACTGATTGTTTTGAAGTTCAACTTCATTTGTAATTTTTGTGTTATGTTTATATTTAAGATAATCTTACTAACATGACTAGGGTTCACACATTTTTGGAAAGCAAACAAGATACGGGATACTTTTGGTTGAAATATATCAACAAAATTTCGTTGTTTTCTTACTTAGGAATATCAGCACAGCAAAAATGATTTGAATTAATTATAGTTATTTTAAAATTCAATTTTAAACAATCTAAATTATTAATATTTGTCTGAGATATAATACTTTTCAGATGACTTCATCTTGTAAAGTAAATAATGTATGTTTTATAATGTGTTCTTCATTGAAAAACATTTCAATACTCAGCATGGCTTTCACAGTTCCTGCAGATACCCATCCTTTTTGTTTGTCCACAAGATGTTCATGCGGCTTAGTCTTTCCATACTAATATTCATGGCAGAAATATCAAATATCTACAGCAGATGTTCCAGTCTGTGTGTGTAACTGTCTTGCTAAAGATCATCACTTCTTTTTCATAAGAACAATGATCTCATCTCTGCTGAAGTGTCTCTTAAGAGTTTCAGTAATGGATCTTGCTTAGCTATTTTGACATTCTCACTTTCAGTAGCGCAATTTATTGCACGAAACATTCCAGATTGGTAATGAAAAATATCGCTTTGGTTTGAAATCAAATTATTGATGAAAAATTTCCGAAGCATTAATGGTTTATTATGTGTCATAAACTGACTTGAGAGCTTCGTACATCTCGTTCATCCTTTGAGAACAGGATACAAGGACAACCATTTTACAGGGTCCTACACTATCTTGAAGCAAGTATTTAAAAATCCACAAAAGACTTCGAGTTATGCACTCGAATGGTGTACATACAAAAAGACTGTCAATGACAGCTTTTATTCTCGGGTAATTTGTCTTCTACAGATTGTATGAAAGAATAATGAACAACCAACTCCAATGGATGAACGGAGTAATGAATGAAAGGTCGTGTTTTTTCCTCTCATAGATCATCCCCCTTAGTTTGTTTTCGTATTACATGCTGAAGCGGCAACACTTTTCTTATCAATATTACACTTCGTAACTAGTGGCCATGCAGTATGTAGAGTTGATGCGTAATTTACCCGGTAAATAAAATAGAACTCTTAGACTTCTGGAATGAAATATCAATCTGATACTGTTTTTAGAGTACTGTGGTTGGTACAACAAACAGTTTTTTCTTGTTTTGTGAAAACATATTACATTGACAATTGCATCTTAAATCCTCTTTTGATTGCAAGTGACTTTTTGTTCTTCCGAACTTATTTTCAACGTAAAACCTATATTGAAGTCTTACATGTTATGCATATTTAGTTTCATCAGTTGCGAACTTTCTTTCGATTTCACACATTGCTCTCTAAATTTGAAACAGTGGAAATCCACGCAGCTACGAATCACTGATCTGCGCAGTACAGGTGCTTCCACCGAGAAACAGTGAAATTCAACTGGTTTAGACAGTGGAACTTTTACTGTGAACCAGTGAAACCTTTGCACCACAGAGAAAAACGATAGACGATGCAAATATTTTACTGGACCAGTATCTATTAACGAAACACTTCCGTAGTACCTTTCCTAAAATTCAACAACAACCGAACCTTTTCGGAGTGTATATATCAATTGTACTTCCGGATCTAGCTAGGGATCGAACGAGTCTATCTAGTATGTCCGCCGTTACCCCTTAACCGTGGGGCAGCTATGCATTAGAGAATAAAGTATTGTAAACATCCTCTCAGATTTTATTTCTCTAAAAAGAGTGTATTTAACTTAAAGTGATAATTTGATTTATCGCATCGAGCAAATAAGTAGGTTGCTCGCTTTCAAAACACATTGTCGTTTGTGTAGTTAACAAAAGGCATTCGAAAACACTACACAACAAGATGGCGATGCGGCGTGAAAGAGTAGACCAAACTTAGAAATACGAGAAAATCTTGCATGTAGGATAACTTATAAAAAAAAATTTCTTCTAAATTCTAAATAATGGTGAAATACATTGTTATAATGTTTTAAAATGATGTAACAGGTATTTGAGTACGTTAACAGCGAAGTGGCGTAAGTAACATTCCACTTCAGTTTTAATCGCAGTCCACAAGAGTTAATATCTCAAGTTCTTTACGTCAAACCATTCGTATATGCTCACTCAAAAATACAAATGAAATTGACTCGTCAATATAGTTGTTTTCCTATAAAACCATTTGCTATTGCCCCGCATATGTAAGGCAGTAGTAGTTCCCTCTTCCGCTAGTAGAGAGCACTACAGAGAGTTGACTTCAATACGTCAGTTGTTTCTTTCACTAATTTATATTTAGTGGGAAAGAACATGCGACACAACGAAAACGTGGTTTACCGATTCTTTCTTTGTCACTGGAACGGATTAGAGACCTTATATGTAACGGATTAGAGACCTTATAACGGAGTAAACGACGAAGTGAACAAGTCTTCTGCTGGTACGAACATCTGGAGTTTCTTGGAGTTCAACCTCATCGAAATACTGGTTGTCAGTTAACCGTGACTGCTTCACAGTGATCAATTCTACTGGTTCAAACAGTAATTATTTAATTGATTCCGATTTATTGAGTGCCCTTTAAAAAATTAAGTCAACACTTAAGTATCTCTTGAATTGTTGTTGTTAATTTGTGTCTTTTTGTAGCGATGTTCTTCATAATAATTATGCGATGGTCGCGTAGCGTATGGTATTTTTTATTACTTTACAAACGTTTCACTTTTTCGTTGACTTTTGCAGAAAAATTTCTGAGTATAATAAAATGGAATTGACCCCTTTGCTTTTCTGTTTAAAGAATCGATATTTTGAATGCAATAAAGCGAATTTCGTTCCTCAGCAGAACATTGTTTTATTAAAAAAGATAGCAGGGCACTCTATATACAGAGGGAAGTTCGGCATTTAACCCGGGAATTTTTCGAAAGTAGCAAAACAAATTCGAAAAGAGCTCACATTTCTCGCCAAAAATCTGTGTTAACTGTAAAGTTATTTGTTCATAAATATTTTTAATTTGTCCTATTGTTAAGAACTTTTATTACAATTATAAAAGTTTTAAGAACACTTCGCCCCATTTTTGAATTATATGTAAATAGTGATTTTTTAAAAGAAAACATCGACTGAAAATTACTCTGTAATAAATAATTATGCATATTTGCATTAATGTATTTAAAATAGATTAATGTTAATGATGCAGAATATCATATTGAAGAGAATATTGTATGGAAAAAAGGCATTGTTACAGTGCATCTTCACGTAGGGAAGAATCTTTTGTAGAGGTTTGATTTTTTAAATCTGAGATATGTAGTAGGGTTATACAGTTAAATAGTTGAGGACATACTATTTTAAAATTAGAAAAAAATATTTTATTAAAATAATATTGTCCAAATAGTTTTTGCTTTTCTCACTTAAAAATGGTTGAGAGAAATCTATTTTCAATATATTAAAAATAGATGGCCTCTTTTGGTATATCTGTAATTTGAAAAATTACATTGATGACAATTGAGAGAAGTGAGATTGGTTTTCGTATTGTTGACTCTTCATGTTTACCTTAAATATAAAAAAAGGTTTATAAAATGAATAATTTCATGATTTCTTACATGAAAGAGATGGATTTATCTCACAAATTTTTAATATTAATAAAAGATGCTCATAATTAATATTAATTCATAAATATGATACTTTGTAAAATCTTCAAATATATAATAGTCATTTATTTTATACACAACATCAAACATACTTAATGTATTTTATTTTTCACATTTGAAAAAAATCGAATACAATTTTATAAATTAAATTTATTCATACTCACAAAATTAACAATCAGAAAAATATAATTTCGTCACATGATATATTATATTAGAAATTAAATATCTTTAATGTGATAAAATAATAAAACTTCATTTTTACAAACAAAATTATTGCACTAATAATTTTATCATTGTTGGCCTTGATATCGTGTTTGGGACACTAGGCCTTAGTAGAGAAATATATACATTTAAAGGCATACTTTTACATTGTAATAGGAATGGCAAGCTGTTTAGGAATCCTTGAAATTAATCAGTGCACAAATCACAACCTAATAAGTCACGTCTTATTCCGGGATTTTTTCTGCTCATGTACACTTGTACTGAAAAAAGCGGCAGTGAAAATAACTCAGAAAAATACTGTGATACATGTGTAAAACCTTCACAAATATATTTTAGGATTGATAAATGTAATTTGTATTTTCTATGTATTTTAGTCACAGTTTTACACATTTTTTTTTGGCATTCTTTAAACACAAGTTTAGTGAATTAGGTATTTGAAGTTTCAAAAATTGCAATGTGTTTTATGTAACTGTCCGGATGCTTGCAGGTACTTGACTTTTACCATTTCAGCGTTTCTGGGGGTGGATGTCCAATAAAGATTGTCCATCCACAACTACAAACTAACAATTCCCTTGTATGTAAACATCCCATTCAAAGGTTTCTGTCCAATAGTTTGAGCTTTCTCAGAGTATAGTGGACAGATTGTTTTATTTACAATGGCGTTAGCAATGGCCATTGCACACCAGCAACGCTCCGCTTAATAAATATTATTTTTATATCAATACTAACAGTTGTTTCCGAGAGTAGCTTTCTAACTAAAAAGCAAAAGGGAATTCCAAACTAGGGCGTCTTTGTAAATGCTTGTGTGTACTCTCGAGTGATGTTATTTTATTGTAAATATTACTAGGTGCATTCTTCTGAGCCGGGGGAGGCAGAGAGGATATAAGCTAGGTTCTATAAAAATTTAACAACGTTATTAAGATGCCATGAAACCGAGAACTCGCTTCTGTAGTTTCTTTCGCTCTTTAGTGAAGCGAATAAACTCTTGATTGAAACGAAAGTGCGAGATAAATTTTTTTGCAAGCATTGCTTTGTTTAAAATTATTATCACATATATTCAACATATATATTGAATTCACACGCGTCATTTATGAGCTAATAAATTAACAGCTGATGACAAATACTGACCACTGAATGAGAATCAGCCAAATTTATCCAGGTAGAGGAACACTCGGCTCTAAACTAATTCTATGCAATACATTTTCCTTGTCTTAAACTTGTCTCCAGCGTTGAGTGCAATTTTAGTCCTTTTTGATGGAACACAGAAAATAAGCAGAAGTTATCTTTTCTGCTTCGCACACTGCGAGGACTAGCTGGCTTTGAGTGGCGCCAAAGCTAGTGGCGTAAGGGCGGAAGGCGTGCCCAATTCAGCGAGGATCAGCAGCGGCCAACGCTGAGCCAGGAACACGGCCAATCGCAACTGGATGTTGAGAAACGGCCGAAGTAGCCATGCCACTATTCGCCACGTCAGCAGCTAAAAATTATTCAATAAAAATAACATTTTCAGTTCTTTTATTCGCAATATCAAATTATATAAAGTTTATTTTATTAATATTAATCGTCTAGCCCAACATATCGCATATGAATTTTGAACTTCAGTGGACAAAACCAGGACTCATATTATTCACCACTATAAAATTTTTATAGTAAATCTGTAAATCCCATAGTTCCTCATAGTCCTATGTTGCTTGATGAGAAAATTTTTCATTCTTTAAAGAACTTCGTTCACGTATTTTACGTTTGACTAGCACGTTGTATTATAATTACTTCATAAAAAATCAAATACTATTATGCCTTAAGGTGAGATAAATGAACATTTCTTAAAATGAGGTTTTCGTTTTTGAACTTATTAGGGGATAACATTTTTTTTAATTCAAGAGATATTTTCTCACAGCAAACAGCAGTTTCTATTTCTAATCTTAAAACACTCACAAAACAAACTTCTTTAACAAATCAGCTGTTAACCTACTCGAGAATGTTAAGAGCTGGGAAATATCAAATTTTCAATGTTCATTCTTATCTCCTCTGGAGTATGTTTCACTTGATACATCACTGTACGAGGTGTTGCCTATACCGAAGGGTATGGCATCCGACTCAGAAAAATCATTTGGTAAGAGATAAATTCAATATATCGATAATTAACTAATTATTTAAATGATATTACCCACTAATTTATGAAATTGTAGCGAAATTTCGTCACAAATTTTATGTTGTAGTTAAGGAGTTTTTAAAATCAATTTTTGTTTGTCTGATAGTGACATTATATACCTAGATACTAAGATTTCAGTAAATTAGTTTACTCAATAAAGTAAATCAGCACATTTTACTTTGTATCAAATGATCCAAAATACAAATATACTAGTTATTTTGCGCTCGAATGACCATCTAAATTGTACAAAGAAAAAATTCGCGAATATTTAAATATTCCATAATACTTTTTTAATTAGCTCAAATTCACAAGAATACCAGATTAAACGTCAATGAAGATTGACTAATTGTTAAAAATGTGTTGAGTTAACCCAATAATTGAGAGGTATCGTAAGTGAGTGAGACATATTTTATTTATTCGAGCCGGAATTAATGTAACAGGAAAAAATCGACTTCATTTCTGTCTGCTTTTTTGACTATTTCAGGGAAACTTCTGTCTAATGACTGCATATGCCATATTTTCATTTTATTGTGCTATCGTTTCGAAGTATTTGATATGTTATCAAATTACGCATTACTACATAAGTTGTTGCACTAGTTTTTTTACTTGTATAAACAGTGTGTGGAAAGTATTGCAATGGAGGAAATTTTGAATTGCAAAATTTTGTGGTTTTGAGGGTCGTAGATACGAAAAATTGTTTCTAGAATTCAGTCTGTACTCAACGATTCTGACTAATCGGATGAGTGGATTATAGTCTTTAAAACTTAATAAATTAATTTGATTTTTATTTCGTAATGTTAGTTGTGCCTAATGGTAATACATCCGTGCTATAGAATATCTATAACTTTAATCTAAAGCTGAAGCACAAAGGAATGGTAAGAAGTGATAGGGAGAGTCACCTGGTGGACGAAGAGTTGCAAGGCGAGCATAGCCCTGGAGTACAGCGACTTTGGCTCCGGTGCGCTGACCCCTGCGAGGCGCTGTGTGAATGCGAGGAAAGCGTCTGCATCTAGTGAAGGTACCAACGGCCTCATGCCCTTCAGGAGAGCCAAAGCCATAGGGGCGAAACGAGGCGGTGGAGCAGCGAGCGCGGGCGCCAGCACCCGACGCAGCAACGCTTCGCATAACGCACGACTGTCCTCTACGTTGCCAGTACACACATTGAACCTTCACAGACCATCCAATGCACGAGTATTAGATAATTAAACTGAAGGTTTCGTTAATATATAGGCCCCTTTCACACTAGGTTGTTGAAAGCAACACGATTGACGATGCGGCTACGAGGAGAACCGACTCTGTTTTACAGTACTCGCGGCGAAAGAACAGGATCGAGAGAGGAGCGAATGCCAGCATTGCGAGATTCCAGACTCCTACTCAAGTTGTAGACACGTGGGCGATTTACTCGTATCAGCAGAATCATAGTGAATTAAACGTTCGTTTCAACCTATTCGGCAGTAATTGATATGTCAACTGTGCTTGACCGAGGGGTTTATCTCTAACCTTTGGCTACAAGTAGCTGTTTTTCCACCGGATATAGCACCCTTTATCTGGGTTCCACCGCAAGTTGTTTGACTACCCCCCGCTACAGACATATGACAATACCACGCTTTCGCTCCTTCGGTTACATCTCGCTACCATCCTTTCACCGCGAGGTCTATACTAGGAACACCAATTCAATCTTTTGCGGTGTGACGAGGCGCATGGGCATAGAGCTACCGCGTGTAAAGCACTAGATTCCTCGTGTTTTAGCATTTGACTGAGGGGGGGGGGAATGGAGCGTGGAAGTGTAGGTTCTTCTGTGACCCCACCCTTCACATTGAATTGCCTGTGACTGAGCTCTCGCGAGCTTTCAACTCGATCACCTGGTGTGAAAGGGTCCTTAATTTAAAATACAATACGGAAGAAGATTAGTAGTTGGGTAATCGGTCTGAACAAAAATATGTATATTTCAAATAAAATTCAAATACAATAACTCATTGAAACAGGGGATGAGCTTTTTATGTTATTTATTTTCGATTCATTCATCAACTGTGACCAATTCGGCGTTAGTCGGCTTGGTGGATGTCAACTTAATACCGGACAAAATGCACAACTTCCTATCCCGTAACAAGAACGGAGAAAATGCACCACTTCCTACCCTCTGAAGTTATTACCATTGGCGTCATCAAATATTTATTACCGGGCAAGACGAACCACTTGGAAGTTTTCGGGTTGCATTATTAATTTATTTTTATATATTGTTAATTTACTTTTATTCGCTTGCATATCAGCAAAACATGAGCCACCAAAATGTTAATATTTATGGAAGGAATCTCCTCCAAAATCCCTAAAAATGAAACTTCCAATGAAAGGGATGGGCAAATATTGTAACTTGTGGAGCAGAGTCAGGAGTTAAAAGTCATAAAAAATGTATGACGTAATATGTGAATGACTCCATAGATATAAATACTTCGGAAGAATATTTTATAATTTCGTGTCACATTGATTTCAAAGAAGAAACTACGAATTCATGGTGGACGAAATTCATTCATCTAAGCGATATATTCCCAATGCAAAAACTAGGATGTCATTTTTAATTCGTACTAAAACTTAAAAAAAAAACAATAAGAAGATTATTATCTGAAGTATAATAACAAAGGAATAAGGTTCCGTTCCCTGTAAGTGGTCGGAAAGGGAGTAAAAGAAACTTTTAACTGTCAACACTTGAAGGACACTCCAAAAACCAAACGTATTGGACCGATGCGAAGAGTCCTGATCACGAGAAGCAACGACACAGAACGTGCTCCAAATTCACCTCTCTTCGATGCCAAGCAAATGACCGACTACGCGCCAGAAGTGCAGGAAGCCTTCGATGTCTGGAGCGTCCGCGTCGAGCCCCAGTCGACGCGGTCGCAGCAGAGCGAAGCCCATGAAGGCGAACTGCGTGAGCGCCATGTCGAGCTGCGAGACGGGGGCGCCTCCACGCGAAGCCATGCGAGATGCTGCACAATGCTTGCCCACCACGCCACGCAGCGACGCCACCACCCTGCACAACGATATTCAACATGGGAGTACTCCTCGTATTGGACACGGACCTAAGGACGACAGCATTTGGGAATTATACAGTGTGATTAGCAGGGTTCAGATATTGCGTGTTTTCTATACACTTTCCCCTGACTTTCTATGTCTTTGTCTTTTTTCTAGCATTTTTAACTTCGTGAGACCATTTCAATTAAATTTAATAGTGCACATAAAAATCACACTTTAAAATATTTTCGTTTGTGTATAAATGCAAATTTTTTATGATTTTGTTTGAACTCTGTAAATTTGTAGGTTAAATTACTGCAAACGATCAAAATTTACACGTTTATTATTGAAATTTGGCTTATATCAACAAGCTCTGGGGCATTATTCAATTAACTATATTTAAATTTTTACTTTTTTTGTAATAAATAGATTCATATGTAACGTAATTTTAGACCATATTTTGATAATTATTAGAGGATATTTTCCGAATTTTTGGTGCATATCGATCCGAACCTTGCTTAATAATCTCTATTAATATCTGATTTTGAGTGATTATATTTGTTACGATTAATTAGTAATGTAGTCGTAGAAAAGAAAAAAGTGAACTTAATCTAGAGAGGAAATGTGTGAAAAATATGACCATAAGTATTGTATATCATTCAAAGAAAGTCGTATGATGCTTTGCTACATATAATTACATTTTACTTTTCTAGATGATATCTTCTTCTATTTACGTCCATTATATAATTAGTAACATTTTTGGGATTAAGAAGTGTTCGTGCGTACAGTATCACTATAATTTTTTTTTTACATGTTCTTTAGATATTACATCAAGAAGCGAACTATTTTGTTCGTTTTTTTAGGAGGAGGAGGAGGGAGTATATCATGATTGTGCCTCGGGGCGCAGAAAAGTTAAATTCACCTCCACGAGTCCTTTTATCCGAATCGATTGAATTATCCCTAAGCTTACTTTCGTAAAGAAAATTAGTTCGTCCTCCACGTGATCATACGTTTTAACTATTTTGACAACTATGTATGTATTTGTTTATGACCAGTCTTTGTTTATGACCACAAAATGACCAGTCTCACTTGACCACTTATTTGTTTAATGAAGTGTTTATCCTAAAGGATAATTTGAAGAGAACTTGAGAAAAAGTTTTGGAGTGAAGAGGGATGCTGAATCCAGATGATATGGCGGAATCCTTACACTACTATTTGGGTTGGCTGTATTAGGTGGACCGAATCAATGCTTTTAAAATATTTGCTAGAGTGAATCTCAGCGAAGGGCCGTTTCCAACACTAATCAAAAAAGAAATATAAAAATAACGTAAGGTTATTTTTACATTTTCTCAAAAGTTACATTACAACTACAAGCCAACTTGAATGATAGAAAGTGAAAACATTAAGAAAGTGAGTTGAGATTAAGTTAAAAATGTAATTTTGCCCTAGTGTTGGAGAGACGATCACTTACTTGGAGGTAGGGTCATGCACGTCGCCTTCATACCAACTCAACATGTGCGTGAGCGTGGCTGCGTAGCGACGGAAAGCATCGATAGGGCGACTGCTACGACCGGTGAGCGCCAACACTCTCACTACACTCGGTACCGCCAGGAGCGCCAGCAGTCCACAAAGCTTCGCCACGAACAACGCGAAGAAATTGCGCCAGAAGAATTCTTGACCCCTATGAACATTTTTTGTGAATTATATCTCTTCGAGTAGTATTAAAAGTTAGTATCCACCATTATATGCCAAAGTTATTTGTGCATAAAAAGTGTTGTAATAATCAGAATAGCGTTATTTCTCTCAAGGGAAACAGTGAGTAAACGATTGGATCATTTCTTAGATATTTAGCTTTCTACAGTAGCTCTTATTGTTCGACAATGCTATCGAAACTCAAGGGGAAAGGCAGGTTTTGTAGCGACCAGGGACTTAATTTCACGTGTGAATATGAATATATATTTCATGAGAGAATCAGAAGCGAACTATTCGTTTCTAAACGTTGCCAAAGTTTGGGAACTGACAGTTGATTTGTCAACAATGTAAAAGTATCTCTATCTTCCTTCGTCCGCGAGGCCAATAATTAATAAATTTATTATAAATAATGTTTGTGCGCTCGCCTGTCGTGCTGCAATCCCGCGCAGCGCACTGTTTTTCTAGCCAGCGTTCTTCAACTGCGTCGCGTCTCAGTCGTGTCGCTGTGTGGATACTGTTGACGTCTCTAGGGTCATGGATCATTGTCAGCAAAAGACAAGGCAAGCACTGGCAATGTTAATATTACTTGATCAAGATATGGAGGATGAAGAGGAGGAAGTCGTGCTTCGTGAGTGGACAAAAATAAGAAGGAATGTGTAAAGAAAGAGCAAACGAAGGAGCTCTCAAATTGTTGATTACCAGTCATTTGATAGACGAAGAAGAACGATTTAAAGCATATTTTAGAATCTCCCGTGAAAACTTCGCCTCCATTTTATAACTCATCCAAGAAGACCTTAACTCATCCATGAGTAAAATCTCCAAATACATCTGAGAAACTTATTCTCATATTGAGGTAACAAACTGGGTCTTACAAGAAGGAAATTTGGAACAAATTTATTTTTGAAAAAAGTTACACATTTTGTATGTCTAACAAAGTCAAAACATTACACCATTAAAAACGATATTATTACACTACTACCCAGCGTTGCTCTGATTTTTCATAGACTAATTTTCTTTTACCCCAAAAAATTAAATTACATCTATATTGTAAGATCAAAATACTTTTACTGGCACTTAAAGATATGTACAGCATCCTAATTTTTCAATTTCATTATAATACAAAATTTGACTGTATACACTACACAATCTCGCGGAAACCGAGCCGGACGAGTTTGCGCTTCCGAAATATGACGCGGTTGTTCCATTTCATTAAAATTCTTGTAAAATCGAAACTGCATCGAAATTTTACGATTTACAGATTATTTTTTTTTTTGGTAACTGAACAAAACAAATAATGCATTAAATTTGATAATAATTGATTTTTTCTTTCTTAAATTACTGTCTTAAATTGAAGTATTTTAACATTTCTATTTTTAATAACATTTTATCGAATTATTTATATTTTTAGGTTACTTTTTGTAGCTAGACATGCTGTCGCGGACTTTTTTGTAGATCTCTTTAAGGCAAACAATATTGCCATTCGTAGTTGTCACCCATCTCTAACCGTTTAGGCGTTATTAGTCGTGAAGCGCGCTGCGTTATTCAGTCGTTCGAATGCAGTTGTGCGCCGGCGTCGGCGTTGTTGCGCTCTGCAGGAAAACGGCTACGTTCATTATGCAAAGAGTCTGATCACATTTCGCGCTGGCGTTGTGCGCACCGCACAAAAAGTGCAGGAAAGCGGCCGCAGCGCACCCGAACAGTGTCGTGCACTATGGCAGTGGTACCGTCTGCTCCACAAGGCGATGCGATTTGCGAAAGCGATTTTCCTATCGCGGGTTGTCGCACCACAGAGTTGTGCATCGCACTACCGCCGGGCAATGCACAACCGTTATTTGCGACGCGCCCAGTCACGAAGTGTAATTCTCGTTTGCCTGTTTATTTACTTAAGTTTTATTGTTCCTTTTTTATTGTTCGTCAGTTAAATTTTTTTGTTAGTTATTTGTTTGTTTGTTATTAATTTTTATTAATTAAAGGTTCGAATGTCTCCGATTTTGACACGGAGAGGTTCATAGACGGGGTGGAGAGGAGGAGGGCGTTATGGGATTGTAATCCTCTACATAGTAACAAATACAAGAAAACGCATGGGAGGAAATTTGTGGGATGATTTTCCCGGAATACGCTGTGAATGACAGCTCTGAATCATTGGATTAATGCTATATTTATTTCAGTATGAATAATACATTATATTTTAATAACTGATGAACAAGTGTATTGTATGCTTAAGTGAATCACAGTTCAGATCTTCCAAACATCTTAGTTCAATTCAATTTAAAAGAAATGTATTTAAAAAACCACCTATATTCCATAACTCAAATATAAATCTTACAATTAAATTACAAAACATGAATTATAGAAAAAGGAACTTAATGTAAATAAATTAAGGATCCCGGGAGGCATAGCTGGTGCCGGGATTTCCTTCGCCATAAAATAACAACAAAGACTTCATCGTCAAATAATACTGATTTTTGCATACCCAAGCACGTAAGAAAGATTCAAGGGGTAAAAAATACGTGGTAACAGAATTGGTGTAATTGACGAAGAAGATAAGGATAAGGTACGTAAAGCAATTGTGTATTATTTATTTGATGATTTGGAAGCTTTTTGTATTGGACTAGAAGAATATGATAAGGGACAATTTAAGTTAGATGAGAATGTATGTGAGAATTCATATCACTTGCATTGTTATTTGGTCTTTAAGAACAAGTGGAAGTTTTCAGAAGTTCGTAATGTAATATCTGTATTATTTGATGAATGCCAAATGAAAATTTGAATCTGAAGTAATTGGTTGATCACCAGCTACAAATAACATGAACTATAAAAAACAGATTTGACTTGTAAATACGACAGAAATAAATTTTATGCTTGTACTAGCAAAAGAGTTGTTACATTATTTACAACATAAAATTCAAGAGACAAAAAGAAAACATTCTCTTGCCCAAGTTTTAAAATTTAACTTATTTACTAATTTTACTAATCTGCATATCTTATTTAACCTAATTGCACTAATCGGACGCTTGCTTTTTAGCAAAATTGTACGAATAGATACAAATTGTTAAACGAAGTTTTTAAATCATAGAAACAAATTAAAACTTCTCGCATTCAGTTGCAAGATATAAAGGATATTTAGCTTTGGATTTTAAAAAAGTTGTTTTCTTAAGTAAACAATAATAATTTAGTCTCTTTAAAAATTTGTTTAAGCTTAAAATTAATGTCTCTTAAATGATTTACAACTAAGTTATTCTAGGAGCAATACAAGTATAAAATTGTTGGGCTATTGTTAAATTAGATTTTGGTACACTTATATTTATTCGTCTGAAACCATACAATTTTGCAACCCCCAAGAACAATTAACAATATACGAATGAAAAACACTTTTAGTGCTTTATAAATAAATCAATGCTATAGTGGGATAGTATTTAGTTGAAAAGAGTTTCTACATCACAAAATTTTCACTTTCTTGAATGAAATGTGGATATTTTGATGACATTGCATTGCATCGCGCATTTGAACGAGGGTTTCTGCGCGCTGGGCATTGGGAACCAATGAAAACGCAGGATTTGAAGGGAACCAATGGAAATGTTTCAAGCGGAGGGCGTGAGATGAGACTCCACGAACGCTTGCGTTCATCGGACATGTAAACCCGCCTTAAAGGTGTTGACAACACTAATACAACACACACATTTTCAGCAGCAAGTGTTAGAGAGTGTATTACAGAGCGTCAGTATCCAGAGTAAGTACTAACCTGCGGAATTTCGTTTCGTCGAACCAAGGGGGAAGGTCAGCGAGCAAAGATGTTGCGGCTGGAGTCGTAGCCCCCTCTCGCAGGAGGCACGTCAATCGCTTTTCCAGCTCCGGCGGAAGTGATTGTACGTCCCCTCCTACGCACACACACAACATGATTTTATTTCATCTCTTTGTCACATATCTACTAGCAAAAATTTAACATCTCCAATTATTAAAAGTTTATCTACATAGAAGGAAACCATGACGAAAACAATTATACAAGACAAAAGCTCAACAGCTTTTAGAAAGGGGGGAAATTATATTTTTATATGATCATACAGTCGTACACGACACAACTTTTTAGTGTATATTTGAGTCATAAATGAATTGATTCAGATATTGCCGTCACTTCTTTCAAAATAGCGTTTATTTTACCAACTCTCAAATATAACATTTGAATTCTCTTTACATTTCACCTGACAGTTTCTATTTACAGCTTCAAAGAAATTGAGAAGTAATTAACTGTGTGGGTGAGAGGAAGTGAAATGTAGAAATAATCGAAATTGACCGATATTAGTGTTGAGGTTGTAGCTTTTGGGGCAGCTGAAATTAGTAGTGACATTCTCACGTAGTCAATGTCCACAATCAGCCCGTATAAACTCCAGCACCTCTAGGGAAGGGTGTGCCATGTAAAAATTATCGATCATGACAGATACCAGTGACAAGTCTACAGTTTTTGGAATCGTTGATTTGATGGTGACATCGTGATGTTTGTAAGTCAAAATTCAGCCGTAATGGAAAAAAGACACTTTTGGCTCTACTTTGGTACGAGGTGGAAATTGGTTTATATGTAAAAGTAATTGAAATCTAATCTTGAAATACAAAAAAGATGACATATGATCCATTGCTGATATGTTTAATTATACTGCCAGTATCATTAGCAAACCGCTAACGGATAATATTCTCAGTGGATACCAATGAGGATATGAGAAAGAATGAAGTTGGAGAAATACTACAGATTCCACGCGTGCAAAGCTGCGGGTATTCAGCTAGTACATACATATAGACGTACCAGATGTAGCATTGTGCGTAGCACCATGTTGGAATAATGCATCTATTTTACTCAAATTTTTCAGACAATTAATAAGTAAACACGTGTTTTAAAAAGATAAGTTTAAGTATGGTATTAGTTCTCAAAATTTAAGTAGTATCTTGTGAGTACAAGAAATATTTTACACATAATACGTTACTATGTAATTAGGATGTTGTATGACAATTAATCTAACTGGATGAATTTATTTACAGTTAGAGGAAATAAGCGAAGTTCTTCAAAAGCCTTTCTAATAATTCCACAGAGTGTGAAATCTTTGGAAATACAGAGAGAATGTTGCCTTCAGCAAGGGCCACCTAGTGTTAACAATTTTTCTCACTGGAGCGCGTGAGGTATAAGTTCTTTCTGTTCAAGGAGAAGATATTCAAAGAGAAACGACTTGAGGAATATTGATCATCCATAACGCGACAGTAAAAAGGGAGAGTTGGAAGATATCTCGGCCAGGAGGTCACTCCTACGATTCAAAGCTACAAAAGCTACATTCGTTCCAAAATCCACGTTATCTTAACTGCACGCATGATTCTTGGGATTGTTTTCGTTGATTCAGAAAAAAATTAACATGAATGAGAATGATATTATGGGAAGAAGTACTCAATTTCCAGAAGAAAGTTTATTTAATGCACATATTTTTAACGGGGTTTTGTTGATATGAGAACAATGGAATTCCAATAAACATCCAAAAACAAAAATCGGTGATATTATTGCATATACGTTTTTTTAAATTTAGAATGGGCGTGATTTAGAGAGTCGAGTAATAACAAAATATGTTCTAATATTATTTTAAGCATTCTTGTACAGTTTATCCAAAGTATTTCCAACACAAACTTTGGAATTCCTCTATGCCCAAGGTAATGATTACTGGCATTGGCGATTTTGAAAAACTGTGACATAAAAACTATTGTATAGTTTGAAATACTGAGCAACTCAAGCGTGTCATGGTAAATTTTTCCCATGTGTTAATATTTTTTAAGTTAATAAAGTTTTATAAACAATGAATCATGGAGGAAAAGAGAGTGGAAAACTCACTGCCACATTATTCTGTTGTGTCATATAAGGGCAACCGATGTTGTTCGTAGTAACGGTATGGGTCGTTTTACCCATTCACTCACATAAGTTTGATGCCTATTATATTTGCTCTTAAATTTCGATCCTTTAATTTTATTTGTTTCACTTATTTTCATGCCGAGGAAGATCTAGACTAGAGCGCGGAGTAGAATCCAAATATTTAAAACATTTGAAAATTATTTTTGATACCTTTTTTTACAGTAGGAGACAGGGGTTCACGTGGATATTTTTCAATTTTTAATGATTTATTTTTGTGTGTGTAATGAGAGTAATATTTTTTAAATTAATAATAATAAGTTACTCATGTTAACCCAAGTGTACTTCATTTGTTTAATTGTAAATTGTATTTTTAATGTGTTAAATTATATTCTTCTAAGAGCTTACACAGTAAAAATACTGAAGGGGTGCAACTGTGGACTATCTTCCAGATAAAAAAGTATTGAATGTAGAAATATAATATTTAAAAACCGTTTTTTCCCATCAGAACGAAAACATTCATTATATAGGTTTTCATTCATTAAGAATGAAAACAGGATATTAGAACAGTTATGATTAGTATATGATTATGCACAATGTCAAACAGCTCACGTACTTGCAAATACTGTTTTTTATACCAGCATGATCAGACGCGTCAGAGCTGATAATTGTCAGGATTCAAGTAACATCCTTTCCAAAGAAATGTCAAGTAGCTTCTTCTCTCGATGTAATTTTTGAATCCTGTAGTATCGGAAAGGGAAAAGTAAATGATGAAATAATGGGAAATCGTCGACATATATTTTATTGCAATTAAGTACGATACTTCATTTGTGCTAATTACTCCGTCCTGCTATGTAGAAAAGGAACGAAAATTTTCGGGGATATTTACGTATTTTTATTATGTATAATATCGACTGAATAAGTGAAACTAGCATTTGTTTTCTTCACTTGGTGACCCTGTTCTTCCTGTGTCATAACTTTACCTAGTTTACCTAGTTTACCTTGAATCTTATGCATCTTCTGATGACAATATCATTTAAAAATAAAATTCTTCAAAGAAGAATTTACGGGCATTTACTCATGTGAGTCTAACCGGTATTTCCAGGATGTTGGTCCTTGTTGTGTTGGCCTTGGCAGCGCGAAGACGCGACTTGGCAGGCTGTTGGTCATTCTCGACAGAAGGGTGTAGCGCAGAGGATCGCAGACGCGTGGGTGAGGCAGGGGGCGAAGGAGGGGGTTCCAACACGTGCAACGCATACGTGCTGTTTCGTTTGCTATCATATCTCCATGTGAACGAGAGTGAACGACGGGAATGTCACAGAACTCAATAGGAGTAGGTTGCGTTGGAATTACACTAGCATGTTCTTCTGTTCTTCCTCATTTAGAAAAAAAGCAAACTGTTCTACAATATTATTTTTACTTTATTGAACGATAATTTTTTTAGCTCACAGAAATAAGATGGGACAGGTTGGATTCATATATTCTATTTCCAGAAGATAGAAAACAAAAATATATATTGCTAATTTTCCTCTTATTATTTCTACTTATAAATAATTTTGATACTAACATAATATTTTGTAAAAATCAGTGTATTTTTGATGAAGTGTGTAATCATGAATTATAATCAGGAAAGTCTGATGGTCATGAATCGAAATCTCTGGCCTCTTTCTTGTACAAAGAATTCAACCCATTACGAAATAAGTCGTCATAGCTTCATTGCAACTATACTATTATTATAAAACATTAACGCTACTTACTATAACAAAATTTTGAGAAGCTTTACTCTGACATCGTAATTAATTTACTGAAAGTATACCATGTTATTTGATTATTGTTGTATAGTTTCTTTCTATTAGTTCTGTTGTCTATTGAGCCAATTGATATCGTAAGTTGTGTTCATGAAGGCATAACTTGAGCTGCAGCGTACCTCTAATGAGGCGCGGGGGTGGGAGGTGGGAGTTTTTCAGGAAACCCCCCATCTTCAAGTGACACACAAACTTGTTTTCTTGGAAACAAATACATCTGTGTATTATTTTGATCACATCAGTGTATTTAAAAAAATTGAGATTTATTTTACAATAATAATTACACAATTCACTTGTTTTGCCCAAATTTACAGGTTTTTATGATTTTTACTAATCCATTTGGAGGACCCTCATAGGTGGAGGCCCCCGGTAGACCGCCCCGCCTAAGTACACTTCTGAACTTGAGTATAATTTTAAGTTTTTCAAATTTATATTTTATCAAATAGTTGTAGAGTAGTTTCAATGGGTGTGATCACGAAGGGGATAAATTCGAAATGATTTTTTGGAAGCATTCAGGAAAAACTGATGAGTAAACATTTTTCCAAAGTTGGTGGCATATTCTAAAAATACCGGTTGAAATATATTTGAACAATATTCGAAAAGAAAGATATTCGTATTCAGATGAGATTGGACGACGGCTATTATTGGAATGAAGTTGCTCGACAGGTCCGTCCCTCTTGGAGTCCACGTGTCGGGGTCAGTGACCGTTTTCCTCCTGCGCTTGTTGTCCATGGGAGTCTATCTGCGCGTATCCACTCGACGTTCTACTATCCGAAAATTTTCAAAATTTCACACTACGTTACGATTTTGTATCTCTGGGAACCCGAAGTCTCCAACTAAGGTCTTCTTAGTGATCCTATCGATCCAAGTGTTGGATGTCATTCTTACCTGAAGAAATAAAGTGTTTCTATGTAACTTTTGATATTATGATTCAAGATTATGTTTAAGTCTCCCAACCACTAATTGATACAGAAAATTATTTGTAACAAACTTTAGATGCGCTAATGTTTCTAAATTCATACCCGAAATCCTCTTTTTTAAAATTTTCTGAATGATAAAGCGATCTATTTATTAAGAAGTTCAATCATATATCAAGGATAATTGAAATAAATGTATTTGTCAAAATCCTTAATACAACATCGTTATTTAAGCATACGAATTTTGGTATGATGATCAATGGACCGTTCCCATGGAAGCTCTCAGAATAGGGGAGCGAGAGGCTGAAAGTAACAGGGGTAAGTAGTAACACTCAATTTTAATGGGGAATTTCAACAGTTTTTATTCGAATATCGGGCTTAAATTCTACCTCATAACGCAAGGTATTAAGTAAGCCGCCAGTGCCCCGCAGGGGCGGATACAGGATTTGATTTTGGGAGGAGTTATGTACTATTTGGATTTAGTAACCAGATATATACTTGAGCAATTAAATTTTTCACAGTGAGAAAAATATTTGTATATTATAAATTACAAGAGAATTTCTGAAAATTGTTACAACCAGCCCCCCGCTCCCTTACTTGAAGCGACGTTCTTGGCACTTCGAATCACTGAGGTAGAAAACTTGAATAGAATTACGCCTTCTTGGCTGTTCACTTCACGTATACTCCACAAAATTCTTCTACATGTTATGCTATATAACGATTAATTTCCAACAATATTGTATTGACCTGCAATTTGGCTGGATCTGTAGTGAAATTTTGTGATTTTCATACGAATAATTCTTTTTTATTATTTTTAGTTTTCCTGGTTATTATCCTTATTATATTTTATTCCTGTTTATTATCCCGACTGATATTTGTATTGATGATGTTGGTGTTTACAGACCACAGTATCCTTGATCCATTCTTTCTACTTATTTTAAAAAGGAGGCATTCTTTTTTAAACCACTGACTGACTATTTTATATGAAATAAATCATGGAGAGAAATAACCTATTTTCTGGAGTTACACAGAGGATAATATTTATATTGAGAGAAATCTACTATTTGAGAAAATAAATTTAATGGAAAGACAGAGGATCGATTAAGTTGGGATGTTTTGTTTTTATTATTAATTTAATAGTTTTGTAAGTTGTACTATTTTTTTCTGCCACTTTTGGAATATTGTAACAATGAAAACATTTTTAATTGTATTAATATGTTAATACAGGAGGACTCCAAGTTAAACAAAAAAATTGTTAACAGTTAGATTTTCAGAAATGAAGCATTTTTATAAACGAAGGGAAGTTGAAATTCATATTTATTTTCATATAATGTTGTTGTTCTTTTGTAATTTAATGAACATGTATGGCTCCGAACAAAAATTTAAACTGTACCGTCATTGATTACTTCTTCAACGTTAGTAAGAAAATAAGTCACGAAACAAAATAATATGCAAGTTTCGACTAATCACGGCATAATCACTGGACTATTCATATTACAATCAATAGCTTCATCCTCTCCTTTTTCTTAATGTTTAATACTTCTCCCATTCTCAACAATAGTACTGAGAGAGAAGTGCCCACAAATTTTGATATGTAATATTAATGCTATTATAGACTAATAATAATTGTTTTATTTGTTATCTTGATTGCTAATGACAGGTCCCACTGAAGTAAGATTCTTTTTCTACTGTGCTATACTTTGCCGTTGAATTGCATCAAGATTAATTCCCTTTTAATAGAAAGCAGTTCTGTTGGTCCTGGGTCGGAAGACATTTTTAGTATTATTTTAAAAATCTCAAAAGAAACCTTTTACTTATCTTAACTCGCGTCCTATTTTATATATATTTTAGATCGATCGGCAGGCACGGGATGGGATTGGGGAAAATGTTGCCCGACGAATAAACTAATTGGTCATATTTATTTATTAGTAACACGATATTTTGATTTTCATCAACAAATTTATACTATTTCAAGTAATTAAATAGTATTTTTCTTTATTATCAAAAAGTATTTTTAATATTTAGAATTGTAATAAAATGTTTTCATGTTGTTTGACTGGGTAAATCCGAACAGAACTTTCTATTTTTCTCTCCGGACATGTCACGTCAAATATAAATTCTGACAGCATAGAACAACACTTGGTTGTGACCCCCAAATTCCGATGAAAAGTTTTATGTAAAATGTATTTTAACTTGTTGGCAGTAACAATTTTTTCGCGGGTCACCAGAACATTCTTCATTCACCTTCTTAAGAGAAAAGAAAGCTTGCGCTGAGAGACTCATTGTACAGATGAACGTCATTTTTATGGACTAAATTAGTTTGTTCTCAAACAATATAATACGAGATTCTTGAAAATAAAGAGACACTTCTGTCCTCTACAAATTAAATAGTTTTAAAGAAAATGAAAAATGGAAAATGAAACATACAAAAATCACTTGCATATTTGTAAAAACTTCGTGATTCTACATGATAAAACGTGACTGACAAAGACGAAAGCCAAAACAGTTTCCACATATATGTGACCGATGTTCAGTATTTTTTATCATTGTATTTAAAACTTTTTAAATGTGTGTGTGTGAGTCTCCCCCCCCCCCCGAACTAAAATCCTAAGTACTACCCTGCCAATGACCAATTATTTAAGAGTACCTGCATTTAGATCAACACCGCGTTTGACTCCGAAGAAACAAATTACGTAGTTGATATCGTTAAACTTTTTATGTATAAACATGTATACATAATTATTTATAAATCTATTAAGAATTGCTCCTTTTTATAAATATTCCAAAATACGTTATGGATCTATTTTCGTTAAAATATTGAAACTTCTTAACAAAATGAATACTAATAATATTTGTTGTATATCGTGAATTTCAAATGTGTATTGAGTTTGAAATATCAGGGGTGATATGAATCATTTCCGTAGAATGTAGAGTATGGTATCACTTATTTGTCTATATGTAGCAAAATAATCCCGTCCCTAACGAAGTCATTACAAGACTTTTTTAAGTGTTGCTCGTTTCCTTCTTTGATTTTTTTTACGAGGAAGCACTTCATAAAATCAGAAAATTATGTATTTGTTTAAAAGAAAAGTAAATAACGTGGAAAGGGCGAGATAAAATTAATGCGATACGAATGTTTCGAGCGCAGACAGAGCGAAAGAGGTAAGAAAGTCATCAGGATGCAAGTCTGGAGTGCGTGCTGCAAACGAGCGGTCGCTACCCTTTTCTTCTTCGGCCACACCTGCTTCTGATTTGTGTGAGTTCGGCGTCTTTCATCCCCCTGGGACCGGGTGAGGTCGGTCCGCCCACCGCTCACCCCTCTTCCGTCATCACTCATCAACTTTTTCACATTGTTTTTGCTGCCTTGAGAAGGTCGCAACAACTAAGCTGCAGGGAATGACTGTGAGAGGTCACGTCCTTAGAAATGAGATACACACGCCTATTAGAAAGAGTAGGTGTGCAATCAATCTACTGTGTGAACTAGCATGGCAGTTTTCCATGATTTTCAAAGATTTTTCAGACGGGCATTCTGAATCTCTGGGATCTTTCATATTTTACGACATGATAGATAAAATGTATATATCCTAATGTTACTGAACCCCACTGTGTTCCTTAAAGCTATTAAAAATTAATATAATATTTAACTATTAATATAAATATAAAATTTGTTACTTTTCTTAGAACTTCTAACCGCTTATGAACAATGACGCTCTCGAACATTTTTTGAAAGTCCACTAATAAACATTAATTTTACTTTCCATCTTTTTAAGAAATCCCTGTCACAAATTTGAATTAATGTCAGTACATAATGAGATTCCGAAATCTACAGTCATTATTAAACACTATTATTATTATTTGTTGTCGATATACGGGACGAAAGTTTTGCTACACAAAAGTGATAGAAAACCATAACTATTGGTTAGTAACATCAAATGTCTTTCTCACTTTGGACAAATATTGAATCGTCACTGCAGTCAACAAGAGAGTTGTTTCATTAGATTCCGTGAGTCAATAACCTTAGCCCTCCATGTAATTTCCCAAAGGTGATCGGACATGGATACGGGATCATAAAAGAATGCTAAGAATCCACACCACTGTTTTTTTAGTGGTCCTTAGTACATACTTGACATTGGACCTTCGGGAAACGACTCAACATCTTGTTGTCGAAAGCTATTGACCACCCGGTACTGTTAACCAATTCAGATAATATTTGTCTTTCGTTCTCCTTCCTACAATACTTACACTCTTAAGGAAAATGAATTGAGCATAAGTTCCTCAAATAATATTAAATATGCAATTCATTTGGCACGTTTTGATGCAATTTGCCGATTTTTTGGGGAACATTTTTTTATTTTAAATATTGAGAATTACGTAACACCGGAATACTTCCATAAAATTTCTCTATTCGTATGAGGCTGAATTTTGATCAATCGGTAGTGTTATGAGGAGTAACATTGTAATGGTACTGTGTCTGATACAACTTTAAATTTAGCCATTTTCGATATTAATGTTTATATAATATAAATTATTTATCAGATGGGTATGCGCAGAACGTGTGATATGTCTCATCATTTTTAGGGTATTGTTTCATTATGAATCTGGAAACAAAAGTGTACTATGCAATATTTATATTGAAATTAAAACGTATTCAACAATATTAAAATGTAAACATAAATATTTACTCATTACATTCCAAAGGAATATTAAGTAATAACTGAAATGTTTGACTAGCTGTTAAAGAATATCTTTAAAGGCAGGATCTGTTCGTGACTAGAATAATGACAGAAAATTGAGTTTCGCTCAAACGACCTCAATACCAAAAATTATATCACAAAGGGATGATATTTAATTGAAAAGGGTCGCACTGATGAGAGAATAATATCTCGTGAAACATGGCAGTTGTTGTTTTTCCATTTCAAACTCTTTCACCGAGTTCTTGCTAAAGAAGATCTAGTGAGATATAATATTCCTACCCCTAATAATGAGGTTTCGTTCCAACGAGTATTCAAAAACGTATACCTTATCCAGTCTTCCTTATAGCAGGTTATCTCTCCTCCATCTTCGAAACAAAAAGAAAAAGAAGATGGAAAGTAACTAGGAAGACGAGTGGAAGCGGTGGGAAGGAATTCGGAGCCTCAACTTGTTCTCTGGCAGCGAGGGCGGCGGCATTAAAGCATTCTTCACTGCTATTACGCCACGCAGTAGTACATCGACGGTCAATGGGTCACAATTAGAAGAAGAGACTACACTTTTTTTGAAGAAATTATATTTTTTGTAACCAGAGTTCTACAGGTGAATTAAACTGTATTTACAGCTAATACATTATTTACATAATTAACGCTACAGTCTAATGAATGATAAACGATGATGTGTAATGTATGCCCATAGCAAAAAGTGAATTCAAAATTTTCATTCAAAACGTATTCATTACAAACCAGTTAAATTTTCTCCGTAGGTGTCCCGAAAAAATGTGAAATAATTGATAAGTTTTTTTTATAATCGGGGGGGGGGGGTTACGATGTAATAAAACATAATACTATTTACGTCTATGAACATTGTATTATTGAATTATAAACTTTTACGTCCCTTCATAGAAAATATTTGACCCACGACGATTTGCGACTACGTCAGGTGTTTCTCAATAACGTCAATACACTTACATGGAAACGTGGCATTAGTTCCACTAATGTGTTAATAACACAATATGAATGATAGGACATAATATACAACAGAAAATCTAAACACAATGAAATGAAACAACAGAAACCATTTACAAAACTTATCATAATATTTATCATCAATTATTTGAGAACACCAACCGAACATCAACGCCGCAGAACCCAATGTTATTACAAATCACTGCTCAGAAGAGAACCATGTGGTGGATTGGGAAGATATCAGCATATTAGACAGGGAACGTAATTATTATAAACGCTACCTGTCCGAAATTATACACACAAAAGTCATAATGTTGAATTTGAAATTTTTGGAAATGGTTTCTGTTTTATTTTTTCTGTTGTTGCATATTGTGTAATTTGATTCGTGTTGTATTATTAATGTTTACTAAACGTTGACCCGATTGTGAAACTTATGCTCTGTGTCCTCGTAAATGTATTGACATTATTGAGAAACATTTGACGAAGTTGCATAACTGTCATCGAATCGTTGTGTGTAAAATACATTATTTGTCCATGAAAGGTCATAAAAGTTTATAATATAATGAAACATTATTGTGAGCAGAACTCTTAATACTAGCTGCGACTGAACATGTGAAATTCACGTAAGCTCAAGGAAAAGTTTTTATTATGTTTTATTCAAAGCATTTTGAAGTTTCCGTTCAAATTGTAGAGAGAAACGTTTAAGGGTGGTCCTATTTTAAAGGTGCGTTTAGTGACACACCTTTGTGAAGTGTTTCTCTCAGTTTCGTTGCACTGTGTGCATCGGCGCGTGTCTCACAGAAGCCGCTGTCTCGTTTGATGATGCTTTATGAAAGGCACCGAACGCACCGCGGGCGACCAGCGGCTTTCTTTGGTGCACCTCTCGCCCATTCTCGCCTTCCATATTTACTAAGCGGCAGCGTAGGTACCTCGAACTACACAGGAGTGGTGGTGTTTACTCGGTTATTTCGATAAGGGTTGTTATATGTTGTAGAAATACTCTGATGTATTATATTCTTTCAGAGGAAATATTAGTTTTAAATGTAAACACGTATTTGTTAATGAAACATTTTATTAATTTTGCTGTATCGTAGTTAATTATTATACTTAACAACCATTTAATATGTTTTAACGTTTGTTAAAACATATTAAATAAATTGACATATTTGAATGTGAAAATTACAAAAGAATTACTAATTATTTATGTAACTTTTATGAAAGGTACTTTAAGAATAAGTATTCTAATGCCGCCATTTTGGTCCGAACTCGGCTTATGCATGTTGTAAGTTCCATGAAAGCGCATCGACAACAATACTTTGGATTTTGTTTCCAGAAGAAAGTAGCAGGTTTTTTTAAACGAAATATTGAGTTCATAACATATACGCGAATACAAACTCATAGTTTAAAATATTACAATCATACTCAGATTGTCCAGTTCACAAAATGAGCGAAATATATACAGTAAAAATATTCATTGATATTAATTATTTATTCACATAAGTTTACGATTATTGTCGTGTAGGATAAAAGACATATTCTTATTGTGTGTTAGTTTAAGCCTTTGTCAATGACAGAAAATATATTTATTAACTCAATATATCGTATTAAAACTACTACTTTCTTCTGAAAAGAAAAACCGAAGTAATGTTGTCAATGCATTTTCATGGAACTTACAACATGCATAAGCAGAGTTTGGACCAAAATGGCGGCACGAGAAAACATATTCTTATGATACCTTACTTTTATGTATCATGAATGGTAGAGATACAAGATTCAAAGTACGAAGGTTTTTGATTATTTCACTTGTACATATTATATTATAGACAATCATTTATGTTCACCAACCAGATTCTTCCAACACATGGGATATTAATTCTGTGTTGTATCAACAACGTTTCGGAACAAAGCTCTGTCGCCTCAGCAGGTCGCATTTTTCATTAATTCCTCATTGAATTGCAAGTCCATATACAAAAATTAAGTTAAAACATTTTTGTGAAATACGCAACGTCTTGAAGATAAAAACAAGTAGAAACAAATAGAAACTTTGTCCCGAAACATTGTTGATACAACACTTCCTTTAAAGAATTAATATCCCATGTGATGGAAGAAACTGATTGGTGAACATAATATGATAGTATCTGACTATAAACAATGAAATAACGGGATGATGTCTGTAATTTTGTTGACATGAAGCAACGAAAGAAAAGGAAGTGAAAGTGACGCTTTGTTAGTTACGTATGACATTGTACGAAGAGTTGTGTGCCGTTTCATATCTTAAGCACATTTGGAAAAATGTTTTAAAATACTTACAGAAAAAATAAAAAGAATGAATTCATTTTCAAACAAGATACTGCTGTGTAAAACTAATGTTCTTATTCATAACTTATTTAATGTTCTCATTACCCATACCATTAAAAGAGATTGACGCTCATGACAATACTGTTATGGAGTAAAGTTATTATAATTTTTTTATGGATCTGTGGTCTAACTCTTACTTCTGCCATTCAGCAAGTGTCTGTTCACTGTCCGTTGATGTGGTGTAAGCTTACAGTGTACACCTGCGCATATTTCCTTTCTCTAGATTTAAATCCTCAAATATTCTTATTCATCATTTACATTGTTCTTTTGATATAGTTCTATGCGGACGGAGGATCGAGATTAATTTTCAAATTATCTATTTAAACATTCAGTTTCTCCAGCTGTTAGAGTTCATTGCATTTGTTTGAGGTATTCATCGAACCAGAAAGGTGAATGATATTTGAATCTAGAATTTTCTTACATCTTTCAAGAATGAAATATATATATATATATATATATA